>JAPMOQ010033694.1:6661343-6768490 GCA_026543055.1 Argiope trifasciata
CTGAAAATATACATATGGTAGGATATTTGACCATCAATTGATTTAGCACACAAAAAGTTTATACATATGAAAATTATCCTAGGGAATCGGATATGAAACCCAATTCTCTAATTGAGAAGCCAAAACTTTATCACCAGGTCATCAAGGTTATCCCCTGCAACACCACAGTCCCGCGCGAGGTATCTAACATTTAAATTCAGATTGCTTTTATTAGACTGTTGGTTTACGTCCCTTCAACGAGGCATATGGTAAATTGAATATGATTCAAATGAAACTGGAGATGATTATTTAACTGGTATCATGTGAAAATAGCTTGACTCGAATAGAAGAGTAGCAATTTTCATTATTAACTTATTGTTTTTTAAACAAGGCTTTAATCGTAACATAATTAATTTCAGACAAAGACAGTCATATAAAAATAAATGAAAAAATTAGAAAATATAAAAAAAGGAATGTGAAACTTTAGTTTTCTAAGCTGTCATACCTTGAGGATGTTCGCTGGATCTTGTTGTGATGTCATAAGAATCAGTTGTAGTGTGTTTAAATACATGGAAAGTAGTCTCTTCTAGTTCTTTCTTCGTTGAAAAAGTAATTTCGTGCTCTTCATAAATACCACTGATTGTTTTGGGTTCTTCGTTTTCTTCAGTATCTGAATTAAAAATATATGTTATTCTTAGTAATCAGCAAAGCTATTTATTCTTAGTAATTGAAGTTTTCATGTAATTAACAACAAATTATTTACGAGTACAAAATAAGACTTAAATCAGTCGGATTCTGGTTGCAAAATTTCCAGGAGTACTATGAAAATTAAGCATTTTCTTTTTATTTTATGTTTAGTTTTTCAAGCAAACAAAAGTTTTTTCCATGAATATATTCACTTTATTAAACTTTGTTGTATATTTTGAAATAATATTTCTAATGGAGTGCTCTTTTCAATATCACTTAAGTCAATTTAAGTGTGTGTTTTTTAAATTAGAAACATTCAAAAATTATTCTTAATTTTAAAAAATGCTTAATACCTGACTCTTATAAAATAAAAAAAATAATTGAAAAAACAATATAGGTATCCAGATAAGTACTACAAATATCAATGGAAATCAATCTGTTAATATTTAAAACTTTAAAAACTACCGAAATTATATTTAAAAATCATCTTGTGGGAGATGGCATTAAAACAAGGCTATTAGAGAATTTAGCTATGAATAATCATAATTATGAATTTTTATTAATTCGATAAGATTAATTGTTTTTAGTTGTTTGTGAGATAAATTATATCTATTATGTTTACTTAAGTAAGAAAACGTCTGATGTATAGCTAAGAATAATCAAATTTGCTAACAAGCAATTCAACACAAAATTGATTAGTTTGTTCGATGCACTTCACATCAGTTCATAAATATTATCATAAAAATAAATAAATTCTTCGAATTTTAAAATGCTGATTCTACTACAAATAAAACGCAGATTAAAGTAAAAGTGCTATTGATTACTTTATTTTCATTTTTTTCTCTCTCATGAAAAGTATGACTTATTGCATATATCTTGTTTGAAATTTCAGGTGATTTCTCTACTTTGCCAAAAAATCTTTTAATTTTATAGATTATATTTTATATTTCGTTGAAGTTTTCTATGATATAGGAAAGATATTATATATTTTATTTCAGAGATTATAATTATTATTATTATGCTCTTCACTTATTTCTTTTTACTTTACTCAAACCAGCATTAGCTATATAAAATGTTGCAATATCATATCTTAATGAGAATGATGTTCTTTTAATCTGAAAACATTCAAATTGTCTCTTGAAATGTTAAGTACCTATTGATCTCAATAATCATTGACCAAACTCCGATACTCCTTTGCATATATTGCATCCAAAGCCGATATATACATGCATTGTTAATTTTTCTATTTTATTTTGTATCATTTTGGAAATACTGTTCTGCCATTTATAGTAATCGATAGTCTATAGCTGTTGAAATAACATCTCTGCAATAGGCATTTCTCCTTCATTTTCATCCGTTGATAGAAATGTGCGGGCCAAATTTAACATTTTTTTGCCTAAATTTTCATTCAGAGTTATTAGAATCGTTTCTATCGTGATGATTAAATATTTTTCAATTCATTTCTTCGAAGCATAATGATTTTTTCCAATGAAATAAAACATTTTTTCAGTAACCATACGTTCCGGGTGAACCTAGTGTTCAGAAGTTTTTATTACATTAGAATGTAGCTCTTTTGTTCCGAAAATACTCGTGAAGGAAAACTTTTATTTCTGAAAATAAAAATCACTTTAAACTTGTTTCAATAATTGCTAAATTTCGAGGTCATTTTTCTTAGTTTTGTGTAAAATTGAGTCATAGTTTGTGGTAATATTTAATGATGAAGCAAGAAATAAATTTTATTTCTATAATGAAAGGCCTATCGTTCAGAGTTCGTTCAATAAAACACATATTTATAGCATTATACCAGCAAACGGTCGAGATTTATTTATTAAGCATGATTTCATTTATGTCGTCACTGTAAGCTGAGATTTAATCCCAGCCTAAAAATATTTTTACACTCAGTGTAGTCACGTGAAAAATCTTTAGAAGGAGTCTGACTGTAGAAGTATTCTGACCTCTGACCTTTTTATGGTTTAGCTATGAAATCAAAATTTTTGAATCATAAAAGAGATCTTTGTAAATATAATAACAAAATTTTAATTTATTAATTACATATTATAACAATCATATTTATAGGGTTTCCTTATTATTTAACGTTTATTCATATTACCTTTTGAGGGGGTGGTTGGTGCTTTTGTAGATTCCCGAATTTGTGTTGATTTTGCTGTGTAACTTTGTTCAGTGGTTCTGTCAATGTCATCCGTGATATCATGTTCTTTCAATGTAGTTGAGTGTGATGCGTAGGATGTGGAAGCATCAGTAGAATAGACTATATTGTTTCCTGTAGAAGTTTGGACAAAACTTGTAGAAATACCTAAACCACAATTAAAAATATCATTACATTTCTTGGTGATTCGCATAAAATAAAAAATAACCCAATAAAATAAAAATAAAGACTGAATTTGAATACATTATTGTAAACAGACCAAAAAGTCCTTATAAAATAACAGAAGTAGTGACGGTAAAAACATTTATAGTGGCAAGTAAAGTTCTGGTTTAAATCATTCATCATGAGGAATTTCAGTTTTCTTAGACTTTGATGTAATTATAAAAATTAATTCCATATTAACGAAAAAAAGAACTATAAAGAACACCTAGATAAAAGAGAAAAGAAAAAAAAAGTTTCTTGAACATACCATCTTCTTGCTTTGTGGTCTGAGCAGATTGAATAGATGTTGTTTGCAATTCAACTATGTTATTTTTTGTTGAGCTACGTTGTGAATGAAGATCGGATGGTAAATCTGTCTCAAATGAAACTGTCAAGTCAACCTTAGGAACAACTGTAGTAGTTTCCGCTAAGTGACTTTCCTCTGTTACTTCTTTTGATACGATTGTTCCAGAAGCTATAAAAAACGTTTTACTTGGATATAATAAACATTAAATATGGAAATTTCATTCAATAAATTTAAAAATCATATAGTTGAAAATACATGTATATTCATGGGTTTCTTTATATGATTAGTATTTTATATAGAAAGCTGTTTGACGAATTTGGACAATCGTTTGGAAATATCAGAAGCCGAATCTTCATTCCAAACTTCTACAATATACTGGAGAAAAGATTTTGATTCCGTATGCTAAATATTTTTTTTGTGAAATCAAGTGATTCTTGAGTATTAATAATATAATTTAGCACAGACTATAATTAAGTATTTTTTCCAAACGGATACTTTGAAATGTGACCAAGTAATGCAAGGATAGAGAAGATTTAGAAAAGTGCAACATCTTTTTATTCGCATTCTATGAAAGAAACTTTTAAATATTTTGATCGATGGCAAAATTAGAAGAAAGGTTATAAAGCTGGGATATTTGACTAATATAGACACATATTAATATGCAGCTTGAAAACAAAATTGAGGTAAAATAATAGTCATGCAATTAGTCAATTTTATACGGTTTTTGATAAGATCAAAGTAACAGTACAGAATAACAAAAGCATTACATGCTTAGAAATATAATCCTCTCAAATCAAAAAAATATCAAACAACAAAATAAGCGAATTTTAATTCTTAGCGAAAAAATTTCATTTGAGTTTCATTTAGTAATCTCGCGTTTGAATAAAATTAATATTTTATCGACTCATTTATCTTTTTGTTGTAGAAATTACATACTCATCAAATTCAAAAGTACAAATCAAAGTTTCTAACATTCAGAAAATACTACTAGATTTATAGCGGTCTTATTTTCTGTAATTCCATCTTTAGATCTCACCTAACAACAGGCATGATGGAAGAAATAAGGCGTACGGTAGAAATTTCGATGTTTTAATAAAATTCTAATTATAATGCGTAGTGGATATTTCAAACTTTAAGTTTACATGATTTATCAAAAATTATTAAAAGCATATAAAACATACGAATTTCAAATTTAATTTTAATATTTGTATATGTGGCTAATTTCAAAGTCATTCTACTGAAATCTCATTATTTCCATATGAATGCCAGCTGTTAGAGTGACCACTGAAAACAAATGTGATCTGAACCATTACAGAAATTACCTTCAATCAAATATTCATTCTACTTCAGTTGGTTATATTAGTAATAATATTTCAAAGAAACTTGATGTACTTTATAAACAAATATAAATCATTTGTCTTCTCAAAGAAATGTTTTTATTTAATAGCAGTCGGGAGAGAAAAATAATTTTGATTGGCAAATCCTACAAAACTCTGGAAGTCTTTGGCGTTCGTTTTTGAGAAGTTCGCTGTAGGGAGAAATATGATAATAAACCAAAAACCATAATCATTTTCAGAATAATTAATGATTCTAACTTTGGAAAATTATCTTAATACTTCTTTCAAAGAATCATATCCTAAGGTTCATTGCCAATGCCAAATGTATTGAGCATCAAATTGATTGATCTAATTATTTATATATCATTAGATCCGAAAGCATAAGTATGATTTTAACAGTGTTGTCATGAATCATTTGATGACCTAACTTCGAAAGAATACCTACACGTGTACCAGTAGTTTGATGAAGTTCATCTTCATCAATATTCAGCGATAACCAACCCTTGATTAATTTGATATTTCCTGGCTGCTGCCTTGACCTAACGTGACCTGTCGAGTTGCTACCTGAATTCCCTGATCTAACATGTTGGAATTTTCTTTCAAGGAATTATCAGCGTATTATGTTACGGGTTTTTTTGAAGGAACTTTTTTGTTAGGACGTAATAAAGCGTGTAATAGTAGAAAATAACTACAAAGTAAAATAACCGATACAAGGATAAAATAAACAAACTTGTTGGAGCAAAATATATTTAAATAATATTCCTAAACATGAATGAAGGCAAAATTTTAACTTCCTCCGGTTTAATAGTAGCAGAAATAAAAAAAATGAAATATTACCAGCAAAAATAACAAATGTTCGAAAAATAAATTAAGGAAATTTGAATGTAAATTGACTTTAATTTGACATATTGGTTAGTATTTTGTGAATTGTGGATTATTGTTAGACAATGCACAGCGACTGATAACCTTTTCTTCAGGTCTAATGTATGGTATAAAAATAATAAGTGAAAGGGAGAAAAATGGATCAGTTCTTTAGAAAAAATACATTTAAAAATGAAATTCCTGAATATAAATGAAGACAATATTTGAAAATATTCCCTTCTTACAATTACTTTTATAAATTCATTTCCTATATTTGAAAATTTCTTGGGCAATTTGAATTGTGACCAATAAAATTAATGTCAACTTATTTCTTTCATCTGATCTTTCTCCAGGAGGAGAAATTTCATTTTAAAGATTAATTAAAGAAAAGAATTTTATGCATGGAATTCCCTTGGCCATTTACTTTTGAAAATTTCTAAGACAAAAATTCATCTAGAAAGACTTTCTGAGACCACAAGCACAGAAAGCCTTGTAGGAAAAGAAATCCTCAGCTTCTTTTAGATTCAACTTATAACAGGTTGATTAGGTTTCCAAATGGAAAATTCAGTGTAAAATAATTCGCTAAAAATTGCATGCAATACTATTTATAATATTTGTATTTTATTGCATGCATAATGTCTATGTATTATATTTTGTAAAACCTTAAATTAGAGCTTTGTTCTTCCTTCGTTGTTTTTGTCATTCTTGAGTAAATTGTTTTCAACCATACTCAAGATTCAAACTGCTGTCTCTACTTTTCAATGGTATTATATATCATATTGAATCTCCAAAGGTTTTGTTATATTTAATTACAGCAAGAACTTCTAAAATGTGGGTTGCGAGTTTATTTTCTGTGGGTCCGGACAAGATCTTAAATGTATAGTTTCACATATTGCAAAAATGTGATGTGGCCGTAAAATTACATTTAATAATAATAAAAAAATATTTTTAATATTAAGTAGATATATATATTTATTTTAAATATTTGTCTTTTTTTTTGCCAATAGAACTGCTTCCAGAAGAAAATGTATTTGAAAAATATTCATTGAGCCGAGGATGAAGTGATTTCTATAGATTCGGATTTTTGAAAAAAACTGTGGAAGTGTTCATAAATTTCGGAATTCTTGATCTAAAGTGAAGAAGATACCGTTACCCTTAAAACGGTTGTATTAAACATTCTTAGTCAGAAATAAAAAATAATTTAAATTGAATTTTTATAAGCAGTTATCTGCTTACCATTGTTCAATCCAGTTGTTGATTCATTGCCATCACTAACTGTTTTTGGATTGTATTCTAGTGTTTCTGCTTCAGTTGATGATACAATAGCGACAGTTGACTCAAAATAATCTTTAGTATCGTCACCCTCATAAATCGCAGTTTCTCCTAAAGTCGGTTGAGGTTTTTTAGTTGATGACAAATCTAAATCAGATGGTTGAGGTCTTTCTGTTGCCGTTAAATCTACAAAAGGTTGTTGAGTTGAAGAATGTCCTGAAATAATTATTAACTAATTATAAAAAATACATCCAAAATAATTTTTTTACAAAAAAATGAAAAAACTATGAAATGGAGTCCTCCTACTAGGATAAAATTAACTCAGGAAGATACCAATGTAAGGATTTTTCTTATGTTATCATAAGAAACTCTAAAGCAGAAACTTTGAAAAGAAGAATACATAACAGACATATTAGCACCCTCGTGTAGAGGGTTGATAGTCCCTGGTTTGTTTTTTATTTTCATTATTTGCCATGGACAGTTTATACATACGAATATTTTTTTGAATACATACATTTGATTATTTATCATTAATGAAACTAAAAGCGTACGTTTTAGCTGTAGCCGTTGGATTTCTAATTATATAATCTATTTCAAATCTCAACTAAATTACTTACCAGTTTGCTTTGTTGATGGAATGGTAAATTTTTCCTGTACGGAAGTATCCGTTTGGAAGCTAATTTCTGCTTCATGGACTGCTTCTTCAGGAGATGGCGTAACACTAGACTTTTCATAAGTGTAAATAATAGTTGTTTTACTATCTGTTAACTTTTTGAAATCTTCTGGAATCTCACTGGTTTCAAGTGGTTTGCTGCTTGTCTCAAGGGAAGTTTCTTCTTTGTCTGCAGAAATTTCATACCCAGATGTGACTCCTGCATTCTCGTCAAATTTGTCCGTTACATCTGGTTCAGTTGATACATTTGTTGAAGTGACGAAATAAAGAGTACTGGTTTCTTCTGCATTTCCAAAAGTTTGGATACTTTCTGTTTCTTTCACTAAATCTGGTTGAGAATATCTTTCAGTTATGACTTCTGAAGTACTAATTACATCTGATGGAGGTGAAGATTTTTGGTCTGTCTCAGAATTAATACCTACTTCTGGTGTTTCAGTTTGCTCTTCAGTCGAAAGAGATGAAATTGAGGAAGTTTTTGTAGTTGTTGAAACACTTGAAATCTTTTCATCTGTCAAGTTATCAAATGTGGTTTTAGAAGTTTCCTTGACTGTTGTTGTTGAATGCAATTCTGTAGATGGATCAGTACTTGCTTCAGAGTCTGTTTCCTCAAAAGTAAACGAAACGGCATGACTCTTTTCTGTAGATGGACTTTTAGTTGAAGTAAACTTAGCAGATTCTTCCTCAGACGTGAAAGTTTCTTGTGTAGTATATTTAATCTCCTCTACGGTGCTGTCATAACTCACAGAAGCTGTCGCCTCTTCTTGAGAGGTTGATGCAACTGAGAAAAGTTTTGTTGACCCTCTTGTCGTTTCAATTTCTTCTTGCGAATGACTTTGTTCGGTCGATAATTTTTCCTCATGAATAGAAACAGAAAAGTTGTCATTGGCTAAAAATTCTGTGTTATCTGCAATAGTTGATACATCGACTTCATTAGTACTATGACTAATTTCTGTTGAAATGGTACTGAAAAGTGGAGTTGAACTAAATGAAGATGAGGCAGTTTCTTTTGTGAACGAAGAAGGATTTGGCGTTGCTTCTGTTTTAAATGCATCGTCTGTACTTTCAGTGGAACTAATGGGAAATAAGGTACTACTTTCTGTAGTATATGTTCCAGTTTTTTGAACAGTTGTTGAACTGACAAATATTCCATCAACAGAAGTGAATTCGGTTATGTCTAAATATTCAGCTGGCTTAGTTATTGATGTTCCTAAAACAAGAATTGATTATAAAATATTTAAATGAAATTTCATTGGCAAATGAATAAATATATATTATAGTTTACAATCATATTATAGTTTGTATAAACAACCAAGATAGTCATTCCATAAAAGGTGATTTCTATACAATTATTTTTCTTTATTAAAAAAATATCTCAGTACAACCATTTACTCTTATTTCATTACTTATGTTTTATATGTTCAATTAAAATACAGCAGATTACAATAATAAATATTACCTTTCAGCAAACAAAAAAAATTATAAATAAATAAATAATGTCGCTGTTTTTAAAATGTTCTAAAGCCCTCCGCCTTGTACAAATTCCTACACATGAATGTTTCAATTTTTTAATGAAAATACAAACAGGAAATAATTTAATACTATGAATAAATAACTGTAATTTTTTTTACTTCCTGCCTAGAAAGCAACCGTTTAAAAATGTTTCCCACTTTTTCATCATCAAATAAATTTAAAGAAATGAAACACCATAGCGTTTTTTAAAAAAAATTTCTTCTAATTTTTTATAAGTTTCCAAAAGAAAAGCTATTTATTACGTTACCTTTTGACTTTCTTTCAAATGTGAGTTGTGTGGTTACATTGATCAAATAATATGGATTAATGCTTTTCACTTACCTCCTGGTAGGAATTGATTTTAAATACAAAATACTCCCCAATGTAAGAGATTGGAAATATAACTAATAAAATTCAGACATTACTTACCTTCATTATTTATTTTTATTTATAGGAAGTGTATCACCAATTGTTGGAAGATGGGTATATTATTATTCACGCTAACTATAAAGCACTTAGGAATCTTAAAAATCTTGTTTACAAAATGCAATAAAAATAAATAATGGGCAAAAATATAAAAAATTACCAAATGTGCTAAGGCACAGGGAAGCAAAATTAATCATTTCTCCTTTTACATCAGTTATTGCAATAAAATTACAATACTGTACAGTTCCTAAACAGTTTTACTAGTTTATCAACGGTTCAGCTTTCGTGAAGTTGGCTCAAGAGCCACAGAGCAAGAATTCTTTAAATGAAACAATACTTTAAATGTCTAAATACATCACATTGAAACAACTTTATTAATCGATTAAACACAATGAGATTAAACAATTAATTCAGCAATATAAGACTTTAAACGTAACCTACCACATTCGTAATGGGGGCAACACTGACTTTGATTGCGAACAAGTTGGCATTCTCCGTAATTCTCAGGATGAAGTATTTCACAAACTATCTCAACACAGAAAATCTTGCCTCTGCTACATTGGCAGCTCATTTTGCAGACATCCGCAGAAGGTACAGCTTGTCCATGTTTGTAAGTCACTTTACCAACGTGGCAAGAACCTACGTAAATAAATCATTTTACATACAATTAACCTGTGGAAAAGAGCATTAGCAACAATTTAATTTACTCTTATCACAAAAATTAAATTTAATATCATAAAATCTGATTTGTTCTATAATAAAACTTTTCTAAATTTCATATTGCAATTTAGCGATGGTAACGAAAATTAAAATTCAAAAATTATTTTTCAGAAATATCAGTTAATGAAACATAATTTCAATTCACAGTGGTCTAAAATACTTTGATATTTTTCACCATTGCCATTTATTAACATCCAAACAATTATTCATTAGAAAAATTTTGATTTTAAGCTACAATTACCTTCACCAGGAATACTCATAACAGAAGGACGACCTTTTATTGACGGCAACACAGTTGTACTTGTTGATTGTTTTTTCTCCCCAGGGATAACACCTACTGGTAGCAAAGGTTTCTGAGGACGCTTTCCCTTAATATGTCCTTTTTTCTGAGAACTTTTCACTCCAGTAATTGATTGTGGTCCAGTAGATTGTTTAATTTTGCCATCTTCTGGTTCACCTACTTTAAAATTTTGTTCTTGTGAAGCAATTGTAGGTTCGGTTGTCGAAACTTTTATAGATTCTTCTGATGGTGAACTTGGCTTCCGGCCTTTTACTCTTATGATGTTTGGCGGCGAAAAGGTACTTTCTTTCACACTATCAGCCTTTTCTTTCTCAGACAAGGTTGTACTAGCTGAGTAACGATTTGAATCAAATTCTGATGGCGAAGAAGACTTTTGAGGCGTATAACTTTCAGTGGACACTTCTACATTTTCGGGGGCAGCAGATGGAGGATGGACTGAAGAGGATTTATGAGTGAATGAAGATCCTTTAACACCGTAGCCTTTTCTTGGCGGCTGCGTTTCAAATGTCATATCTTGAGAAATTTCCGTAGAATGGCTCATTTTTGTTTGGACTGTGGTTTGTTGAGATTCTTTTATTGGACTGCTGGTTTCTACTAGAATCGTAGTTTCGGCAAAATGTTCTGTTGTAGTTTTTGTGTCTGCTTCAGTTGTACTTTTATGATATTCTGTTGTGCTGCTTATATCTTCTTTAATGGTAGTTTGTTGAGAATACTCTGTTGTGCTGCTTATTTCTCCTTGAATGGTGGTTTGTTGGGAATATTCCGTTGGTTTACTTATTTCTTCTTGGACGGTTACTTTTTTGTAATGTTCCTCCGGATTGATAGCTTCTGCTTGAATAGTAGTTTGTTGAGACTTATCCCCAAGACTGCTTGTTTGGTAATGTATGGTTGTTAATTCTGAAGACTTTCCTTCAGAAAGGATACTAGAAGTTTCTTCTGCATATTCATTTGATATTTTCTCTGAGCTCGTGGCGTTAAATTTAACAGAATGCAAATCATCTGCAGGAGTAATAGTGAACGACCTGATCTTCTCCTCAACTTCTGATTCTGATGAAGAAGCAAATGATGAGGTATCTGAAAGAGTTGGTATCATGGTAAAATCTTCTTGAATATGCGATTCCTTTACAGATGAGCTCTTTTGAATGACTGATAATGTAGTGAAAATTTCTTCTGAAATCTCACTGCTTTTTGTTTGCTGAGAAGGTATATATACAGGTGAAGGAATTTCATCAATAATTTCTTTTTTGGGTGCACCTTTGACTTTGCTTGAGTCTGCAATTTTTCCTTTAACTGTAACAAGATCAGGTGAGGTTGTTGTGGTTCCGAATGAAGTTGTAAAAACTGTTGAAAACTGTAGACTTATTGGTTTTTCAAAACTGTTAGGTGATATTGTGTTAACAACTGCAATTAAAACAAGAATATTATTTAGATATCATATAATTTCAAAATTAAATATAAATTTTATTGAAAGGGTATTGACAAATTAATATCAAATTCATTATTATAGTATAATATTTTATTAAATTATTATTTTTTTACATTAATTGGAAATCAAAAGCACAATGTATGAGTTAATGTATTTGAATTTTAATGATTCGTAATTAAGAAGTTTTTTCCCTTATTAGAAGGACAATCTGAATTGAATTATTCCTTTCTTTTAAAATCAATTATTTTATAAACTTTATTTACATAGAATTTTCAAAATGCTGTAAGTCATAATTATTTACACATCGAACGGAACTGTTAACATTTAATCTTTTCGTTCCAAAGGTAATAATATAAAGAAACTACTTTTGATTTAAATCTTCAAAGACATGAAACGTAGGAGGATCTTCAATAGCATCATGTATTAATGATCATTGAAAACATTTAAGCTAGTCTTTGAATTGATAAGTATCAAGCAATTCCACTGCTTTGAAGCGTTGCGTCCTTTTCTTAATCCTGTGCAATATCTTATTAGCATTATAATTTATTATATATGTTTTTACTACTTTTTACACTGTAATCAAAAATCCTAGACTCTGCAATACATTTGCCGTTTATATTGTATTAAAGAAGATTAAAACAATCGTCTGAATAAATCCGTTACTCTCAGAAATTATCTTGACATCAATATATAAACGTCTAACACATGTTCTTATCCAAACCCACATACGCGATAAATACTACATAAAATTTAAGATCGAATTCTTCATTTCTGTCACGAGTGAAACCAAAACTTTACCAGCAAAAGATCTTATTTAAACCTATCAAGGAATTAAAAATATAAAAAAAATGATACTGAATATATATTACTTGACGAAGATGGTGTATTAGCTTTTTGTGAAATAGGATACAAAAGAGAAAAGAAATAGATTGAAGACAATAACTAGTAAAGCAAACATTATTCAGAACTTAATGAAGAATAACCTGGTTAAAATGTATAACCCTTTTGAAAATTCTAGAGTGAAAGATACTAAATTCAGATTGCAGTTAGTGTAACCTGGTTACGGGTATCTTATTTCCAAAGTTTACTATTTAATTTGTGTCTTACAATTAAACTATCGTTATAACTGCTCCGTATGAAAGAATACTTACACTTAAGGTTCAGTTTCTTTTATCATACCAAGTTTAAAAAGAAGGTCATGGATCATAGTCCATATTATCGCTTTAAATGTGCAATTTAAACTAAGAAAATAAATCAAGTGCTTAGCTCACTTCTCACTATTTAACAGCGCCTTTATTTCAGAAACAATATTCATCTTTAATATTTCAAATTAACAATCATACTTGTCTTTAATATTTCAAATTAATAATCATACTTATCTTTAATATTTCAAATTAATATCCATAATTATCTTTAATATTTCAAAATTAGAATGCTTAGTTGAAAAGTTACCGTGAATTGCATAAGAGATGAAATCAATCTTGACATGGAAAGTAAATAAAATCACTCTAAATATTTCAGTTGGATAGAAAAAAAATTATGGATTTGATAAATGTAACAATATAGCCGAGTAATACGTACGACATTCGTATCTGTCTGGACAACACTGGTCAGATTTCGGTGGTACAGGTCTACAGTTGTCACCTGGAGCTTGACATTCCTGGATGGCGCAGACAACTTCGTTCCTCATACAATAACAATGCTCACAAGGATTCGTGGAATTGACTGCTTCCCCATCTTCGACAAATGTTCCGTCAGAAAGAGTGCACCCTTCTATAAGAAAGATAATAAAGCAATAGTGTTTAATATATCAAATTAATTCAACAGCTAAAGACTGAATGCAGCTACATTTAAAATCTATAAATTATTTCTTAAAATCAGTTGACCCAAACATAATATAAAGTAGTAATAGCAGACGAAAATAAATGATATGAAATTAACCTAAGTTCCTTAAAATTGTTATGTTTTACATTGAATTAAAAATTATTCTAAATAGCGTTTTAGGAAACAAACATTTTTGTTCAAATTAGTATAAGCTAATGATAATGTTAATAACAGTCCATTCTGTTAATGTTTCTTCTTCATCCAGATAAAATAATTTGGTGATAATGATTAACCAATTTTGAAATTATATGAAATTGGAAGTATACATCAAATTATATAAATCACCGATATTTAATTAGAAAGTCTTGATCCTAAATAGATAATTATAAAATTCTTGGTACTTTGTATATATTTATCAATATTTCATAATATATTTTAGATTATTAAAACGAATTATATATATTAAAATATTATTGATAGAATCGATTTTTTTTAACGTATTGAATATTCTAATTTATCCCTAATAAATTTGCTCGGTTCCGATTTTTAAATTTTGATTTCAACCTGATAAACATACTTCACTTTTGTGTCACACAATAATACTTTTTAATTGACAGAAGATATGTCTAGGATTTTTTCAGCCTTATAGAAATGCTAAAAGCATTCACTCCTGGCACGATATGCGGGTCTTTCTTGGAATTTCCACACCCTGGAGGAGTGGAAATGCCATTTTTCGTTTCTTGAATTATAGTTTAGTCTTTCGACATGTTTATTTGGGGAAAACAAGTTTGTCATAGAAAATAAATGTCTTTCAGATAAGAAATTTTTTATTGCAAATGAAACAATAATTAAATATGCAAAAGAATTTTTTAAAAAATTAAGCAGTTTTATGCGAACTGTGAAGTTACTAATATAAAACAACTGATACCCTAAATCTTTTGATTCATTTGTATCTACATATCTCGTAGAATATCTTGAGAAAATAAACTAAAATGTACAGTTGTGAATTTATATTAGAATTCATAATTTTAGATATTCATAATTTTATTTTTGATTTTTTTAAAAAAATCGTTTAAGTAAGAAGTAGACTTTGGTCAATACTTTGATTAAAGTTTTTGACCGGAGATTTTTTTCTAGAGCAATTTCGAGTTCAAATTTGTACTAGTTAAATTATCTTGACTTAAAAAAACTTCAGGTTGCTCCATATTAGCCAACAGAGCTATCAGATTATAGTTTCAACGATATTCTTTAAGTAGCATCTACACACTTTGACTTAAGATCTATTATGATCAATACATTTTCAAAACATCAATGTATGCACATTCATTTTTGTTATTTTTTAGTTTCCATTTACATATGGCTATGTAAAAATGGTAAAATTTTAAAATTAACTGATACAAATATTCACACCATCTTTTTTGAAATGAATTTGGCAGTTTATAAATATATAGACAAATTGTATACTGGCCTATGTTAATTGTTGTATTGTAAAATGTAGAAGATGCTGTTATCCTTAACTGACTCTTTAAATAATAAAATGACTTTTAAAATAATAAAACAGGATTTATGTTAAGCAAGTGTTGATCAATATTAAGTCACTATCCAGTAGGATATTGATTAATACCTATCAACTACTCAATAAAGAACGGGCAATAACAAGTACATGTCCTGATTGAACAACTACCTCTGTTGTGCTGTTTCTGCTCATGTGGTTCTTAATTAATTGATAATATTAGCTTAACGTAAACACTGCTTAAAGCAGTAACTGTGAGCGAAAAACTAATGCCTTCATTCACGAAACTACATCACTCATGGTAAAAGGTTACAGTATGTATTAGGTTGTTCGGAAAGTAATTTCGTTTTTTCCTGACAAAGGATTTAATTGCATTTTTCGCACCCAATTTCATACTTAAACCGCAAAATCATTTTATGTTTTAAGAGCTGATATAGCAAGGCTTGAGTGTGAAAAAGTGCAGCTGATTCTTCGCAGTAGTTTTTGGATGGTGCCCTTTTAAATATGGAGAGCAATAAACAGCATTTTCGTCATTTTTTTCTTTTTTGCTATAAAAGGTAAAAATGCTGTTCAAGCCAGAAATAAATTAGCCAATATGTGTGGAGAAGATGTGTTAGCAGTACATCAGTACCAGAACTGATTTGCAAAATTTTTCCTTCAAATGAGGAGGCCAAAAACCACCTCGATCAGTTTTTTTTTACAGCAAAGACCAAAACTTTTATGAGCGTGTAATCATGTTACTACCAAAAATATGGCAAAAGGTATTAGACCAGAATGGCAATTTTATAATTTAATAAATAATTTATTCATTAAACGAAAATTTCTTTTCATTTTGACAAAAAAATACGAAATGACTTTCCGAACAACCCAATAAATCCTACAATGCTTAATGTAAGGTTTTAATGATATATATGAACAATTATGGGATGGTTTTTAGGGAAATGTACATAAAGCTGTAATTAGGCAAACTGAATATTAAATTTGACGGAAATATCACACACTATACGTGAAATTTAAAATTCCATTAATAAAAGCGTCCTAAAAGAAAGAAAACCATATAAAAAGAATTAATACTTTTATATTATAATGAATATCTAATTATAAACGGAATCAGCATACTTGTTGACATGATCAAACTAAGTTGACATGATAAACTAAATCTGGGCAAAACCAAAACGAAAAATATATATTCGAATTCGAAGTGGACGAGACTTAAAAGTTTAATCCTAGCAAACTGATTGTTGAACGCTAAAGTGTAAATAATGACTTATATATCCGGATTTCGTGGTTGTTAAATTCTGAAGAACTTTGTAAATATTTCATAAGCTTTTAAATCCAATTCAATAATGCTTTTATTTTGTGGGCTAAATGAATCAAAAGAGTGTCCGTAAAAACGGGCCATAAGGAAGTCCATAGAATTGCGAATTATGTTATGGCCCGTTTATCAAAATTCCTCCTGCTAGTGAGTTTTTAAAATATGGAAAGGTACTACCATCTTAAGTTCGTTTATCTTTGAATAAGTATTAATATTATTACATAGCCCCAAAATAGCTCTCGAGTGGATTCAAAACTATTTATATACCTCTATCTAAACTTAACCTAACTATATTTGTAACGCTGATCGTTTTTTTTTTTCTGCTTTTTCGGAACAATGTTAATTTTGAGGTCTGTTAAAATATTTAATGCTATTTCAAAATAATCATTTCAAATTTAGGTTATCGGTTACCAGAACACGAATCAAATATAATAAGAATGCGCAGAATATCAGATTTGGAAAATTAATTCAGTCATTAGAATAATAGTAAAAAATATAAAAGATTCAGATTAAATTTTAAGGTATTTTAATTTTTTCTTTTAATCACTTCTCCCCAATTCCTATTCTTAATTAATCAATGTAACTTTCTTGACTTTTCACGCTTGAGAAATTATAAAGATTTTCTAAATTTAAAAGTGGTTATCTTTTTTATATCATTTCATCAAATACTTATTTAACTTTATGCTCCGATTATCCCTTTATTTAGTTCAAAAGAAAAAGATTCAAATTTCTGATTTAATTTATTCTTTGTACATTCTATATTCTTTACTCCGTGCCCCACTATACTTTATTTATTTTTATCTATATTCATTTGCATATTTTTAATAATTTGTTCCTTTCGCCTCTTCTTTAAATAGTTGTTAATCCATTTGTTTTCTCCGATCTCTACAAATTGTTCTAATTATCATCTTTAATCTCCTTTCTTTTTATGGAACTCTCAGTCAGAAATAATCTTGCAGAAGTGATAATTGCGTTACTTTAATAAGCAACATAAATAAAAACTTAGGATAAGAAAGATCAGAAGAAAATATAACATTAAAAATGAACTTCGAACGAAAATGGATATTTTGTTATGATAGATCTTTGTGTATAAGTATTTTTTCGATCGAAAAATCTCAAAAAGCACTTAACATAATTTGGCTTTTTTTCCCTTCTCTCTTGTGGTTTTCAATTTTAAAGTCATCTGGTACGCTTGACTTGCTAGATGACTCTTTCTATAAATCTAAAGCAAAAAAGAAAACATACTTGCATTCCCTGTTTTTTTTTCTCATTCCCGTTTCCTTTTCTTTTTTTATTTTACAAGCCCACCTGCTTGCGATGTCTGCAGTGTTTTTTTATGAACTCTCCTGTTGTGTTTGCATTAAGAATTTTCAAAGCTATAATTTTATCTTTATATTTGTTCAAAGATCTTTGATATAAGAAATAACAAGTAAATAACTTGCACTGACCTCACACATCGTTATGCTTTTCAGATTTATTTTATACATCTTTGTTTTGAAATATTATTATTCAGTTATTGTTTTCAGTACGCAAATATGCTGCTTAAATTGCGTGATTTCCCGGTATAATTTTTCTCCCATAGTATTTGAAGTATTTTTTTCAGATAATATTCTTATTAAAAACTCAGATTCACTGTTATAGTTCAAATTTATGTACTTTCATATGTGCTGCTGAAAAGTTACTTCAACTCCAATAATTACAAAAAAAAAAAAAAAAAAAAATACAATTTTATATTTATTCAAGTTCTTCATAACTTACCGGCTTACCATTTTCTTCCATAAAAATTATGGTATTCTTTCTTTTAAAGAAAACCGGTGTGAGAATGAAATTATCCTGGTATCTTATAGACAGAAAATGATGCTCTAATCAATAAACTATTTGGATTTAACAATTTTAAATCAGTCATTCACCTTCAGGCAAGAAAACTAGTTTACTTCTTAGAGTTAACGTAGTTTAATGGTTGAACGCTTATCGAATTGTTTTCTGAAGTTTGTGAGAAAAAAATATCAGAACTTCTCAGTTTCTCACAGAAAACATTAATTTATGAAATTCTCAGGCGCATTTCTTTGAATCAAGCAAATTACGTGCTGAATTTATTTCTTCGAAAACAAATTATCTGACTAGATTTCTTTCTTCTAAAACAATGGAATTACATTTGCAAAATAATATTGATGCACTATTTTAAGTTTTCCTTTACTTAAATAGCTTAGGAAGTTGAAATTTAACACAAAGGAAATGCATTAGAGATTAGTCAATTTGTCGCTTTTTGATTCTCAGAATTTGAGCTAAAATTGGTTAATTGAAAGTTAATGTGCTGTAGGTAAGCGCATTGACCTTTGAATAAAAATGTATAGATCTGAATTTCAGAGCTCAAAAAAAAATTATTAATACTCTGAAAATTGAAAATATTCGCTAACTTTTTGCGGGAGAACTAATAGATATCGCTTAAAAGTTCTTCAGCCTTAGAAAAAATAATAAAAAAAAAGATTAGGAAATCCGAAGATATCAACAAAAGTATTGAAAGAGAAGTGAGAATATTAAAGACGGGACAGTAAAAGAGAGAACAGTAGAATTTATATAGCTCTCCAATTTTCTGGAAGCGAACATTTCGCTTTTTCATAGTTACTTTAAAATTTTTTTTAGATACTCTGATCCATACCACATACAGTGAAAATAAAATATTATTAACTTATTCAAAAATGAATACACTTCACTTAATTCATAAATTGAAATCAATGACACATAGCATTGATGTTTATTCATCTTAAACACATTCGCTGCCATGATTTACGTCTGTGATTCAGATCTACATATTCAGATGACCCCTTCTTTGGTATTTCTTAACTGCAGCTCATCTAATTAGATACAATATGTTAACTAATTGAATAGCAGGCGTGAATAACAGGTGAATCATGTGACAGATTAAATGCTAACAAGTACGTCTCTGCTTTGATGAAATACTGAATTATTTATCTCTAGTTTTAGATACGCTTAAATAATTTTTATTAATTATATTAACTATTATAAAAGACATACCAGCCAAATCCGTAAGAGTTACACCAGGTGGGGTTGGGGTTGCTTCTTCATAAGCTAGAAAGAAAATAATACCGAGAAAAATAAGATTTCCTTAGTTCGAAAGGGGAACGAAAAAAAGATTTAACGCGATATCGCGAAAAAAAATTTTAACACTCACTGCAATTGTATCGGCAAGGACAACATTGACCTTCCTTATATATCGGAGAGCATCCATCAACTTTGAGCTCGCATTCTTGCATTACGCAAGCTGTGCTGTTTCGAATGCAGTAACATACTTCACAAGGTCGTTTTGGATCGTGCGGTAACATAGCTCCGTCAGGGTAGAATTTGTCATCCAAGTAACAACCTGAAAAGAAACACAGAATAAATGAACAAATGATCATTGATTAGAATAAAATCCCCTAAGAAAAATAATCTGGTTTTCAACAAATACTTTTGGGTGTACAACCACGATAAAATAGAAAATTTCTGTACATTTTGCCTGTAATGTATGCTATGCTAATTGACTTTTAAATTGACGTTTTAATTTTAATTTTCATAAAAACTGTTTTTCTTAATATAAAAGGAGAAAAAAATAATCGATGCCGATATGTCAAATGACGCATCTAAGAACCACATATGTAATTGAATTTTGTAAAAAGGATGTCATATCTCAAACTAAAAGAAGGGAAACAATGGCACTTCTATAAAAGTAAAATCTTTGTTTTTGGCAAATTTAAAAATTAAAAAGAAAGCGATTAAGCAGGAGCATTTAAGCTTAAAAAGAGACTAAAATCATTCTATGAAAAATAGTTTATTTTTTCTGCAATTTTAAACATAGTGATAACAAATCGTCTGCCGAAAAGATAGGTCATGAAAAGAAAAGAAAAAGTATTTTGTGAAATCGAAAAGTAATTTGAATAAATCGATTAAATTATAGCAAATCTAGGTGTATTGCGACTGCTGAGCTATTTAACTGTAAATTAAAGCAAATACATCTTTGATAAGATTCTAAAAAATGTTTCTGATGCATAATGAAGTTTTATAATGGCCTTCTTGAATCTGATTGTGTTTAATGAAATCACTTAGCATTATTTCATGAGACATCAGAATCGCAAGGCAAATATTATTGCACATGTTAACGGGCAGCTAACAGCACATTGTTATACGTTGTGATATCAAATTTTTCTCTAATAACATAATACGCAATGATTTCCTAAATTAAATTCATTCGAGCACTTGATGATAATTGCGAGACTATAAATTAATACTATTGATGCTCTAAATACTTCTGTAGATTAAAATATTATTCCTAAATATTTATGTAAAATAGTACTACATTTTATAAATTTCATGAATTGTACATAAATTTAAATTAGGTTTTTACTTATAAGATATTTGTTTTAACTTATGTTTAATTAGAAGTGAGTATGTTTAATTAGAAGATAAAGTTAAATTAGAAATGAAAAGTGTTTTTGTTACTTTTTCAGCTTCCTTGGCACAAAATTAAAATAAAAAGTATCACAATGATTGAAAGTTTATACAACTTTCTTTGGACTCACCTGGTTGTTGCTTCCGCTTTTCACTTATTTTCAGGGTATTCTCTTTGTTTTTAATCACTGAAAAAGATTTTAAAAAGTTAGTTGTAACAATGAAAATTATCTTCATTGGAACAATAGAAAAACGTTTCTTTTTCTTTTCGCATTGCATTCTTTTACGAGTAAAAATCATATGTTTTTCATTAGGTCATCTCTTATTTTCTTTACAATTCATTTTATTATGCTACAGCATCAAATGTAGCTCCTTTTTTTATCAATATTTTATAAATATTTCTTCGTTTATTGTTATTTTACTCACAGATATCGAGACTTAATTTTATTGTTTTTAATTTATAGCTATACTGCTATTTAATAATTATTAAGCTATTGTTAATTTTATTGTGTGATGAATTATATATCATTAAAATTAAACGATTCTTTTCTTTCCTTTTTTATGTTAGAAACAAATTTTCATTCGTGTCTTATTCTTGTAGAAAAATGAATATAAGAATGTTTCTTATTATCTAACTTGCTTAATGTTCCTTATTAATTGTTCCTTTATTCCAAATTCGATGTTTCATTAATAAAATAATCTTATTTGTCTCCTGACATTCTTGGACCACTCAATGATTCAATATATTTCTGAGTGATAAGAGACTCACTCTCTTATTAATGTTTTTAAATTAGCTTAGCCTGAAAAGAAAGGTTCAAATTCTTACACTTATTGAAATATCCAATTCTATAAACGCACCAAAGCGGATTTTGTTTTTCTGGGAGAAAGTGGATGGGAAAGTGCTGAATCTCATAATCAGTATGAATATAACTTTAAGCACTGATTGGTAGTTATAAATTAGATTGATTATCATAATCATTGTAAACATTCAATAGAATGTAGCAATTCTAAACAGATTCGTTCTTCTCATCAAGAGAATAATGTAGTGAGCTAGGAGCTCACATTTACTGAACAGGAATATTTTTCAGAGTTTTAAAGCGAACATAATGAAGCACTATATACACAAAAATATACCTTAAAGAAATAATGTTTTGTGTTTTACTGTATACTATTTCTTTAGTGTTTTTATACACATAGCATAATTTTCGTTTACTAGACAGGAAAGTAATATTAATCTAATCGCCAATCAAAAGTAAGTTGGCATTTCATTTCCAAAGCAATGTTTTTTTTATATTTAAGTTAGGGATATATATCTTAAAAGCTGTATCTAAATGCGGTATGTTAAAAACTCTACTCAACAAAACATCCGAAAGTTTGATGCAGCGATTGGAACCACTAACGATAACAATCACATACTGTATACAATCAATTGAGAGTAGACGTATGTGATGACATCTTAATAAGCCAGTAACAGCCGCTAAACATGAGCTTACGCTTTTGTCGATTTTTGATTGGATAACTGGGCTTCAAACCCAAGTATCGCAGGTATGATTCTTGGAGGAATTCAACCTACACATTGGCACAATTCCGTCAACACCTTCGCCACACGTAGCTTACTTATAATATGCGCCTTGTGCCAATAACATATTTCGATGAACTCGGCAAACGCAATTTTGATATAACATTGTCGATATTTCTAAAAAATTTCTAAGAAGAAGCCAATTATATACATTATTTGTGTTGCATTTGAAATTTTAAGAAACTCTTAAGTAGTAACAGTAGTTGTATAAAACTAATTGAAAACATTCATAGATTTTTCACAAGTTTATTGATATAAATTATCAACAAAACAGTTTCATTCCGTTTCTTAAGTTTTGTGTCCTCATACACACGAACAGACAAATAAACAGACAGTGCATTCTGTAACGAGTTAAATTCACTTCAGGAAACAAGTTAGGATAGTTTTGATATAAAGATAACTAGTAGATTTACATTCTTCTGCCTGATGAAGTATTTCAGTTATCATATAAACGGACGGATAGACAAAAAATAAAGAAACCTGATAGAAACCTAAATTTTTGTGTAAGGGTCACGTTCCAATTTCCTTTCGTCTTGCTTGCATCGCTGTTGAGTTAACATATTTACGCATAAAAAGACTTTTGGAGGAATTTTAAAAATATGATTTTAGGACTCAAAAAAGAATAAAATGTAGAGTTTCATCGAAATCTCATTGCCAATTGTTTGATGCTAACAATGTTTTCCTATGTGGTATATAAGAAAATAAAAAATAGGCCTTGATAAATCGATAAATAGTTTTAAATCAGGGCGTAAATCTAAAGATAAAATAATATAAAATGAATAATCTTAGATCTATTTTGATATTGCTTTTACTCGCCAGTCTACTCATCTAGCATAGAAAAATGTTTTAGTAATCAAATCTGTCTTCGAGACATCCTGACCAAAAGGCATTATAATGGGCGGATGCAAGCGCGAATATGAGTGGACACGTCTGACTCTTTATTTGCTTCAGGCACTCCTCAGGCGAACCAACTGGTGTTAACAGGTTTGAATGACTACCTCAATAAAAAAAAATAATAGATCCGCCTACATACTAGATACAAGTGGGAAACCAGATTATTAGGTAATGAATAACTCCCCGATTCTTCAACATAAACAAGGGAAAACTAAGATGTGACTAGAATGTTTCTAGAAAATATTGATAGAATAAATACAAAATGAAATTTATTCATGCCTCACAAAGAAGATGTTATCTGTTTTGAGAACCCTCAAAGTTCAACATTCTTGATTTTGATGCAAATCAAATCTGACAAACAATTCGTGCTACGCGGGCATGCACATTAGCGGTAATGACAAAACGTATTTTGTAAAACCTGCTCACAAAAAAAAAAAAAAAAAAAGGAAAGAAAGTAAAAGGAAAAAAAGAAAAGAAAAGAAATGAAGGAAGGAAAATTAATCTCTATAAGTAGAAACCTAAGGTCAGCAAGTGGAAACTGAAGAAATTTGGTTGTATTATATATATTTTGAAAATATTCTATATATTTTGGATTGATAATTATTCAATTATCCTTATGGCTATAAATTTTGAATTGAAGATTTTCAAGTTATCCTTATGGCTGCAAGTTACTAATGACTTTTATCAAAAACCAAGAGAAAAAAAATTCATTTCATTTTTTTATAGTTCTTTATGCTTTGCTTAACCTATTCTTTTTGACTTCGTTTTTATTGCTTAAAGGATTCTGTGATAAAAAGTTGATTAAGATACAAAAATCAACTGTAGTTTTATTGATTTTTATTTATTTGATGCTTGAGAACAGATGTTAGTTGCAAACTTCATTGTGCAGAATGTTCGTCAGATGACCAGACTAAGGTTAGAATATAGCATTTTTTTTAACAAACTGAATCAAGGAAGTTCAGCATCAGTGCATAAATTCCACACGTCTAACCAAATCATATAAGACAAGAATTAGGATGCGAATATGTGAATTCCTAAACAAAGAAGATATTGTAATAATAATCTGAGAATATTCTTTTCATTTTCATCGAACACATTAAGACAATTTTTGACATATGTAATAGTTTTTCAAACACAAAGGGAGGAAAATTATATTTTTTATAGTATCATGATACTGGGATTCTATTCAGAACAAGAAAAAAATGCATGGGAAAAAAGCTTAAGAAAAGCTGGTGGAGCAAAAATTTACAATATGAAAGCATTTTTTAATATTTACTGTTGTGAACAGGTAATTAAATACTTAAAGTATTATAGTAACAAAAATTTTAAATCTTTGGAATAGCGTCTATTTGTTGAAATTGAAAAAAGTGGCATCCAAAAATGATGGAACCCTGTTGAGATTTCTGAGACACAAGTGCCATAAGTCATTAAGAACTAAACATAAATTCTCATTGAAAATCTACACTCGCAATTTGCTTCAATATTAATAGACTTTGTTAATTCAAAACACAATCTAAATAGGGATACAATTTCTCAATAATGAAATTCGGTAGCACGTCAAATATATAAAAGGTGGTAATCTCATTCGTAGATTGTTTTGTAAAAAGTGGTTCAGATATTGGGAAAGAATGAGGAAACAAATTATTCACTTTGCATATTAGTAACTCATATCAAAACAATTTATGTAGCCAATTCAAATAAAGAAAATATTGTGTCAATTTCTTAATAAATAAAGTTATCAGATGAAATATTTTTTGAAACTGTCTCCTAAATCTTTTATTCATCATGCGTTTGGGGCAGCATAACCAAATTTGGCTCTTGCGCCAATAAAACTCATCAACCAACCAACTTAATTTTTATTTTCCATAAAAAACAAACCCTTGAAGGATTAAATTTCACATAGTGCATTTTACTAAAACATTTAATTTATACGAAATTCACTGTTACGCTGACCTTCAATGACCCCAAATGCAACCTAAAATTAAGATAATCTGATAAAAGTTGTGCAACTGTGTAAAAATTGTAGACAATACTTTTGCATTACAAGAAGTAAAAAAGTGTTGCTGGCATTTTTAAAATAATCGTTTTGTCGTTGTTTTATTACTTCTCTTTTCCCTGCTCGAGTCAACTTTTCTTTCTTAAAATAAAAGTTCATTTTTTAAAGCAACAGGTGGCCCAATCTTACATTGGATCATGATCCAAAAGAATAATATTAATAAGTTTTTAAGTAGCTGAAAATTAGAATTATAACAAAAAATCTTTTTAGATCTCTCTAACAATTCATTTGTCTTTCAAGAAGAAAAGACAGCTAAGTTACGCTGTTATCCGGTTGAGGCCTTTTATTCGCTTAATAAATCAATGTTAAGCAGAATAAAGCAGAAAGTAAATCTCCAATTATGAACGTTATCTGTCACGAAATGCAGCATTCGCAGTTAAAAGGGTTAAAATTGTTCGAGATAAGAGAAATTTTTACCTTCAGGGCACCAGATCTTGGGGCAACAGTCTCCTTCTTCCCTTTCTATGATACATTCCTCACCAACAGGCTTCACAAAGGGGCAGATACGTAGATAGCACATAAGCATGCTATTGAGACAGGTGCAGTTAAGGCAGGGCTCGTTGGTGTCGATCCTTTCACCATTATCATAATGATCACTGAGGTAATAACACCCTGTAGATGAAAAACACCAAGATTCAAATTACAACATTTTTTTAATTGAATTTTATACTTGGTTTGAAGATGGGAATGTATTGTCTATGGGGGGTAGATGTCATGAAATTACCAAAGCATTATTAGGTTTAAAAAAGATAAGCAAACGTATGAAGAGATACTGTTTCAAATTTGTTTTATACTACTCAACTTTTAATTAAAGATTTATTAAATTCCCTCATTAACTTCATGATTCAAAATGCGATATCTTGGATTAAATTTTATACTTAGTTCTGAGACGAGAATTTAATATTCCTATTGAAATTGATGTCAAAAATTTTTTAAGGATTTTAATTATTAATATAAAATGGTCATCAGTCACATAAAAATTACTATAAATTTATTTTATTGTATGCATGGCTTTAAGCCGAAAATAATAAGATTAATGAGGTTTCATTATCAACACGAAGATTCGAACAGCAATTTTTTAAATGAAATTTTCTGCTTGATTTGAGATGGGAATGTAATACGCCAATATGAAACATACGTCACAGAATTGTAGCCTCATTAAGTTTCTGAATAATAACTAAATTTACAATCAATTGCTATTATGGATTTACATCGTTGTGTTATACGAATTTTGAAGTTGATAAGACTATTATCATCACTAACATGATAAAAAAGATTCTATATCTTTAATTTTTTTTCAACTTGGTAAAAAAACTTGTGAGAAAATAGGTATAATAAAACTGTCAGAATTATTTTATAATTCTTTAAAGATTAAACCCTAATAAAGAACGTTATCAAAATAATAATTTATCTTATCTCAAGTGGTTTGGTATCTGTTCATTATCATTGCCAATATCAAAATTCAAATTACAATATTTTAATTATATTTTCTAACTTCTTTAACCTGCGTATGGATATAATATTGTAGAAAAATGACTAAACAAATCCTCTTATTATCTATAAGATTCGTAGAAGCAAGCTCTTAAGGACATATTTATATCTAATTTAAACTACTTTGTTTTTTTTAATCTTGATAACAAAACATTGATAATAAAATACAAATATTAATAAATTCTGACATATAAGTATTAAATTATTATTATTTCTTTCATGGATTGGAATACTTTTTTTTTCAATTTCGTATGAATTTATCTTTTATAAAGCTTTAATTTTGTTATCAAATACCTTCTGTATAACTGGCAGATATAATTTAAAATTTTCATATTGACTTCCTATTATCAAATATCCTGATAGTGCCGAAAATAATATTTTTATCCGAAACTCAAATTCACCACAATTATTACAGCCATTCCTGTCCTCTAACAATTTTATGTTAATTTTTTCAGCATAAAACAGTACACATTGGTATATTTTATAGCATAGTCATTTCTTTATAGTTTAAGAAGCTTCTGATTCCCAGTTTGATCAATAATTGATACACAGAACTTTTAAAGCAAATTTGTTAGATCGTAAAAAAATTTAATTTCATTCCTAAACCAATAAAAATATATTCAAAAAAGTGCAAAATAACTCATACTAGCTACTCTTTACATTAAAACTTACCTTTTTGCCTTGGTTGTCTCCCAGTAGATTCTTGAACAGGAGCTACAAAGATATGAAACTATAAATGTCACAAACTATAGATTTTTTTGATAAATATTTTTTAATTCATAGCAATTTATTTCATAAAATAAAATATTGAATTAAGCAATGAAAGGTCTGTATTATCTCAGTGATTTATCTTTTGATAAAATGAAAAGGAAGAAGTTATTATATTTTCATATATATATTCCGTTCCTGGATTAGCAATAAATTAAAATATATATATAAATTTATAGTATGCATTTATAGAGAAAGATCTATAAAGTCTTTGCTCGCCCTTAATAATTACAATGGCGTCTCATATACTCATGGAAGCATCGTGTACCTACAGAAAAACGAATATGCGGCATTTATAGAGACAGGTTGCAGTGCTCCAGCGGCAAAATAAAGAATTTATAAAAAATAAGTCAAAAAATAAAGGAGATAGGTCAAAAAGTCCAGTTAAAAAATGGACGTTATACCATGATAAAAAAAACTCCCGAAAAAAATCAGAGAGTTTTCAACGAAGCGGTGGAGATATTTGTGATTAAAATTATAAACTTTCCTTGACTTCAAAAGGTTTAATCTTTAAACTGAAAAATATAGCCTCAAATTCCCTCCACGGAGTGCGTTTTGCATTATTATTATTATTAATAATAATAATATTTACTGTCTTCGTTGCTTAAAATTCACTTCGCCTTCGCTTAACTCTTAAAAACTGTATGATAATAACGGGGAATGTCACTGAATTAAAAGACTCAAACAATTTTGCTGATTTTGCAATTTTGCTAAACAATTTTAACCCTGTATACATCTACAAAACGAAAAAGTCATTTTTAAATAAAAGATTTACTTTAAAACATAAATACTATTTATTTCGTTCAGAATTCTTCATTAAAATTAACAATTTATGAATTATTACTGAAATATAAATATTAATACACATTTTTTAAATAAAGGATTGAAATAAGCAAGTTATATTTTGCATTAGGATAATATGCAAAAACAAACAATAAATATTTTAAAATTAAAGCATAGGCTTCCATATTTGTGTTCATATATAAGTTTAATAATTTTTAATGGACATGGATATTGTATTTTTGTACGCATTTACACTTATGTTATGTATTTTAAATTAACTTTCCTGAAAATATTCCCATTATTGGCTCTAGTTTACTCTTCACGAAATGAGCGGAAGCTACAATAAAAGAAACAGAAAGAGATTCCCAACTTCAGCTTCATTTGAGATCGAAAACCAAAACCGACATGATATATTCCTTTGCATACCAAGTAACGCCTTGCAATTTATGGCAAAAGCACGGAAGGCACGAAGCAATATCCGGAATAACAAACCTCCACGCCAACTAAATCTAGATTCCTAATTTATACCATTCAGTGTCAGATTTTCACCCATTAATTTTACAGCTTGAAAAGAAGTTACAGATTACTTATCGCATTCTTTCTTTTGACTTCCCATCAGTTTATGATCTGAATAAAAAAGCTAAGTTCTCGCTAACAAGTCAATTAAACGAGGAAATTATGCGACTATATTACTAAAAGCCTATAAATAAATCAGCGATTAAACATGTTTGGGCCAAAGTAGTCCCACGATACAAAATGTATCTAAAACGACATGGAAGACAAGATGGTGGAATGAATTGTATTGTATATTCCTAAATTAAGCTGCGGGAAGGAGGGGAGACTTATGCCTCGCAATTCCACACCTCCTAGAAAGCAATCTTGTCTTTCTGGCCGAATATCTTTCTACTTAAACCATCAGTAGAAGGGTGGAAATTATGGATTTTATAGCTCGAAGGGTCTTTCACCTTGGCCTTGAAATACTTCTCTGTTCTTTGACTTCTTTTTTTTTATTCCACATTTTTCTATTTTGCCGTCTCGCATTATTGTTTCTCTCTCAGGTCAGATACTTATTGCTCTAGGAGAAATTGTTTTTATTGTTATTCCTTCTTCTTTCTCTCTTTCTTTTCCTCTATAGGACGCACTCCTAGGGAGGGGCAACAATCCCCCACGATGGTCATTTTTCTCTGCACGCTTCTTGCGGAAATCTTGCACTGGCCATTCAGTGGGCAGTTACCTATCTATACATTGTACTTACAGTGAGAAGGATTTTTTTCTTTTCCCCCCTTTCCATCACATTTTAGTTCTTTCTTCGTGATTTCTTTTATCTTTTTTTTTTCTTCTGTTTCTTCACTTTTTCCGGATGTTGGTAATTGGTATAAAAAGAGAAGAGGCTTCGAGAAGGAGAGGAAGTCATTCGATTCAAATTCCTTTTTGAAAAATACAATTGAAAAAATTTTTAGTCTGAGATTCCATGCAAAAACTTAGATTTTTATTGTTGCATATTGCTCGTAAAAAAAGCATTCTTGTGTAAAAGTATAAAAATAATTTGAAATCAATTTCAAAATTTAAACTCGTTTTTAAAGTTAGTTTTGTTGTTTCTAATGGGGCTGGTCATGAACAAACTCGTTGACGAAGTCAGTCGACTTAAGTCAAGAACGCGTCTCGTGTTTTAGTAGCGCCAATTTGGGCCAAGAGTACGCCTTAACTACACACACATAACATTCACAACCCATTTTTTATAGGGGGGAACACATTCGCACATCTCTCAGATAAAACAGATGAAGAACAACCATAACCGAATAGGGATTCGAACTCGAGAAGCCCAGTTCATGGGGAAGACGCGCTACCCTTAAGCCATACGCTGTCAAAGATAGTTTTTAAGTACTTTAACTTAAATAATTGTTCATCTAAAATTGCATGGAAGATCGTACTAATCGTGCTATTGTTAGATATTTGTTTCAATATAATATTCTTTTATAAAATTGCAAAGATTTACTGTGTAATATTTTTGTTTCGCAAAGAGCGTTAAATCTAAAATATCGTCGTTGATTATGAATTACTTTATTTCAAACTTTAACTAGTATTCAACATTTTTATTTCTTCCATTATCTGTTAGTTAACACAAAGTATTAAAATCTAGATTGAAATGATATTAATTGACTAGAAAAATTAATAAGAATTCTTTTTTTTATCTACTGCTTAATATTGTTTGCGTCAATAAATAACAGATATTTGTTAATGATTATTTAAAAATTTTTAGAAAATTGTAATATAAAAAAGTTTATTATTTATAAAAACTTCTTTATTTATTTTCGGAACACCCGCATTAATTATGTTATTTTATACTATTTTAAAATCTTAACATTTGAATGATTGACTCTTAGGTTATAAACTATTTATTAATATAATAAATAAATAAATAAATAATGCACAACCATCATTTCAACTTACTTTCTACGATACAAATCTTAATCGAAATAGTTGATGAAATAAAATAATTTATCAAGCCAATTTAATGTGAATATCGAAACATTAAATAAAATAAAATTATAAAATAATATAATCAGACAGATAAAATAGATAGGTAATAATCAGATAGATAAAATAGATAGATAGATAAAATAAATAAAAACATTTTTATTTATTTTATGAGCATAGAGCATTAATTATATTACACTGTTTTAAAATTTTAGCGTTATTAAATCTTAGGGCATATACTATTTATTAATACAATTATTAATAAACAAGGCACAGCCTTCATTTCAGCTTATTTACTGCGATACCAATCTTAATCGAAATATTTAATACGATAAAATAATTTATCAAGTAAAATCAATGCAATTATCAAAACATCAGATAAGATTACATTCTCAAATCAAAAATTCTTCAGTTGATTTTTAAACTTCCTCTAAGCATATTAACATTTTTCGAATCATGAAACCTTCCCTTAAAAAGTTAGACGATTTTCCAAGAATATTTAATTTTTTTTCAAGAAGTTAGGCGTTGCAATAGAAATATTCGCCCAGAAGAATAATTAATTTTCAAGAAGGCTTGGAGTCATGATATGTTTTGATCACAACTTGTATAGGAAATCAAAGAGATACAAATCGCTAAAGGATATAATGAATGTCAGGATCCTAATTATCGATTTATTATGAAACAACAACAAGTAGATAGCCAGTCAAAGTCCGGTTTGAAAACCCAATCTTAGTTCAGGGAACAGAACCTTGATTTATGTGGCATTTTTCACACGGGTAAGCAGAAATAGAAGTATTTCTGGAACGTCTTCCTTGGCTTTTTGTTGCGCACTCATTACGCAACGTTAACAGTCACGTAGAGATGAATATCACTCCAAGATGTATCTACATTCATCAACGAAGAAGACAAATATTCAAACTTGGGAGTTAGTTTTATCAGTTATTGAACTCAAGGGTCTCATTATGTGACTTGTTTCTACGATGCCAACAAGAGATTCTTGTATAAACATATGCTGTTATGAAAATAAACGAAATAATTTTTGAGAAGTAATATAAAGATTATTAGAATAGATTTTTTCAAAGTAAGTTTTTCATTTTTCTTCAAATTTTATAGATGTTAAATAAAAAATAATCCAGAAAAAGATATGTTTAAATATTTATTTGAATCTATGATTATAATAAAATATGATGCTCGCGAATAATTTTGACATGGGATCTGACCAGGACAAAAATTTAATGAATTATACATTTTGAAAAACATAAAAAAATGTTGTTTAATTAAATATTTATTTAGAAATCCTACATTACATGAAGAATAATGGAAATATCGTAAATTTCATTTATAAATCTATATTTAAAACATAAAACTACATTTTAAATAATACAATTCAATTTATTATGACGCAATAAAAAATTTGGCAGACAGGTTTGAAAACCTAGCTTCGTTCAGAGAGCAAAACCCCGATTTTTATTGCATTTGCAGAAGGGTAAAATAAAAAATAAAACTATTTGTGGTATGTCTTTTTTGATGTTTTTCGTTTTACACACTCATTACACAACTTTTGCAGCTAAATAAAAATAATTGAAATAATAAACATCACTAAGCGATGTATCTACGTCCAATGATACATTGAAAAAATTTAGCAAGTTACTTGAGCTATTGAACTGAAATAATCAGGCAAGCGGTAGATTTGTATAAAGGCAACAAACCAGATTCGTCTGAGTGTAACTTGCAAACAAATGCTATTATTGTAAATCATTTATAGTTAACAGGAAAAAAAAGAGGCGGTTAGTTTCCGAGTCTTTTAAAATTTCTCTAAATATTTTTTTTCCCCAATTACCTTCTTTTGAAGCTTAGTCTAGCATCAGTATTGTTTTACAAATAAGAATCCGAAAGAATATATAAAATCTGGGGTGGATCATTTGGGAAAAGATTTTTTTTTTCTGTTTCAGCCTGATTCGGCTTCTAGATAACACTAAATCTTCAAGATTTCTTTAAAATAAAAAAAGAGATTTAGGAGAAAAATATTTTCAACTTTCAAAAAATAATATAATTTTATTAGAAGTATTTATTACAATGACCATTTTTTTCAATCTTGCAAATAAAAAAAATTTGGCAATTTTTTAAAGATAAAAATCGAACGATAAAAGTTTAAATTAAAATACAGTATCTTTTGAATAAGGTTGTTCTTTTCAAATTTATACTTAATTGAAATAGAGACTTGAAAATCTGTATTTTTAAGTCTTTATTTTTAAAAATTTGTATAAAATTTAGTAAAAATATTTTTTTTTAAATTGTATTAAAAAATTTAAAAATGTTTGTTCTTCATTTTTGTTGTAAATTACATCAACACTTTTGAGAGATCAGAAATATCCTAAAAGCAAATCACATTTATTTGTTCTTGAAAAAAAAAACAATTCTTGATTTATTGCTTAAATTACTAAAAGAAAAAAAAATAATTCATTTCAAAAGGAAATTAAATGAAATTTATTAACTTATTTTTCAAATTTTTAAGTTAGTTACTTCCGTAGGTTTATATTTCATAGAAGTAAAAGTCTAAAAATTTGTTCTGCAGCAAAAAATTTGTTAAAAAGAAGAAATTTCGAAAAAAAAAATATTTTTTTTGAGACATAGTTTAAAAGGCCTCGAAATTTACAATCTCTTTTTCTCCAGAAACAATATAAATGATTTATAATAATGGCATCTGTTTGCAAGTTTTGCAGGGATAAATACTGTTTATTGGCATTGTATAAATCTTCAACTTAAATAAGATTTTTGTAGAAAGAATAATTCTTTTTATTTTCATTTTACAGGTCTATTTTAACTTAAGGAAGTAAATTCGCATAAATAAGGCGATAAAAATGCTATGTTTTATTATTTATTATACATGAAATCAGTTATAGATTTTGAAATAATTGATATCAGCGTTCAGAGCTCTAAACCACGAAAAAACTTTTTTGCAGTGGTTACTTTATAAATTGATTTTAAAAACTTGTTTCTCTTTAAATCAAAAGCATTGCTTGGGCATTCTTAAACAACTTTCAAACTATGAAGCTCATATGAAGTTAATAGAGGGAGCGCTTTTTTTTCTCGTCTTCGAGAGTTGATTATTTCTGATTTCAATCTTAACAGTAATGCAGACATAAAAAATTTGCAAGCGTACCTTTAATTATTCTAAATGGAACTTGAATGCTTTTGTTTTACTTGGCCCTTGTTCACTTTTTAACGATTAGGCCATTAATTTATTGAACTCATTAATATTATATATATTGTTCTTCCAGTCAGTCTTTCCCAACTAGTTAAGGATGCATTAATTATGCATTAATAGTTGCCTTCGGGTAAAAATTCCATTTTATAAATAAATGGAAAGACGGGTCATCAGAAAATAATAAAAAAGTTTAAAAAGCTTTTTATACACACTAGTGTTTTTGTTTCGGCGCTTTTCGAAAGACAAAATACTGTGAGAAGTTTGAAAAAGGGACTTTGCCCTTCGACTAACGAGATAATAACTCTTCAAGGTACCAATTTGATGATATGTAGCAAGCTTAGAATCGTTTCCGAGACACGCAATTTTTTATGATCTACGTTTCGTGTTTTTATGACTCTAAATACTACTTTGTCGAAATGTCTTTCACTTTTTTTTTAGTTATCCACGATAAATAATCGAAATTCCGTCCGGAACGCTGAGTTCTTTATGATGTCGTAGTTTAACGATCAGTGATCGTCGAATTCTTTGATGAGTCAATAAAAGTGAGTTCAATGCAATGACAGTGTTAGGATACGTGGTAGACTTCTATAAAACCAAACAAGTCAACCGAGAAAGGCAAAGGGTTTTTTTCCATGTCTTGAGAACTGATTTGTTGATAGCAGCATGTTGGAACCGCGTGATTTTTTTAAAAAGAACCTCGATTTATGCATCATAATCCTATACGGATGAGTTCACTTCCTCTATCGGTAAATGAAATACCATCAAAACACATTAATCTACTGAAACATAATCATAAATCTGTAACAAGATATGAGTTCCTTTGAATCGAAATAGTAAGTCACAAGAATGTATATTTGAATATCATTGTAAATCTTGGAGTTGCATTACAAACGTGTCTACATGTTATTATGGCACATATCACACAAATGACTCTCAACATTCTTCAAAAACCAAATGCAATGAATTCGCCGAAGCTGGTAATGTATTATATTTTCATTAGACCTTGAAAGAAATATCTTTATAAGATCTTCTACATATCAGAATTCCAGGGCCCGAATATGAAGAATATAAATTTGAATGCTACATAAAAATAAAAAAAATTTAATGTGCATTAGGAGAGTAAATTTGGATGATAGCTGATGTGGATTTGAGTATTGTTCCAGATGTGTTATTACGCATGTTATACAAAATACACATTTCAAAGTTCTTCAACAACCAAACGTATTTTATTTGTTAAAGCCTAGGTCTCGTTGCATTCTCATAAGATCTTGAAATACAGAACAATCATGGAATTTTCTATTAATTCAAATTTGAAGTGGACTCCTTCATACCTTGATCCATCTTATTTTTACACTTTAATTCACCTAAATCAGGTATCAGGTTTCAAATATTTTGGTTGTTTTATGAAAAAAATATTCCTCACTATTATTGTTTATTTAAAAATGTTTTCTTTTTCGATAACTCATGATGTAAAAAGTTGGCTAAGAACCTTATTATGGTTAAGAATCTCTAATTAATGTTAATTTTTTACTCTTGAGAACATAAAACAGGACGATACTAGCAAAATATTAAGACCTCGAAAGCGAGGTTGCTAATGTTTATGGTGAAAGGACAATTTTACGTCTAATTTACAATTACTAAGTTCAGTGGAAATCATACATAAATGAACAAGTTTAACCCTGAGCCGAAAAAGCAAATGTAAAAACATTGTCAATTTTTACTTTCTCATATAGAACGTAAATAAAGTTTTAAAAAATGCTGTAATCGTAAAAAGAATTTGAATTCGAGATTTCGATCAATTTTCGAGTTTCAGACGCTTCCGAGTTCAGAAAACCCCCTACATTTTTGGAATTATTACTGTTTGTTTATAACACGTTAGCTCAAAACTGCTTTTAGCTAGACATATGAAATTTTGTATATGAATAAAATTTCATATATCTAGCTAAATTGTGGAATATTTATCAAATAATTAATACAAAAACTGTGGATTTTTTATCAAATTTTAAACGAAGGTTTAGAGCAGTGGTGGGGAAACTTTTTTTAAGACGGGCCATTTGTAATAACTAGACGATCGTAGCGGGCCAAAGAATAATACTTAATCGTTAAAAAATTTATGTGTTCTATAAACATATACATATATTATTACATACACTTATTATTTTAATAGTAAAAACAAAAGGTAAGAAAATTATAAGTACAAAATATAAAATGAATTTAGTGTAGTTCTTGATGTGAAGTATTATCATTTTATTTTCTGGTGTCATTACTGATTGATGGCGCATGAGAAAAATGAAATTGAGACTTTTATCAAAATTTTATCATAGTCCGGTTCCATTTGAGAAGCAGAAATTCTTAAAACTGATGAAAGGTGCTCATCTGTAATTCTGTTTCTTAAAGAAGTTTTACCAAGCTTCATTGTTGAAAAGATTTGTTCGCATATATAAGATGAGCCGAACATTGTCATTATCTTCATTGCATGAGTAATTAGATTTGGGAAATTATCTGGACTTAAATTTTTATAAAATTCTAGTAATGGTACTGAATGAAAAGTTTGTTTCAGGAGAGTATTACAGTTCAGTTCTATTAACTCAAGTTGAAATTTTGCATCTACTTCTTCGTAATTAACGCTGAATGGGGTCGCAAAAATACTAAACTCTGGTTCCATTTTTCTAAAGTCCTGAAATCTTCTTTCAAATTCTGAAGATAGTTTTCTAATATTAATTTCGTATTTTTTAATCTTATTGTTTGATATAGTGAATTTTAAAGATTGTATTATTGGAAAATGAGAAAAATCAGATTTAGAGATCTGATTAGCAAATAATAATAACTGTAATTTGAAACTCTTCAGGTATTGCCAAATATCGTGAATAAACTGATTTTTCCCTTGCAATTTGAGATTGTTTATTCATGTGTACGAGGAGGTCTGTGAAAAAAGCGAAATCAGAAAGCCACGCTTCGTTTTCTAAGACGTCAAATTGATTATAAATGTATTTATCAAGAAGAAAATTCAGGTTAGGTAGTTTTTATGCGGGTCGTCACATTAGAAGTAAGAATGCGTTCAAACATTCTCACGACGGCACTCTTAAACGGGCCGGATTAAACCTTTCCTCGGGCCGGACTTGGCCCGCGGGCCGTAGTTTTCCCATCACTGGTTTAGAGGATGGATGTCTGTCCAGCAGCCCGATTACAAATGAACACGATAATGAGAAATTATAAAGAACTAGATAAATGGTAACTGAGGCGCAGGTTTAACATCTAAAATGTAGATACACATAAAATTTTTGCCAAATCAATTTTATTTGTATTTTTGCCTACATATAAATGCAATATCCAAAAACACAATTACATTTAGAGAGCACCACTCCAGCTGCTATTAATATCGCACTAAACATTTTCCCAATCAGTTATTTTGAAACCTGCATGTTAATTTATTAAATATATACTTTTTGAAGTGTATAATTAGACACTATTGTGCCTCTGACTTTTATCCGAAGGTAATTTATTTACTTTGATGTGGAAAATTATTACAGTTGAATATCGTAATTTAGAATTTGATTTTTGTTATATTATAGTTTAAATTCAAATAAGCTGAATTAAGTACTCTTTATCCATAAGAGCATTTGGAAAACCAAATGCAGTTAGAAAACTTTTTCTTGTTTTTTATTATCCACTCATCCAATTTTTTTATTCTCCATAACACTTTCATTAAATGTTCGACTTGGATCGTGAAGTGAAACCGGTGCAAGATTCTAATCGGTTTCTGCTAAAAACGATCACACTTCGAAGTTCACTGTTGAGATGACCCCAACTCATTAACTATTTAGTATTCAAGCTCTTGTTCTCAGTGACTTGTTTTGTAAAAGTTGTCAGCTGTAGCGATATCGACCGTCTAAAGTCGTGCGCTTTTCGAAGGAACGCAGACTTTAACCTCAAGGCACATGATATCTACTATGGCCATGTGAAAAGACAACTCATATTAATATATCATTTAAGATGGTAGAAAAAAGGACATTGACCGCCAAAATGTGCATAATTTATTTCCTAGTCTTATATTCTTCCATTTTATCTTATCTAATTAAGGATTTGATGAGCGAAAATAATCTAAAATGGGTTTTCCATTGCGAACTGCGTGTGATTATAACAATTTTGGATTTTTGAACAAGTAAAATCAGGTAATTATGAATTATATAAAAAATGGTAAGTTTTACTAAAAATAATTATAAATGAATAACATTCTTTGGAAAAGTATAATTAACAGGGACTTAAAATAACACGCTGTTATTCTTATCATACAGAAATTCCAACCCAATACTGTAAGCCAATTTTCAATATTGTAACACTGACATTTACAATAAACCTTTTTGTTTTGAATAAATTTCCAAAAAAAAAAAAAAAACACTTTTTACCTTACCAATAATAAAAGTCATGTGAAAATTAGGTTATTTTAGTATGATATTGTCACCGACATGTTCATCTTTGTTATAAACTCAAAAATAATTTTACTTTCATCATTCCCTGAATTTATCAGAACCACTAGAGAAAGTGGTCGTACTTCGGGTTCTATAATTGAATAGGCACATAGAGACTAGAGACCACATAGAGACATATGACCATTCGAGACTAATAAATGGGCCACCTCATGTAGTCCATTTGCTCCATTCATCAGTGCAAAATAAATCCTAATTATACGTTTTTTTCCCCTTTGGTTTTATATAAAAGAATAAATGTAGTTTTGGTAAGAATAACTAGCATGAAAAAAAAACTTCATGTTGCCATGCTGCTCCAAACTAATACAATAAATGAAGAAAAATTAATTTATAGAAAAATCAAAGCTAAATAACAGTGTCTTTAAAGGTATCATAAAAGAAAATTTAAATTATTTTTGGAATTATTATGAATTACTCTCCATATAACATTCAGCATTAGGTATTGATGTAATTAATTAATTAAATGGTTTTAAAAAACCAATCAGTAAGTTGAACAGCTTTTAAAATTTATACTTGATTGTGAAAGGAATAACTCATTGAAATAAAAAAAATGAAGAGTAAATTCTTTGATGACAATAAATGTCTTCAAAATATTCAGAAATACAAAAATCAAACAGTTATAAACTTAGGAACTAGGTTGGTTTGTTAGAAAAATGTAAAAAAAGACAGTTTAATATAAATAGTTAACAGTTAGAAATAGTCGAAATAATGAATTAAGGGCATATTATAAATTTAAGAATCTTAATTTTCATAAGAATAAGTAATGCTAGCAATTCTTATAATATAAGTATTTGAAATCTCCCACGAACTAACAGAAGAATGATGTTTAATTCTCAAAGTTTTGTATTTGTGTATTTCAATACAAATTTTCAGCCACGATATCGCATTTAAGTAGAAATATTACAATGTAAAAAAAAACTTTTTTTTTACAATGAAAGTTATTTATATAATGAGAAATTTTAAGCAGTAAACAAATTAGGAATAAACATTTTAAGTAGCTTCTTCAAGTTCAAGAAAATGCACTTTATAAAAATATTTACCTATTTATTTTTAAAAACTTTAATGTTGAAATACTAAGCACGATAAATTGAACAAAAAAGTTATTTATTACGATTTAGCTGTTTTCGTATACATCCTTATTTTGATTATAAGTTTCACTTTGGGGAAAAACAGAATCTTAAATCGAAGCATTTTTATTTTTTGGTCTTTATCAATTAATCTTCTGAGGAAAATAGATACTAAATGAAAGTAACAATTCACTTTTACTGAGAAAACTGGCAGAAAAATGTGCCTGTTTCTATTTTTCTCATCAAAATAAATTAGTTAAATAAAGGGTGTATAAGGTTTTTTTTGTAAATGTGTGTTTTCCTACCATGCAAATTAGGATTTGAACACATAAATAAGCAATGAAAATATTATTTGAGAAATAAATAATTGCTTCGTGTTTAAAAATTATGTTTTATCCAAAATATTTTGCATTCTTTGTTCATGGATTATTTCCCACACCGATTATCTTAAGATTTTTCTTTCACTTTTTCAAAAATGCCTGAAATAAAATCATATTAATTATTTTTATTTATGTCTTAAATTTTACAACAATATAGCCTTTAAAACAAAAATTAATTATGGTGATTTTTTATTTCTTACATAGTGTGGAAAGTATTCACCAAACACCTTGATCAGCTACCTATATACAACTATGATTCTAAAATCTAAAAATATATGGTTTAAATTAAGAAACAATTTTTCTCAAGTTTCTGTTTCACTTGTCTAGGTAATAACGGAAGTCTTAAAAAGACATTAGTTTATTGAATCTAATCGAAGCAACAGAAAATCGCATTGGATACAATCACTGAACTTAATAATTATCTAAAGAAACTGAAGGAGCTAATTTGATGATTAATGAAGTGTACTATGATACTGTATACCTGAAATGTACCAATGTTAAATGCATGTTATATACTTGGAATATATCAATAAAATGAAAAATGGTGGAGGTGAAAATAAAACAGTGAAACACATCCATAAAAAAACTTCAAGAATGTCTTAAATTTAACTGAAGCTTAATGTATATGTCTTAAATAGACAGCTGTCCATTTGAAAAATACGATGCTTAAAAGAGAATTTGATAAGGATTTAGCATTATATTTATTAGATATTATAGGAATTTTTCAATACCACTTTGCAGAAAATAAATAATTTTTTACAAGTGTTATTATTTACAGGTAGGGATTTAAAATATCATTTGAGAAAGTTGAGGGTATAATCGTGTCGTGCTTTTTATTTGATGCATTTCTCTGTGCGATTGTTAACATTAAGAGTGAGAATTTGAAGCATATTACGTCATTTATTTTTCACTAAGGTAAGAAGATACTTATAGTTAATAGAGTTCAGCAGAGATAATGAACAAACCATTATTTAATAAATATTGCAATGCCCAATTTGCAATGAAAAATAGTTCATAAAATATTCAGTTGAATTATGAAAATATAACAATAAGTTTTTAAATCTTAAAAACTTGCTCTATTCCCTTGAATTTCATGTTTGTTCTTTATAAAAGTGAGCATATATTTACAAATTGAATAGTTCGTGAACTGCTCACTCGCTACTCAAAAAAAAAAAGTGAATTTAACTTGAATTATGGGAACGATAAAAACACTGCGAGAATCATTAGTTATTCCTTATCAGTCGCCAGTGAAGAAAAGAAGGGGGGGGGGGTCTTTGAAAGTGGTTGATTTGCAAATATTACCTTACAGATTAGTTGCAGGTTCTCGAGGAAAGCTAAGTTATACGAGACGAATCATTCGATTCAAGGTAGCCTTAACACGCATTCAAATAATTCAGTAATTCTTAATAATCTTAAAGCCACATTATTAAGGACATCTTTGTCTGATTCAAAAACACTGGACCACATAAAGATGGAAGAATAATTTCCTTACTGTCGAAATTCAACGTAGTTTTTTTTATGAAATTATTGAATGAGAATATCGTAAAATTGTCAACTCAAGATTTTCAGTTCCAGACAAATAGTTGAAGCAATATGCGATGAAAAAATATACAGATACAAAGTTTTGAGATATTAGAAAATAAGAATAATAAATTGAAATTCATGTAACTAGAAGAAAGAAAAACAAAAGAAATGGTGATTTTACAATAAAATAGAGTAATAAAAAGACGACAAGAAGATTTAAAATCAAAAACAAGGAGATTTGAAAGTGATAATTTCACTCACTAAAGATCAATTTTAAAATTTATAACGAAAATAAGAATTTTTAATGAAAAAAATTAAGTTTGGTATGCATTAGAAATGCTTGTTTATTAATTTTTCTAAATTTGAAGTCCATTCTACTTCACCAGGTATTGTATAATAAAATACAAATTAAAAAAAGCAAAAACAAGATAAACTGAAAAAGAAATATAAGCTATAAATAAAATTAAACTAAGCCGGAAATAACATCTAAACTGTAAACACTTCATAATACAACAAATAATAAAATGGCATATTTTAAAATATAAAATAAAAATAGTAAGTACAGGGAGTTTAAAATATATTATATGCTGCAGGAATAAATATTAGATTTATTTTGAAATTTAAGCGAACAATTTTTTAACATTTCAGCAGTCTTATATACATTTAATCATATTCATTAAAATTAAATGTATTAATTAAAAATACATAACCCATTAAAATAGAATCAAGTTTATATTAAATAACATAAAATGAATTTTCAACATTGCTTAGCTTGATTTATATTGTGATTAACGACATTAGTGAAATTCTATTCCTAAGTTTAATAAATCTTATCCCTATAAAACAAATAGTTCGTATTAAATGAAAACTATTTGAAATTTGCCAGGCACTTTTAAGTAGTTAGAAGGATTTTTTTCTTTCATTAACGCTCAAATGAATTTTCCTTGAAATTAAATTTAAGAAAAAAAAAAGAAAATCTTATTTCTTCTCTAAGTATTTTTTATGGATTGGCTATTTATAAACTTATGAAACTCCTTTAAAGTTTAAAGTCTCATTAACGGAACCCAATTTCCCTAGAACAGGAAAGCAGAAAAATATGTGCGGAATTGACTGATACATTAAAAGTTTTTACGTTTTGAAGTTTCGTAAATCACATTTGTTCTAATAGTTGTCTATTAAGATTTTTATACATAAATATTAAAAAACCAGGTGAGTTTTATTGAAGCTCTTTATATTTCTAACTAAGAATATCATCTTTAGTGTTAGGCAAATTAAAATACATTGAAACAACCAAAACCGTATTCCAAATTATTTATCGTTTCCTGCCATTTTAAATCTCATATTTAACAAAGATTTGACAAATAATAAATCATGAATACTTTCAGCTACTTTAAAAAAAATATCAACAACAGCTCTTTTAATATGATACCTTTTCATTATTTCAACTTTTATCGTTCATTCATATTCATGTGTAAATATTTATAATAATGCGATTAAATAAGCGAGTATCTAATCGTTTCTGTTGCAGTCAATGCGTGAAAGCAGCACTAACTAAGCATATTTTGACATCTGCCACGCAATGAAAGGCCAAACCCCTCCCCCACGACTCAGATCATTGAGTTCTAAGCATGGATGTTCAAGTCTCTAAAATAATTAGGTAAAATTATGTATTCCGCACACGCTGAACTTTTCCATCGAACTGCTTTGTCCTTGCCAAAAGCGGTGTTATCATTCACACTCTTGTTAGCAACCTGCCAGAAGTGCTTCCAAAGACTATACATCCAAGACCACCTCAAGGAGCCGATGTTGACCTTTGATTTATGAAGTAACAACAACGTCATCTTTACGCTTTGAAGCGATAAAATATCTTCATTACCTCTTTCATTTCTCTCAATTGATGTTTCTCTAATAGAGTTTTCATTATATCTACTGAAGTAAAAGCTAATCGACAATTAAAAAGGAGCCACCAGCCTAGCATGGCACACACAATGATTCCTTTATTCTCAATAATAATAAACTATAATGGCTTCAAGGCTTTTGAATTTAATCAAAACAATTAAGCTGATCCACAGAATTCTGTTTTTTAACAGTCAAGTGTTACAATTTAGTACACAATAAAAAGCACTAACAGACGAATAATTTTCTTTTAAAATTAGATTGCTACTGCAAGGAGCGCTGTTTTAATAACTTTAAATATGTAAAGACATACAGGAAATACATCCTTCATTTTTACTGAAAAAACATTAATGCTTGAAATTTCTATAAATAAAAAGTTCACTTGCCCAATAAATTTGAAAATATCTATTCAATGCTACTCTGAGATGGTAAAAATATATTATTAGTTACGTATCGTCGGTGCAATAAAAATATTGCTAAAATAATAAATATTCTTTTTATTCTTAAAAGCACATCATCTTTCTCAGTTTCCCATAATTTTGAAATTTTAGTAAAAGTTCTCTTAGCAACAATTTCAAATATTGTTCAAATGAAATAAAATTTTACCTGATTCCACTAGAAATGAGCTGGTGATGAATAAGAAGAAAAATCGCACGGTCAGAAAGTAGATCATAGCTGAAAAAAAAAAGAAAAATTATTTTAAATCACTGACAATAATAGGACAGATCATCTCTATTTCAATTAATAAGTTATTGTTCATACATGCGCAACACTTCAAAACAAGAATTCATTTCAATTTATCTTGCATTTCCATAGTATTGCTAAACATAAAAGTTCTTGTGCACATATTGAGAAGCTAATGAATTTTAGAACTAAACTGCAAAGGAAAACTTTTATATACTTCAGTGACTCCATTTGCACCACAAAACTCAGAAAACACAATTTAAATTATAAAATAATTATACTTCGCATGCTTGAGCTTTGACTGAAATGTTAGAGAAAGTGTTATTTACTCGCAATCTTTGTTCGAAGTATTACAAATTTTCCATAATAAGATTCAGCTTAGAATTAAAATAAAAACGAGATAAATACAGTCTTCTGACAATATAGTCATAATTTACTAAAAAAGTATTTCTGTATATAAAATACAAATTATTTGCCTAAAAAAATACAAATTATTTACTTAACTAAACTCGAAGATTAACTAAAAGATTTTCCTTATAGGATGACACAAATTTTAATTGGATGAGTCTCGTATAAACCATGTAAAACCTGGCTGGTATTTTATTTACAAAATCACGAATTTTTTTTTCATTACAGCATTGTCGAATGATTGCAAATTTTTATTTTCAACTCTCAATAATTTTTAATCATAATTTCTATAACGATAATTACATAGGCATGTTAGTGATTTCTTAAAGTCTAATCTTTTTATGTAATCAATTAGCTTTTTTTTTTGTACTCATGTGATTTTAAAAAAAGTATTAGCAAGTATTTCCAAATGAAATATTACATTGTTTTTTTTTACTTAGTTACATATAAATGCATCACATATACTTCCTATCAATAATTACTTTAAATTAACCAATTATCTTAGCCCAAATCCTAAAATACATCTGTTAAGACTCCAACAACAGTTCCGGATGCGTGTGCGACCTTGAACAATTCCATCCCAATCACCACGTGTACTTGCAAAAGTCATTGGACATCGCATTTTAATGTAATTTTTCCCCCTTCTACATAATCTAGACTCTTCAGAAATGTCTAAAATCATCACGTATGATAAAGCAATTTTCCTAAGGTTAAGCCCCTCCCATGTGATCTTCCACTATCACGTACCAAAGATTACTCTGGAGAAACTCTGTGATGATGCCTTTGGCTAAAATAACACAGTTTTAAGCTATGTACCATTATGTATCTGCATATCAGGATAAAAAAAAGAAGTCTTGTCTCTCTCAGGAGAAGAAAAAACAGGATGAATTAAGACCCCTTATGCTGTTCATTGAAAAACTCTCAAGTCAATGATCTCTGTCTTGAAATGACAATGTTGGTGTCGTTTCGCATGGTAAGTATTTTTAATAGCTCTCATGTCAGTTTTGCTAGTTGCGCATTGGCACGTAGATTATAATGAAGTGTGGAAATTTCTTTCCGGCACTTTTGTTCGAGAGTGAACTTTTGCATGTCGTCGGAAGTAATTCATTTTTAGAAGACATGCCATATTTAAGAAAAAATCTTCCACAATCTGTTGCATTTTTTAAATCGTTTTGCTTGACTTATATGAAATGAAGAACTCAACAACGGTTCAAATACCGTGCATATCTCCTTTTCACACTCAAACATTCTCAATTGTTTAGAGATTTATCTTATTATGATCAGAGATTTTAACAAGAATGGGAACTAAAAAAAAATTTCTTTTTGCTTTCAAAACTGTTAAAAATCAAAGATACCTATGCTTTTGCAGTGCAGATATTTGAATATTTCGGTTTTTCATAAAGTTAACGTTCTCTTAATACTTAAAAAGTAAATAATTTCAGTTGAAGAATAATGTTTTGCCCGAAAAACTTGAAATTTATTTCATTTTTAACATTGTACGATTCAAGTATTTTAGAGTTTGTTCTTATATAAAGTCAAAAAACAAACTTTACATGAAATAAAATAGATTAGATCCTTTTGATAAACATGTTTGCTAAACGAATATTAAAATAGTTTTATGTCAGATACTCTAAGTTAATTCATTTATATATTTCCAGCTATCATTTTAAATATAATTTCCGAAACCTTTTAACTATTCTTATTATGGAGTAACCATTTATTTCTAAACTTATTTATATGCGGTTAGCTAGTAAATTTAAGATAAATGCGTCTATCTAAACTAAACCATCTTTACAATCTTATTTGGAATATTTTATTACCAATTTAAAACATTTACTTTCGTAGAACGACGCCCGTAAATTCGAGCGCAGTAAGAAAAGAATAAAATCTTCACAGAACAAGAAGTCGAAAGTCTCGCGTAAAGAAACCATATAAAAAATGGCAATGCATTTATTAAATCACTTTTTCCTCTGACGTAACACCTAATAATTCATCTACTTAGTAAACTTTTATTACATCGAGTTTATATGAGTTAAATAAAACACCATAATCGTAACAATGTGTAAGATAATGGCTCTTACCAATGATAATATCTCATTATAAGCGATATTAAAAGCTAACATTTCTTTTCGTTTGCTGCTTAGAAGAAAAAGCAATTACATCTGTGGTGCAAATCAAATTTATAGTGCATAGATTGAGAGTTTGCATGCTTAATCGGATTTCTAAAAAGCAGTTTTAAGTATCAGACAATGAAAGAGTGAGAGAAGCTAGGCACTATGTTTATTTTGCTTCCCAAATATTGACTAAAAAAAGGAAGACTTCTCCAATAGAGGCGAGGAAATTTCAAGTGGTTAAATTCGATATTCATTATCTCTTATTTTTTAGTTAAACGTTGATACTGTCCACAGTCATCTTCAAATACTATTATTTGGATTGTTACAGTTTCGTATTAAGAAGTCACACAAGAATAAGTTAAAAAAGTTTTCTGATTTAATTCATTTTATTGCAGTTAAGTGATAATGTGCAACAAAAGCAAAAGATGGTTAAACACAGCATATTAAAAAATATTTATGACTGAATTTAAGAATCGTATTATGCGAAACATTCTTCCGTTTCACTTATGTTTGGCGAAATATGGCCACATCTGACTTTTGTTAAATATAACTCAAAAGCGAAATATTCTCCATTTGTATTTGTATTCGGCTTCTACAGATTTAAAAGAAAGGCAAATTTAGTTTTTGTATATCTTGGTCACGTAATGCGAAATGTCAAGCCGGTAACTTAAATCAAACCATGTATCGTCCATAGACTCATAAATATGAACCATACAAAACAAGAACACTGGATTTATCAAGCATTTGCTTTATAAATAGCATGGAAAAATCAGAATAAAGTACAGTTTCTTTGATAACTGATATTCCTTCGAAATTGAACTCACTATTTGGTGCAACATACTCTGTAATAAACTTCATGTCAAAAATCCCTTCCATATTTTATTATTGCTTCAATTACTTCAAAAGAAAATTGTTCCAACGAAATGGTGCTCCAAAACAAACATTTGGAGATTTTTGAACATCTTGTGAAATTATTTTATATACAACTCATGAAATTTTTTATATATACCCATTTTAATAAATCTATCTCAGTTTAAACTTTTTGGTTTAATATTCATACTTGGTTGATTGAATTAAAGATAAAAATGGTTTATCGAAGTTAAGCTTATACATCTTTAGATTATTTACTATAAATTTTGTTTGCAAATCAGTCAAATTACCAAAAATGTTCAATTAAAAATATAAATATAAATATTAAAGCGCTTTGATTGGCCTTTTTCAAAAACGATACTCTTCTGTTTAATCCAAAAAAGATAAAAAAGAATACTTTATTTCTGCAATACCCAAAGATTTATTTGAAGGCTAAATAAAGTCATACAACCACTGAATAACATTGCAACTAAAACGCCGGTTTAACAAACCTCATCCATAACAATAATAGTTAGTGTCAAACTGCAGATAATAAAGTTTTATAACAAACTATTAAAATTACTGTGGAATTGATTAACTCGTAAAAGTCTCTGACCATCATTTAAACGTCATCCATTCTTTTCCCAACACGTAATGAATACCAATTATACTCTTTCTTAAAAGTTCTCTCAGCATTTCAATCAGGTTTCTCCATCATCGAAATCTTTGTAAGAAAGAGAATAGCGAACAATTTTCTTCAACAAGAATATCATCGAAAACACTTCATAACAAAAAAGAAGAAGGAGAATCGTGATTACAATCTTGATTCTTCGTCGCAACATTTTAGTTGCTCCAAAGCTGTTTAGAAAAGAAAAAGAGAAAAAGGGGAATAATAAGATGATGAAAAAGAAGTGCAAGATCTGTAAAGAATGCTGCTTACGTTCGCCACGAAGATGTATTTAATCGCTGACCTTAAGTTCAGAATATATTGACAATCATTTAGAGGTCAAGGATGTGTCACGTCAGTGCCCGCAAACGAGTTTAGAAATGAAACTTCAAGAGGCTACTATGATAGAGTTCAAGTTGTTTGAAATTATGTGAACTATGCGATAATGATCTTATTATAGTATTTGGAATTCATTATTATTTCTATTTCTATCAGTTTCATATAGAATGTGAATCAAATTTAGCATCATATTAGTTGCTTTGAAAAAGAGTTTTTTTAGATAGTACAAGACAGAAGTGCGTGAATTCATATCGAAGTATATTAAAATCATTTAAAGGTCAAGAATGTATCATGGATAAGTCTGCAAACAATCTCGGAGTTCAGAGTTCAAGTTGTTAGAAATTATGTGAGCCTTGCAATAATGGTATTTTTATGATCTCTATAATTTATAATATTTCTCAGCTTTAACTCTGCCAGCTTTAAATGTAATGGGAACTACTTTTTAGAATAACATAAACTAATTTAGAATGCTTTATTGCTAGATAACATACATGGGTAACTCGCAGTTTCAAATTTCCTTAATATTTAAAAAGAACTTGCCTTAAAATTGCATTTCATTATCACCTTAATAGAAATAATTAATTTTAAGCAGAAAACTCAAATTAGCAAGATGCTCTGTTATAGAGATTCTAAAAGGATTCATCAGAACCATATATAAAACTGTCTTTTTAAAAAATCTGAACAAATATTACAGAACAACTAGTAACAAGTATTCTTTAAAAATTCATTAAAATTAGTAAAGAAAATACGTTAACAAAAATTTATATAATAAGACAAAAACCCATATTAAATAGAAATTACCTGCTTACTTACCTACTGTTAGTTTATCACAATCGTATGCCGCTTTACTGAAGAAAGTGTTACTTTAACATGATAAGAAGACTATTATTTTGGAAGTAAAGTACTTGACCTGTCTTACAATGACTGATTTTTTTAAGCTTTGTTTCTTATTGACATTGTTCTTAAAAGTATGTTAAAATTTGAGCATTTAGCATATCGTTTTATATATTCAATGACAAATTTTCAGTCATCAATTTTACATAATGTTATTTTAATTAAAATCATATCTGAATATAATATAAAATTAGACATAGCATATAGCAAATAGTATAATTACACAACTGCATTTGAGTCAGGAATAAAAGAATTGGGTACTTTGATAATTATCAAATTACCGTTCAAAACTTTCTTTCACTATAAATAATTTAATAATTAATTCATTAGTCTTATTTATTAACAAGTCGAAGTAGCGTTATTACATTTGCTTAGGAATGAATTAAATTTTTCAGGTGTAACTTTGAATTTAACTGAAGCTGAAACCCTTAACATCTATATAAAAATATTCAAAATTTTTTTGCTATTTAATATGAGAATAGGAATTTGTGAATTGATTTTCTCTCAGTTTGGATAAAAATGTTATAACCCTATTTTTTTCTATCACGGGTTTACAGAAAGGGAACCAAAGAACAATTTTATATTTCTTTCTCAAACTTTTAACATTTCACTTCATATATGTATATGCATACTTTTATATATGTATATGTATACATATTTATGTATTTTATACTTTTATGAAACATAATTTTAAGATGAAATAATTTCGCTAAGTATTTTACTTAAATCTACCTACTTATTTAAAAAAAATTAATTTATTTTATTTTAATTGATCTGTTATAATTAATTTGTATAAAATTGATTAAATTTAAGGATGCAAAAAAAATTCCAAAATTTATTTGTTTTTAATAGCATATCAGATTTGCAGCTTATTTGAGCGCAAACTAATGCTTAATGTTATTGAGCATTTCTTTTTAAAGAAAATAGAATAATAGAAGAAAATAAAAACTGCTAAGCAATTTAAAAGAAAATTTATTTTATCTTTCAATATCGCATTTCAGATTTTATATAACTGTTAAAGTGTTTCAAACTACATTTATAAAAAATAATTATTATTTTAACTTCGAAAATGTTTTTAGGTGTTCAAGAAGAGAAATTAAGCGTTAGAAGGTAAATTTTACATTTCTAAAAATCTTTCTCAAGTTGGCATGAGAAACATGTTAACGCATTTTTATTCAAAGATAACGTGAATGAAGATATATGTTAGATTACAAACTTTAACATCTTAAATTACATTTTGAAAATAATATCAGAAAAACACACTAAGTAATTAAGGGAAATATAATTCACGAACTTTTGTAAATACAATAATATGTACTTTCAACTGTCTTTTCGCTTAACATGAAATTAATATAAACTTCAATTTAAAATCAAATATCAATCAGCATAGAAAAAATAACCAAGCATCGATGTATTACTTAACTCTATATAGCATAATATTGCTGAAACAATGCGAACAGGTATTTAATTTATTTACAAGTATTTCAACAATTAATAAATATTTTAATTTCTTATTCAAAACCAGAGATGCTTGAAGTGCATAATCCGTCAAAGGAAGCACACATTTTCCCTAGAAAAAACATTATCAGAAATACGATCTGCGAAGAAGGGCATTAGATGAAACGAAATTACACATCAAATTGTGCGGCCAACAGAAACGATCTATTAACGCTTCATATGATGTGACATGAGATCAAAAAATCCGCCTTTCCGTAGTCTTGAAAGCTAAGAAGGAAACTTTCACCTTTCCTTTTTTTCATACAAAAACCGAGAGAAAGTGGTAATTTATTATCTTTTTCTCCCCGTCGAGGAGAGAGTGGTTGAAGGCATGATACTTCCCAGTTAGTCATCGGAGCTCTACACGTCAGAGCTCAGTGGATTCTTCCTTTTTTTGTATGCAAGCATCGCTCACGGAAGTCTTGGGATTGAAAGAAAGTGGAGCATTGCTTCACTACCAAGGTCGGAGAAAGTCTAGTTGAATTTTATCATCTGATATGACCATATCAGATGATAAAATGGATTATTTACAAATACTTTTGTCTTAAAGGAATCGAAATGGTAGTTACAGATAGCAAATAAGTCAATGACTGTCAAAGATCTGTAATATTTTATGTCCAATTTTCTTGTTTAATAACTAATGTTTTTAACTAATGTTTTAGAAAAGTTTTGAAAAATGTTATTGAATTGAGTGAAATGTGATAAAATGGAAATGTTAGTGAATAAGTCAATATCTTACGCCGATTCTTTGAATATCAGATTTGAATTTAAAATCCTTTGCGCTACTTATTAAAAGGAATAGAGATTCGTTGTATTATTTATTATTAATGTTTATTCCGAATCACATCTAAAACATTAGAAAATTTTACTATAAAGGAAATGGAGAGGTGAAAGATCTGTAAAATTCGATTATGATTTGTCAGATCCTTGGAACGCTTGTTCAAATTGAAACTTCAAGATAAAGTTAATATCTAACATTCATACATTTTCTTTTGGATTACATTTTGTTCTTGGATATTAATGGATTAAAATATCCTATTAACAAATAATTTTTACGACTCATCCAAATTTTCTGAACTAATCACCGTTGAATTCCGAAATATCTGATCATATGCTTACACGCTAGTGAAATCTTAATGGTAATTTCAATTAAAAAAGAAAACTCTGTAAAAAGCAGTAGTCTTACGTCCATTCCTCGAATATATGAATCTGAAAAATTCAACAAATAGTTAAAAATAATTAAATTCAGGCTTTTACAAACTGTGCAACTTTTTAGTAACATATTTTTGAAATTGATCTTTTCTAATTCATTTGTATAAAAACGTAGTGAAAAAAACTTTTTATCAGTTGAATTTTGAAAGCAACACCAACTTGGAAATATCTCCCAAAAGTCTGAAGAATGAAATCTCCGACATCATTTCAGCCCATAATCAACGGAATAATTAAGATGAATTATCTTGAAATATTAAATCACTTTTTCCTAATAAAATATAATTAAATTATTCTATAAATTAAATGTCAAAATTGCAGTTATTTATAGTTTAATTTTTAAGAAATATGAAGGAGGGATAATTCTATTAAATAATTTCACATGTATTGATCTATATTCTGCGAAAAACGATTTAACATTAAATACAAATGATGAGTACATAAAATACAATAACATTTTTAATTCAAAGAAACCATGCAATAACATTTTTTTAAATCAAATATAACAAATTTCAATAAAATGTTAATAAATTCAAGCTCAAAGTTAAATCAGTATTTAAGTATGTAGCAGGGCAAACATGATTTTGAAGCAAAATTAGCATATAGTTTTTTAAATAATAAAATAATTGTCCAATGAATAGTGATAATACAGTCTCAACACTAGCTGCTCAAAATTTCATATTCAGATTCAAGAAATAAATCTTTTCATACTGGAATACGAATTTAGCTAAAGTCTCACAAATTTTCTAAGGGGTTCAAAATTTAATTCAATTCAATTTAATTTAATTCAACTCCAAAAATAGCATCACTTATTTCAAATATTATTAACGAAATATTCGACAAAATTCAATTTTAAAATATCTAAGAAAGCTAATAATAGCTTTAGAAACAATATTAGTAAGTGAAAGAAACTGAAAGAATATTATCACTAACTTGCTTCGGCTGTAGATGAAGGTTGATGTTAAGTCCGTTTCAAGCACTAACAGTCCAACCTGTTGTTTCTGGGATCCATGGAGGTAAACAAATGTTAGGCTCTGGGCCTGATGCCGTTTAAATACCTAGAAAGGAGCCCTCGGCTGGATTGTGCTACGATTGGTGGGAGAAAGGACCCATCATCTTCAGTAGATGAGAATGGGGGGGGGAGAATCCGCCAGAACTGGAATCAACCAGGGATCGTGCCACAGGTGACTAGCCACTTTTACTCACTCCACTTTCTCCCGCGATCCTTGCTCTTCACTCTCAAACAGATCTATTTTCTTTTGCATTGAAGCATGATTGATGTTTCCAGCGCTAGGATGGGGCTCCAAACTCCTCATATAATTGTTTTCTCACCATTCCGATTCCCCCTCATTTGAAAATCTTTTATGAAGGAAAAGAAAGAGAAATCATGGTGTGATTTCATCTGAAAGATGTCAAATGAATAGATGAGGAGGTTTATTGTTAAAGAAGAGATTTCGGCGTTGTTTTCTCGCAGCTTTCAAAGATTCTGATTTTTTTTAGCTGTGTAGACTCTGCATTGTTAACTAATTTCAGGGTACGTAAAATTAAAAGGGTTCGATTTGAAATTTTCAAATAAATTCGTTTTTTTTCCTTTACTTCCAATGTTTTTTATTATTTTATCCATTATTTTTCCCATGTTTGATTTTTTTTCAGCTCTACTATCAACCTCCCCAAATAAATCATGGTATAACTATTTTCTCATCTTTTCGGTGCTATTCATATAAAAATTTTCATGTGTGTGTGAGAGTATGAGTGCGTGTTTGTAGGGAAAAAAAGAGATAAAAATCATAGCATTTCAAAGTAATCGAAAATAAAGGGGGCTTTTTGTTAGAAACGGAATTGGCTGTTAATAACTTTATTTGGGGTAAGTGATTGAGTAAAATGTTTCCGATTTTTTAAACTATAATTAATGCATATTTCCATTTGTTTTCGCTTATTATTCCCTTAAGTTATATATAATGAGAAATTCTCAGGTAAGGTTTTAGCTATAAAGAAAAGAAACTTAAACATTAAAGAAGAAATGCCAACATCTTTTCGTCACAATCTTTAAAAAATTTAGGATTTAATCGTGGTTGTATTGGTAGCCTCCATGGAAAAATGATTGAGTAAAAAGTAATTTCAAGTTTTTTTTATATAGTTATATTTAATGCTGAATTTCATTGAAATAATGTAGATTTTTATGATTCTGTAAGATATAATTAATAGAAACTGGTATAACAATTAAATATAATCTACTTACAATAAAAATGATATGTAATCCTGTTACTTTGCATAATACAACATTGCAATTTTGTGCTCATGAATTTAATTTCTTATTTGAATAACAGCTTATCTAATAATCTGTTATCTCTACATAACAGATTATCTAATTTCTTCCCTTCACAGCTTTGGTTTATAACTACTTTCAATGCTATAAATTCATTTTAAAATGTATTTTTCAAATATTTAAAAAGGATATCTGCTCATTTAAAAGCACTCCCCTTTTTCAAATCGTATGAATTAATATTTCGTACCTCTCTTTATCTTAGACTTAATCAATATGTAATTTTATAATAATTGTACTTCTTACAAAGGATTTTACATAATTATGCGTAATAAATTTCAGAAGCAAGCGGTTTAAAGTTGATAGAGAGAAAAAGAATGAAATAAATTTTGATTTAAAATTTATTTCATTCATTTACTGGTTTAGTAAATAAGATGATATTTATTCATTAATATCTTTTTAATTATCAACCATTTTGCTCTTATAAAAATGCCGCACCTTACATTCTCAAAGAAAAACACCAGAATCATTTCACACAGTTTAGGTACTTCTTTCAAGTTCAAACTTATTCACTGTTTCGTTGCTCTTCAAACGTCTCTTCCTATACGCGAAAAACAGTTTTTTAATTTAAGTAAAAAATCAACCTACATTTCATCTTAAATGGTTCAAGGACAAAACTTCAGGCATGAAAAGAAAATTTTCTGCATGCCATGAATGTCAATGGATTAGTTGTCAGCAGCTTTGACGTCATTGCTAGACTACAGCAAAAAATTGCAACTGTTCATGTGGTCATTTTCCTGTAAAATATTCACTGAGAGAAATAAATTATGTCTTTACTCCCGTTATGTGGATGCCTACTCTACATTCTTACAAAAATATTTAGAATAACAAATTAAAACAGTAGTTTTTAGAAATTGGAATCTTACTTTTTTTCTGTATGGTTATACAACGATTTTTATAAGAAAAATTAGTAGAGCAATTAAGAAAACGGCTATTACTTTTGTAAAAAATACACGGATGCATAACAGTTTAAAATATTTACATGACAAATCTTTCACAATAAATTTCACGATAATAGAGATTTTTGATTATATCGAAGTATGAGCATTTTTGAAAATGTATTATACTGACGTTAAACTTAATTTTGATAAAATCTAAGAGAAACACTTAAATATTGTTGTTAAATTATTATTTGTAATTTTTGTTGAATATATGATTTTATATTTTTAAATTAAATTGTGAAAGATTAAAGAGCTTTCATTACAGATTAAATTACATTTTTACTGCACTTTGTGAAAAATAGTTTTAAAAAAGTACTTTGACCAGGTAATCAAAGTCATATATTCATTCTTGCGGCCTACAACTTAGCAAACATTCAGAATGACAATGCATCCTTTATTCAAAATTTAATATATTTCATTCTTACTGAACTGATCATTCAGTTCTAAACTTTATTAATTCTTAAATTATTCATTATAATTAACTTCAATAATCGATATACATTATAAAAAATAATGTTTAATAATCAATTTTATACATAGTTAGTTGAGGTAAGCAATAATTGATTACTTTATATTATTGCTTCTCAAGTTCTCAAGTAGTCAAAAATGTCGATTAATAGATATGATTTTTTGCCACTTTATTTATTTTGGTTCCCTTTCAGGAAGATTTATAAATGCCGAATGAAAGGATTCATATGTCGCAGGATCACTATTATACAATTTTTATAATGATTATAATGCGAGATTCATTATGCAATGAGAGAAATGAATTCTTAACATAATTCGAGAAATAATGATCGAGAATTCGTGAATAATAATTCTTAATAATTCGAGAAACTTTTTAGTGAATTTTTTCTCACGGAATTTTGATGTTTATGGGTAATTTGCGGAATGATGATGATACAAAAAATTTCAAATAGTCTTTTATGATTTATAACGTCTTTTATGATTTATTTTATGTTTGAAGGAAATTTTTATATAGAATTATGAAATAAATTTATCAAATCAAATTAGTTGTCAGTAATTTGAACTGATTTTTCAGTATCATAGTACTTTTGATTTATTAATTTTACTTCCTTTAGCTCGAATTTCTCAAAATTATTCATAAAGTATTCAGTTTTTAAAAGGTGATATTCTAGAAAAAGATAATTTTTTGAAAATTGAACTATTGCTTCCAAAATATTATTTGTTTTAACTTAAATTTCTCCATATTATTCATAGCCTATTCTGTTTTTAAAATGTGATATTCTAGAAAAATATAAGTTTTAGAATACTCAACTATTGCTACCAAAAAATTATAAGATTTTCTACATTGTAAATTATTTTGAATTTTCTCACATTCAAGGTGCTTGACTTGTTTGCCATCTTGCTTCTATAAAGAAAAATAAAATATATTTGAATTCCTTGCTTAAAATTCCCTTGCTTATTTCATGATTATATAACTGAACAATCATAAACTCAACAATTTGTATGTGTCAACTAACTAAATCTAAAAAAAGAGCAAAAAATTAAAAAATGAAACAAGTTGCGCGTGATCAGAAAAATAATTCAAGTCATTTACATTAAACATGAATAATTATCAAGAAGAATTTTATTTTAAGACATCTCACCGAATATAAATTGGATTTAATGCTATAAATCTTCACTTTTATTTTAGTTTCAACATAATAAATCTGGAGACTTATAGGTAAAAATTCGTATAAATTGTTATAATCAATCTTTTGTCAAGAACCGTGACACAGGGAGAAAATTCTTTTCATTATTTATTTAGCTACTTATTTGAAAAGAATTTTTAAAAAAATTATGACATGCCTTATTTTTTATTTGATAAGATTGCTGCACTGCTGCTGCAAATATGAACTTAAAGAAATAAAATGTCCCTTTTTATAAGTAAAATATTGTTCTCTTTTCTGACATAATGGTTAATATCGTTAAAATGCATCTATACTTTCCCAAAGATAATTTCGAACTCAAATTTATACAATTTATAAATTTTATAAATGCATTATATTTTTATACAAATTGTTCTGATAGAAGTAATAACCCACAGAATTTTTCATGAAATGGTATCATAATGACCCTCTATTGAACAATAAAAAATTTGTATTAAACTTAAAACTTTTGATACCGTACAATATGAAATGAAAATTAAGAAGTTGTATTATATATTGATTGAATTTGAATTTGTACTTGTATTGAAAATTATATTTGAACATATTTATTATATCATTGTCATGAAATGAAAACTTTTTATACCCTAAATCAGGAAATTAAAATTATAAATTATCTTTGATTTCATATCCAATATGGATAATATATATAAATTAATTTTCCCTGAAATATTCGTTATTTCATAAGTAAACAAAGGCATTTGTTATTATTACTTAAAAGAATTGAAAATATGCTACCATATGAGCCAAACAAATTTCTTCTTTATAATTTAAGAAACTGTTCCATTGATGAGGATATCTAAAACCGTTTTTCTATGTAAATCCTGTTGAATTTATGTTTACAAGTAATTCCTCTCAGGTCAATTAAGTGTATCCTCAATTATATTTAGAAATTACGTGTTATTGCTGTCGAATAATCCTTTTCAATAAGATAGTCCCAACAATCAAAATCGAAGCACCATTAATGATCGCAAAAGTTCACGAAGTTATTTCTTTGACCTTTCTAAACAATGTTCATATATTATAGAGGTTGGCATCATTCTTTCGTCTTTGATGAGGAACGAACAATTATGGAAAATCTGACCAACATGTAATTTTGTTTTCCTTTACGCCCATCCAAGCACAAAAGTACGTAAAAAAATCCTTGAAAGGTCATTACCACCAATAGCCATCAGAGGAGGTTGAGAAAGAATCCAACACGCTAGGGTGCAATAATCTTTTGTTCCTGATTTTGTAGTTTACAAAAGACAAAAGATCCTCTTCCTGAAAACAGAGCCGAAAGTCTCACTAATTGTCAAAATTCCGGAAATATCGAATTATGCGAAAGACCTGAGGTCGCTAACGGAAGGTTCAAGGAAACGCCTCAAAAACTGAAGGTCAAGGCTCGAAAAGACCTTGCAAGGACTCTCAGGCGCCCGTTTAATTGGATATCACACTCGAGATCAAACGTTGCTCTCTAGTTTCACAGGATAAATGACGGCCGTGCCTTCCCCCTTTCACTTGTTTACATTTTGACTTGGATGGAAAGATGGCAAGGGTTTTAATCGCTACCAAATGAATTAATTCCTAAGAGTAATGGTGAGTGTGACCAGGTCAGACCAAGGGTATTAGTGCATGGGATTCTTCTTATTGAATGCTTTTTAATGAACAGGTTGTGTGAGTGGAATAAATCGAGTTTGGATGCGGATCCTCCTAAACATTCCCCCTTTCTCTCGTTATGAAAGGAGCGAGTTGGAATTTTTATCTTCGACTCAATTGATGCTATAGGAATTCCTTATAAAGTAGAGCTTCCGATGAGCAAGAAAAAAAAATGCTTTCATCGAGAATTCTCATTTGTTTGCTGAAGAAATGGTGAGGAAATCAGGATTTAATCAGATTTTCTTGAATGCGTGCGATGCATTAAAGTAGGTAAAAAATAAACTTCGTTACGGGTTCAGAGTTTTAATCTCCGGTTGAAAATGATACTTACAAAGAAAGTTCTCACAAAATTAAAATTAAATTTTTTTGAGAATTCTGGTAAATAACCACCCTTTATCTCGGTATTAAAAGTGCGGGCATGAATTTCTATCATCTGCTGAAATAATGCGATAAGAATTCCTTTTAAAATAGTAAAATCGGCACACACACAAAAAAAAAAAAGGATTTTCATCGAAATTTTTCACTTTTTATGCTAAGAAAATGATAAATGGATATGCTAAGAAAATGATAATGAAACATGGATAAATTGGCTTTCTTTGAATCCAATCGGGCAATGCATTAAATGATAAAGAATAAAATTCCTTTAGAATACTACATTTTAATCTTAAGAAGAAAGATAATTCTTGAACTAAATAGATTTTGCTAAATTAAAATCAATCTTTTTGTGAGTGGAATTTTTTAAACTCTATTCTCTTTTTCACTTCAGAAATTCTTAGTTAAAAATTTCATTTTTTGTTGAGTTAATACGATAAAATTAATCTGATAATATTTTATCGTGCGATACAGCTGACAAGTATAAAACTAAATGTTTCTGCGAAACTTTTGATTTCTTTGCTGACATAATAAAAATAAAATAAGGATGTGAGTAGGATTCTTTAAAACTTATTTCGCTATATATTCTATTAATAAAGCATAAGCAACTTTTAAGAAAAAAGAAACCTTTGATTGTGTTTCGTCCTGTAACAAAGTATAGGCCTCGGTATCCTGGTTGGTAGAGCGTCAGTCTCTTAACCGAAAGGTCGCGGGTTCTGTTCTCGTCTCGGCCAAAGACCGCCGTGTTGGCTAATGGCAGTTGGGGCACGTTAAATATGTCGCGATTGCAAAGTCCTCCAAGTTACCATAACAAAACGATACCTCTGGGGGTACTGAATCAGGGATGAGTCGATCTCTGATTTGGATCTAAATTCTGACTTGCGGATGGATGAATGAGTGCATGAATGAGTTCGGCCACCCCCTAAAAAGGGTTGTGTGGTGTGTGTTCGAGCGAAGTCGTCCTTTCACCTTAACGGTGCTCGTTCACAACGAAAGACGCACACCTCTGCCTTAATTCAAAAGAGCTCCGCTCATTCGTGCTTGGTATGACCAAGAGGCATTAGAACCACCACCCACCGTAACAAAGTATTTTAATCGAAAAAATAAGTCGAGGGAATTTTTTTAAAGTACACCGAAAGGCTATCGAGAGTTGAATAAAAGTATTTTTAATGGAGTTTCGCAGTATTTTTTAATTGACTATAATTTATTGAAATAAAGACTTTAATAAAATGAAGATATAACTAAATTTTTGGAATGCGATTGTACAGCGTATTAATTGGAGAAACATAAGCTATCTTTACGTATAAAAGATGATTATTAGCATAACATAACTGTAAAAATAAAATAAAAAGATTCTTTCCTCTACGATTTTTTACTGTTTGCAAAAAAATGATGATAAAATAAGAATATAATTGGCTATCTTATTTATTAATTTCCATTACTTCCTATAAATATATTTTTTTCAATTGTGCAATATTTAGGAGAAAGGAACGCAGCAATGTTAATTTTCTTTTAATTTTGGAATGGCATACAATACTGGAAAGAGAAACTGCCAACTTAATTAAAATTAATTTTTTATATCACAATCAGTCACAGTCACATACTTTTTATGATGATTTTTAAGTTATAGATAATAGTAGTTATTAATTTATTTGCAGATTATTAAGAAATTAATCATAATAGTATTTCCCTTTTTATATTCATCACAAAAAATATTAATTCACTTAATTACATCGGCAAAGTTTTGTTCGCTTTTGGTACTGTTTAATTAACATGATTGATTAATTAAGAGACTTTCAAAACAAATGGTTTCATATTATTTTAAGCTTTTTAGTGCAAAGTTTTCAAGAAGAGATACGCAATACTTTCGTTGCAATAACTTAATAGTTCACCATTAGTTAATTAATTTGTTTAGTTTTTAATTCAGTTTTTATTTCAATATTGTTGACTTCTGACTTGAACTTTCATTGTTCATTTTCAGGTTCGAAGGAAAAAATAATTCCGCAACAATATTTCCAATTGAAAAAGCTTCTTTGGTCCCTAGGTTCAGGAGATAAATGAGAAAATGAAACATTAGCTTGCGAAAAATTAAATTAATGTTGCTGAAATTAATCATTCGGTGGAACTTAAGGCTATAAATTTCAATGAAATGAATTTCTTAATTGATTTTTCTTACGAATACTGATGAATGTGAAAAAGAAAGGCGGCTGTAAATTTTCGAAATTACTCTTGAGGTCACGACCCACAGTTTAAGAAACTCTGATTTAGATGAATAATTCTAAAAGTAAAAATTCTTTTACTTGTTTTTCCGATTAATGCATGTATTAGAATTATTCTTTAAATCAAGGCATGTGAAAAAATTCTTAATGCAATTTGAAATAGTTAAATAAGCACACACAATAGATATGATTTGACAATTACCTGATATTTATTTCGAGTTCTTTCAAGCCTTTTGAAATTATTTATCACAAAGTGTTTTTTGCGTGCCCAGAATGAAAATGCAAAATTTATAAAACTAAGTCTAAAATGAGAATTCATTTTGCACAAAAAAAATTTTTTCAAATAAAAACTGCTATAAAAATTAATTTTAAATTCTATAAAAACAGCAAAAGTACAGAACGAAATTAAATGGACGAAAGAAATATAGAAAACTAAATTTTGCCTCATAGCAGAAAATTAATTTAGCCTCGAAACACAGAATATCTTTATTTTTTTGTGTTTATTTCTAAAATAAGGGCAATAATAAGTAAATAAAGGAACTATAACAATTCTTAAATAATAATGCGTAAATAAAACAATATTTTACAGGAAATTAAAAAGATCTAGGCAAACATTAAAAAACTACTCCAAGAAAGAAACTATGTATATGAGTTGACAAAAAAAATCTATAAATAAAAAATAATAATTTCTGCAAAATGAAGTAATAAATGCATAATGACATTAAATGGAAGAAAAAAGGCAAAAAGCCGAATTTTGGCAACATAGCGCATAATTATTTTAAGTATTTAAGCACAGAATATCTTTTTTGTTTTAATTCTTAAGTAAAGATAATAATAAGCAAATAAAAGAACTATAACAACTCAGCCCTTAACTAATAATGCGTAAATGAAACAACAATTTACAGGAAGTTAAAAATAGATATACAAATATTTAAAAAAATATTCCAGGACAGAAGACTCAAAACTATGTATACGAGTTGACACCGAAACTATAAATAAATAATAATAACTTGTACGCTATGAAATAATAAATTCCTTATGGAAGAAAGAAATATAGAAAACTAAATTTTGCGTCATAGCACAAAATTAATTTACGCACTGAAACACAAAATATCTTTTATGCTGTAGTTCTTTAAAAATGGTAATAATAAGTAAATATAAGAATAACAAATCGTTTATTAAATAATAATGAATAGATAAAGCAATGTTTTACATGAAATTAAAAATAGTAGTACAAACATTAAAAAATTCCCTCAGGAAAGAAGATTCAAAACTATACATACGAGTTGGCAAAGAATCTATAAATAAAAATTAATTTGTCCATAATGAAATAATAAGATTAAATTGAAGAAAGAAATATAAATAACTAAATTTAATGTCACAGCACAAATTGCTTTAAGCATTGAAACACAAAATTTCTGTTATGTTGTAGTTCTAAAGTATTGGTAATAATAAGTAAATATAAGAACAATAACAATTTAGCTTTTAAATAATAATTCCTGAATAAAACAATTTTTCAGGAAATTAAAAATGGACATAAAAACATTAAAAAATTAATCCATAGAAGATTCAAATATATGCATTTGAGTTGACAAAGAATCTATCAATAAAAAATTAATTTTTAAGAAAAAAAATTTAAATTAATATGAACTATAAATAAATACTTAACGTCCACTTATTATTTAAGAAAGTTTTCAAGACTACAAAATCAAACCTGTATTACATATGTGCCGAAATTCAGCAAATAATTAGAACGAATTCAGGGCAATCATCTTGTATATCTCGGGATTATTAAATTTTCATTGCGGAATTTTCCATTAATGTTTTTTCAACCAAAACATATTCATATAATACCGTTAAACAAAGGCTAAATCTATGAAACACATGTTATTAACCGATACTTCTAAGTAAAAACTGTAAAAAAAAACCCGTCACTTTGTTATAGATAATACGCGATGGTGTACCGACTTTAAAAAATGTAATTTAAAATAAATGGATGAAATAATAAAAATGGCAAGATTAGCCAAATAACTTCCGAAGAAACCAGCATTATATTGATGATTCGTTTGATTTCATCAGGTTTCACGGAAGAGCTTTTATTTACAGCGTTGATTTTGATTCCTAGGTGACTCACATATCCCACTAATTCGTTTCATCAAATTGTGAGCTTTTACAAATCGAAAATTTCAATCAAAAGAAAATTTCGAAAGGTAAAACTAAACTTGGAAAAACTAAGTAATTTCATCAAGTGTTTATGTTTAATTCAAATTATGAAATAAAAAAATAAAATTACATCAAAGACATTGATGGATAAAGTCATTGAAGGTCAAGTTTAGTGAGATTTCACAGCGGAGATACACTCGAGAGGTTATTTATTATGCTTTCAATAAAATAAAAAATATCCCAATATTAGAAAGCAGCAGGGAGGCGAAGAACACCCTGGGTCATGACCATCTCATATCGGTAGGATAAGGTAAGAATAGAATGAGTAATTTTTATTTTTAAAGAAAAGTAACCGAAATGGAAAGAGCTGAGTAGGGCATCAAAGAAAATTATAGGCGAGAAAACTTGCCAAGCATCCGTTCCGAAAAAAGAAAATATTCTGTATCTTTTGTTTTGCCAATATTAGAAATCTGTTTTCCCAACATAAAAGGTTATAGAGAGCAAAGGCGCACTTCGACTGTGGGAGAAATGTCGGAAAATGAATCGTGCTTCCAGCTAAATATTTAAAATGTTTAGATAAATTACCTGTTTTAATTTTTCCCTTTTGCTACTGAATGATTGATTTTAAGGTCTTCAAGAAGAATTAATGGAAAAACACATTAAATTCTAGCGATTTCTACGAAGTTCAATGACTTAAGGGAATTTTACTTTGGTCTCACCGTTCTTGGAATCTTCTGTAACCTTGTTCATAATTACTTTTAAATATAATACTTCTTTGGTGAGAAGAAAACAGTCATTTGTATGACACTGAACTCTAATTCACATTTCTCAGAATTTAGAAATGTGAATGTTCATTTGATTTGTTAGCTAATTTTCTTGGAAAAACTGAAACTGAGTTTGTTTCATTGATTTTATTTTACCATAAAATTTTCACATAATGAACAGTTAATGAACTTTTAGAAAATTGTAAATAGTGTAAGTCTCCTCATATATTATCATTAATAATATGAAATGTTGAATGATTATCAAACTCGTTATAACATTTGCCAATAATAACATCAAGAGAATTGTTTTAGTTAGCAAAATTTTTATATTTTTAAAACCTCAAACCTCAACCTATATTTTAAAAACCTAAAAAAAAAATTAAAGCTCAAAATAAGTGATTTGAAACAAGCAATTAAATATTCAACAGTTTTTGTTCGGAAAATATACATAGAAATACTTTAGGTTGTCTTGATCTTCGAGACTCCACTTAATAAGGATTTTGAGGGAAAAACTATTTTAAGATTCCTTAATGTTTATAATAACGAATTGTAAACTGAAAACTAAAATAATAATAATAACATTTTTTTAAATTCAACTGTTTTATAAGCTATTGAAACGGCATTTTTTAAAACTATTTTTCTTATTTTTTTAAGGATGTATTTTTTTTACATCAAGTTTTTATTTCACGTTTAAGTCTCACATAAAGTTCAGTTTCTTGTTCCATTTTAATATAAAAAAAACTTTTGAATTTTTAAAAATTTACGCTAATTTCACATAATTTATACAGATTTTATTTCGGATTTTTCCTCCTAAATATTAAACTAAACATGCTGTTTGAAAATCTTAAAGAAACATAATATTTATTTGAAAAGGCAAGTATTTCTTTATATTTGCAAACTAGCCACTAAACTTTGTTGCTCAAACTATCAATAAAAAAATCTTATTTAGTTAAAAAAGAACCCCATATATTTCTAAAAGCCATACTACAATACTTTTCTCAAAATTTGGATCCAAAAATGTGAAAAAAAAATGTTGGGGTTGGGGTGGGGAACCATGGAGAATACTGAGAAATATATTTCACTTTTTTAAAATCAAAATACCAAAACAGAAACTCATAAACTGTATATAACAAAGGTGGATTGTAACAGTAAATTCTTTTTTGTCTACATTAATGTTAGTAAGATACCTCAAATACTTATCATGTGCAAATAAATCATTTTCTATGAACAATGCGATTTTTTTAAATTAACGGATGTTTTTGCTCTTGATCCTTTAACTAACTAGAACATTTTCTATAGAGCTTCTAGTTTCTCAGCTCTTTTGATTTATTCCTATGATTTAATGCCAAACGAGTATTTGCAGATAAATAAAGTTTTCTAAAAAAATAAGAACTAGATTTTAAAAAAGTTAATTTTTATCAAGTTCATTATAGTCTGAATATTATTTTTTATATTTCCATGATTTGGCATTAACTCGGATACCTTAGCAATAAAAGAGTAATAGCAATTTCGATCGACATCTGCAATATCCGACTACAAGACTAACCGACATAGTTTGAAAAGTGGCTCTGAAAAAACAAATCCAACTCAAGACATCATAAACAGAGCAGTGGACACAAATAGATTGGTGGTATATTTTTCCAACCATAAATGAAAAATGCATGCATTACTAAACTAACCAAATATCTGACACCCTCTTACGCATATTAATAGCAATCAAATAAAGTTTTTAAAAATAAGAACTAGATTGAAAAATTAAATTTTTTAAACTCATAATGGTCGCAATACTGCTTTTGACATGTTCGTGACTTGAAAATGACACTAACTCAGAAATACCTTGACCGTGAAAGAGTCAAACAGCAATTTCGAATGACATCTGTAATTTCCGACTACATGACTAACCTACATAGTATGAAAAATGGCTCTGAAAAAACAAATCCAACTCATTAAAAATTCTTAAAACATCATAACCAGAGCAGTGGACAAAAAATAGACTGGTGGTAATCTTTTCCAATTAAAAACAAAAAATGCAAACATTACTAAACTAACGAGAACAAACCAAATATCTCACGCGCTTTTCTGCATATTAATAGCAAGAAAATAAGAGACTAAAAATAATTCGCCTTTCTCTAACATCGGAAACATCTATAACTTATTATTAAGAAATGTTATTAAAAGATGAAGGACTATAAGAAGCATATCCTTAAACTGCCAATTCATATGTTTCCTGATTCAAGAAAAGATAGTACCTATTTACAAGGAGTCTAGTTGACAACCACGAATAAAATGTCAAACTCGTATTTGGAGCAATGCACCCCACTTCAATTACGGAAAATTTATTACTTTCAAGCTTTAATTATCTTACACCTGAGACAGACACGGGTATAATCAATGGTTTTTAATTGTATATGCTTTGCTTGGTAATTAAACAATGAATTGTTAATTCTTGTACATCAAAATTTGAGCATGAATAATACCAGTTTTCAAGAATTCATCTTTTCAATGGAATTAATTTCATGCAGGGTATCCTTCAAAATATAGGAAAGTATAAATATTACACAAATTCAAAAAAAAAAAACTTTCTCTTTCTTAGTATGTTTCAGGTGTTCCAATCTTGTAATGCAATTCAAATATTTGTGATTTGAATTGCAGCGTAATAATTATTCTGTGAAAAATATAGGTAAAAAGAACTAAAGTAATCAAAGAATAAATTGCTAATTTTTGTATTTTAACACTTGAATCGGGATATTACCTTTTTATGTTTTCAATCATATTAATTTCATGTAAAAAGATGCAAAGGAAAGATTGTTAAGTATGAATGTCAAATTAAGTTTAAAATATATACATGTTTACCCTTTTTATCCCTTTCTCATTCTATTTAATAGTTTAAAGTAAAATTCCAAATATTTGTAATGAAAATTCATTCAATCAATCAAAAGAAAGCATTTATTGAAAATATAGGAACTGGCTTAAAATAAACATGTTTTTAACAAAAAGACACAACGAATCCCTCATTCTTGTTTCAAAAATATCCAACAATTTTTTAAATTACATCGCAGAAAATAAACTTTTAATGCCTAGGATTTAATCTTTCTGGTTTATCTCCTATCGAAATTTTTAGACAATTTTCTGTTCTGCCTCAAAGACAGAAGGAAACTTTGTGAGATAAAAAAATCAATCCTATTATAAGATTGAGAAAGTTGAGAAAGCAACTTGCACAAGTTATATCTAGTCCTTTGATGGCCACGATTTCAAGATTACGTTATCATAAAACTAAGGAGAATCGTGTATATTCACTATTAAACCTCATTTATTCATCTTACTGCTACTAAGTACGGGTGGGTGACACTGTATAAATCTGATACACTGCACCAGGTACTCAAAAGTATCAAAACGCACAAAACATACTGATGAATAGTTCCAGGTAAGCAGTATCAGTTTTTAGACTAGACTGCTGTCATTATAATATAATAATCTGATAAAATATTAAGTAGATATAATTTAGTTTGTCGTCTTGTTTCAGTGATGCCATGAGTATGCGTGATGCTCTTTTAACTATATATATTTCGTCATTAAGAGCCACACTGTTTCTTTACCCTGTGTGTGAACTATATATTCTTACCATGCACATGCATATATGAAGAATACCGGCCTTCTCCTATAATAACCATATCGATAACGCCTTTCTTCTTCCCTTCTCACCTACCCGTCAATCACTGTCAAAACCAAAGCCAATATCTTTCCTGAAAATAAAAATCCCAATTTGGAATAATATTCATAACGGAATCAGCAACCAGTCACGGCAAAGTTTCGGTGATCTGTATTAATCTGAAAAAAAAATCTAGGTGATGCTTTTATCCACCTGAAACAAAGTTTTGGACAGTATCCGTCAATTCTATGCCACCATTGTGCCTCGGTGACAATATTTGCATGAGTTGGATTTTCTGACTATCTATATATATCATTTCTTACTATTACCTGGAATAAAAGTATTTATAAAGCCTCTCTTTACCTTTTCTAGCAATGTTTATTGAATATACAAAGTCCAATGGATAATATATTTCGCTTTAAATGGGTTTTTTAATCCTAAACAAATAGGTAACGCAAACAACATAATAGTTTTTAGTAAATTTATTAAAAGCGAATAAAGATTAAGCACTGAACATGAATAAAATTTTCAGCATCTAAAATTGTAAAAATATACTTAAAAATATTTAATATCTTAACGCAGAAAATATAAACATTTTCTTAGTAAATTTATGATGGAATATTGAAGGGAGAAAAAACTAAACTCCTGCCATCGGTCATTTAGGATTTATAAAAGTTTTTACTTTTTAATAATAATTAAAAAGCAAAGTATGAAATTGAAATTAACGCCAAAATTTTAAGTAACGAGCAATTTGAGTGCAGGTAAGAGTTTGAAAGCTAATATGTAATAACAGATAGTGTTTTAATACCTTCTGAAGGCAAATAGATCAAATGTCGGGTATATAAAATATGAAGTTATCAGGTAAAAGTGTCCAATACAATCGAGTATCAATATCAATCTACTTCTGATGCTGCAAAACCTGGTATCAAATCAACATTAATCTCGACATAAGTGCGAACACTTATTCTCAATTCTTCTTAAGTACACGGTTTCGTTTCTACGGCAAAAGAATCGGCTACTAACTGTATCAGGTTCAAAAGTATCAGGTAAAAGCATTAATAACAATCGAGTATCAGTATATACCTTATCTGATACACCGTAACCGGGCATCAACCAGACTCTTCCACAAAGCCTTTCTAGAGATCATTAGCTAAATAATATACAGGGCTGATCAACCTATTGTGGGAAGGTGGGGAAAGGCAACTACCAGCATTAATATGTAAAATATATTTATAAGGATTTAAAAGGACAAAACATAACTAAACTAACATTTAACACTTAAAAAGATACACCAGAGTGAGCTGTATGTCTTACGGTCTCAATGTCGAACTCACGTCTGCCGATAGTGGCACGAAAGTATAAAGTGATCAATGATGCAACATAGCCAACATGGCGCCATACATCTGAGATCTGTGATGAGAGATCTGCTAGTAGTTCCCACACTATTATTAAAAATTATACTCCGAAAATTAACCCAACTGTTGATGCTGAACTTCGGCAAAACATGAAATTTTTTCTATCAGTAAAAGAAGTAATATACATCCTGATACAAAAAATCCCATCTCTTCCGTCCACTTTATTTTGGATGAGACCTGCAAGTGATTCTTGATTAGGCAACAACATGCCTAACTTCTCTCAACATATTCTGCCACCTGTGCTTGCAAACTGCGTTGGTAAGTATGTGTGAGAACCTAGTTACTTTTTAAGCATTAGTTTTTGCCAAATATATTTTGGTTTGAATAGATCTTGCTAGACTGCTTTAAAACTTACATTATTTTTGTATTTCTTACTGCTTCTAAAACAAGAAAACTCTGTATTTACCGATTAGTGAACAATATAAATGATCTCATTATGTAAAATACATTCTATTAACTCTATCTAAACTACAATTTTATGGCTATAATTGTCACAATACTAAAATAAAGGGAGAAGATTTTTCTCCCTTTATTATAGTATTATTCTCCCTTTATCTATTAGTATTATATTAACTCTGTTTACTATATTATAATTCCACTTTAAAGAATGTAATGTGAATAATTTCTAGTTATAACTTTTTGCACAAAAATACAATCCGATCTAAAAATAATATTGAAAAATTTTATCTCTTTAATAAATATTTAATTATTTTCTTCGGTAAGTTGTTAAATTATCTGTAACATTTGTTGCAAAGAACTTTTTAAGCATATGCATTCTCCATTAGTATTTCTGAAAGCCTTAATAATTATTTGAAAAACTTAGAGTTTCTAGGTTATTTACTTTTATGAAAATCTCTAACATAAAAATAACAATTTTACTAGCAATTGATATATTTAGTTCTTTGCTCAAAAACAAAAACTTCATTTTTTGTAAAAACAGATTTTTAAATATAAAAATGAGTAATTTTAGCTGTACTTCTTGCAAAAATAAATTATATTTTCAAACACTAAAATAACGAAAACAAAAATGAATTCAGTTCCTTGTTGATGGATATTGTATGCATGCGTAAAATTAAACTGACACTTAAACAATCATCAGATCAGAAAAATATTTTTAAAAAATCACTGTAAATTAAATTAGAACAATTTCATTTAATTCCTTCACCTCCGATTTTTCCTGTTGTGCTTATTTTCGTAAAACTCTTCTGCAAAAAAAGGGAAAGTGAACGGAATATGTGACTGCAACCAATTAATTATAGACTGATAATGAAACAGAAATGTATAAGACTAGATATTCTCAACGCAAGAATCTTCTATTCAAAAGTTCCTGTTTCCAACTTTCTTCAGGAAAGCGTTTGATGAATTCGACGCACGTAGAAATACTATTAACGATGGCATGTGTATTAAGCTGGGGTACATGAAAACAATTAATAAAAAATTCAGATAGAGACGTCAAGTTTTTTTCTGGGAATTCCAACTCTTCTGTCGTCAGACGGATCATTTCGTGATGCTGCGATTCAAAATAGAATATGCTTAAAGGTTATTGCATTCTAATGGACATCACATAATTTCCAAGTTTCGAATTTTTCGTCAGTGTACATGCTCTAAACTGAAATATTGCCGACTATTGACAATTTCAAAATATATGTGCTTTTAATCAAATTGTTTTTGCACTTAAAAATTGAAGGTAATTTCGTGACTCGAATATTTTAGGCAACAGAGCAAACAAAACTTCATCAGATTTAACGCGTTAATAGCCATAACTGCAAAATAATTGTTTGGATTTGTTGGGTTATGGCAAACAACTGACACATTATACATAAAAAATCATAAAAATATTGTCATAAAAATTTTTGACAAAATTAATTTATGTCAAAGTTTTCAAAAATACTATTTTTAAACATGAAGCAAGTATATCTCACCTGCCATCTCCATCAAAACAGCTGAAACGACAGGGTGAAGCGCACATTATTCAAAATACGAACTATCAGTTCTTGTTTGTTAGCCCTTTATTTCTGTTCGCAGGACGATAAATTGTTAATCCCCACAATAACAAAAAAATTGTTTTGGCCTGCTGGATTGCGGCAAACAACTGACACATTATACATGACAAATCATGAAAATATTACCATAATAGTTATTGATAAAATTACTTTATGTCAAAGCTTTCAAAAATATTGTTAGAACAGCAGACAGCGACAAATCATTGTGAAAAAAGAAAAAATCTCTCTTAAAAATAAAGCCAGCCAACTTATTACACGAGAAGCAAGTCTATCTCACCTGCCATCTATATCAATACAATTGACCGAGAGAGTGAAGCGCACGAAATTCAAAATACGAAATATCCATTATTGTTTTTCGCACTTGCTTTGTGTTCGCAGGACAATAAAGATGAAAATAATAAATTATAAAACTGCTCATTCGATGAAAAAGTTTGCAAATTTGTGGCAGACAAAAAACGTTTGGAATTAACTTCCAATTATTTTTCCACGGGAGGGCATAAATGATACACGGAAAATAACGTTGGAACACCTCTGTTGTCACAGGGACACATGAGGAAAGTCTCAAAATCCCTCCCAAATGCTTTTAATGATAGATTTGTGTAGGGACTTCTCTAACATGGGTCGAGTCAAGAAAGGAAATATATGCCGTAGGGCTGTAGAGATTTTCATCCCTTCAATAATAGAGTGATAATTACAAAATCATCAGTTTTTTTAGAGTGCGTCTAAGAAGTAATTAAATAAAAAAAAGTGGCAGTGGATCAGGAAATAAGGGAGAACTTTGGAAAAAAGTAACATGATCTAAGTTAAAAATTAGGAATAAATATGAATAGTTACAAGAAAGAAAAACAATGTTTATGAGAATCATTGAATGGTTTTTGCTGTCTAATATAGAGGCTGATGAAATCCAGGTTTACACGGGTGACATCAAATTCAGCGCCATGTTAAAATAGCACAGCAACAAATCATTGTGAAAAAAGAATCGTAAAAATAAAGCGAGTCAACTTATTTTCTTTGGTGAACTACGCTTTATACAGCTCATCATTTATATGGCTTGTATAAACCAACTCTAAGCTAAGGATAAAATATAAATAATTTCTCTTAAAGCATGTATGATTCATTCGGCCCTATCTAATGCATTATTTCTAAGACTCACCTGATTCACGAGGTGATCAATGTGTTAAATAATACAATTTAATCAATTTCTAATATTTAAATATCATCTCTAATTGCAGACAAACAGCTAATTTTTAAATATAGGCATTTACTTTCTGTAGGAAATATCCTTTATACGATGTTACTTTCTGTTGGAAATATACTTTAGATGTTGTAAAGAATTAAATTTTAGGCTATTGTGTGAACAAATAGAATACAGGAAAAATTACAATGTCTATATTTTTATATATTCACCAAGTCCTAGTAGATATATTTAGTAAAATATTCTCGAAACACTAAAACCATTTTATAGAAAAAAATTTTGAACTCATTCATTATAGCTTTATCAATGAATTAAATTCATTTCATTTGATTTTATTCACAAATTTCGATTGAATCTACTCTGAAAGTGTTTAAAATAATGCTTTCAAAGTTTCATAATTTGGTTAGATTTAATCAATTTTTTGTATAAATTATTAGTATGCCAACAACATTTATTATTATTTTGTATTAATAATTAGTATGCCAAGAGTACACGTATGTACACAACAAAGAAAATGCTTAGTTCTTTAATTTTTTCAAACAAACACAACATAGAATATAATTCTTTACTAAAGTTAAAGTAATTTTCTATTTGGAACTAAATGTTTAAAAATAAGTTATTGGCCTTCAAATGGAGTGAACACCCAACATATTATTGAATAATATTTTACAATATTGTGTAACATATTGTGCTGTCTCGTTTGATTCATATTTTGGTTTATTTATAGCAAGGCAGGTATGAAATCTTGAACAGAAATGATAACTCCATTGATTTAAATTAAAGCAGTAAAGTATCTGGGAACAACTTCATGTTTAGCCTGCTTTGGTTCAGGTTGCCATGAAGAAGAAATTTAATCACTACAGATTCATAGATAAATTTTAGTAGTTGATAATAACATTTAATTAGCCTGCGAATGGTAAGTTCATCTCTCATTTATTTTATCATCTAATATCTTGCAGTGACAGTTCATCATTTATAACTTCCAATCAGTACAAAAAGTTAGGATACTTATGAAGAGCAGAAAAACAAACTTCCAGCATTTGAATCGAGTTAATGATTAGCTATGGAAAATTTATGTCACTTCACGTGACTTCACAGCCCCATAATAGACTAGATTTCATGTAAAACGAGACATTGGTTTCATGTGACAATTCGCCATGCAATAAGATGACTAATTTTCAAAATATGTAAGCAAAAATACGTCAGCTTGTATGAGACCACAAATGGCCGTTATGAAACTTGAATTTCACCATTTCAAGTCACTAACCTCCCATTTATTCATGAGCTTCCTGCAGGTGATCGCATAAATGATTTGAAACCATCTTAAATAATGATATTCTGAGCATCATCATTCGGAATGCTTTAGACACAGAAGAGCAGAACTACTTTTGTTTAAATTGTGGCTGTTGGTTATCCCTCATGGTTGAACTCCAATTCAGACCAAGTCCAAAAGATCGAAAAAAGGGAAGCGCAGTAGCTTCTGAGAGTAAGGACCCTGAGCATCCGAGGGCAGAAGTCTGACTTTATATGAAGATAGCACTCCCAGATTCGCTTGTACAACCTCTTTTTGTAGGAGAGGGGCTCTTTCACACATCTCATAGAGAGAACACAGGGTAGAGAACAACCACGACCACGCCAGGAAACCGAGACGCCCTGATCACCAGACCAGCACTCAGGCGTTTAAGCTGTTATACTCCTTAATAATTCAAACCAAATAAACATGATTAAAAAATTAACATGCTTTAACGAAATAAATGCTTTTCTAAACATGATTAATGCAATAATAATGATATGATGTGATGAAAATAGGACTGTATAAAAAATGGGAACTTCGTAATAATTTCAACTTTACATTCATTAACTCAAACTATAAAATTAATTTTTACGACATTGAAAGCATTTTTCTTACTAGTAGTATATGTTTATTTCAATAGAATTTGAAATGAGTTACTGGTCTACATTTTAAGTGCATATCTTTTTCATCGAAATATTTCTGTACTTAAAATGTATAAAAGAATACTTGTGATCTGGATATCTGACTTAACGGAGCAACTCAAGAATTGATTGCATTTAAATAAGGCATCAAATCATAATGCTTCGATATAAATTATTCTCATCCAATTGTTTTTCTTCTTATTAGTGCAAAAAAGTACAAAAGAAATTTCTTGATTTCGCAATCATATCCAATCAAGATATTATTTGATTTAATTTGTTCTATCAAACGAAATTGTTTCAATACAGTGAACTTAAGCTCGCTCACTTTTTGGAAAAGCGCATTGCCAAATTTTAAAACTGAATAATTAATTTTCATCGAGTTATTTACATTTGGAAAAAATAAGGCAAATTGTGCAACTTGTGTATCTCATGAAATTGAGCACCACAAACTTTGATCAAAGATAATGCATTAAATAATATTGAAGAATTGCTAATTTCCACCGATTACTTAAAAGAATAAGGAGAATTTAGCAATGTATTTATCTCACAGAACTGAGCTACTTAAACCTTCATCAAACTTAAATAATGCTTATTAAGTATTCACTAATCGAGGTCCCATTGATGATATTTGAGTCATTAAAGATAGGCATATACTTCCAATTGTAAAAATACTCAATCTGACTTAGAAAACTATATTTTAGATTGTTTAAGTCAATAAATGTGCTGCTGGAAAAACTGCGAATTTTATTGTCTTCACTAATCGAGGTTCCATTGATAGCATTTAAGTCATTAAAGATTGACATACACTTCCAAATGTAAAAATATTCAAACTGACTTAGAAAATTATATTTTATGTTGTTTAAATCAATAAGTTTGCTGCTGAAAACACTACGAATTTAAAATTCTTATCCAGAGACCTGTCCTATCTATCGTATTTATAAAAATATTTTTGCCACTATCATTTTAAATTAACCAGCGCGTGTTCTCCCCGAAATTTTCTCGCAAACACTCTTTTAAAGCTTTTATTCTTTTTTCCACTTCCGCTCAAAATTCTAGACTTCGGGCAAAGCCGTGAACACATGAACACCCATAGGTTTGTTTCCATAGTATCGCATATGAGAATCGCATACTTCAGAGAATAATAAAGAAAACCGTTACTTGTGTATTTTAAGACTTACTTCTTTGGTGAACAATAGTTACGAAACAGCTAATTTGCAATTAATCGCTGGGATACGATTGATAGCTAAGTATCAGAAAATCGAACATGTGTCTTGATCGCTCTTTATCCGACCGATTGAAGTTAAAATTTGACATATAAATAACAAAATCATATATCAAATTCTATTTGCCAAAGTTGTTATTTTTTGAAGTATCGCACTTCTATACATAGGGAAATACAAACCTAACAGACGGTCAGCCTCTGAATGGATTCAGTTCGAAATTGGATAGAGAACTACACTTTAGATGTTAAGTCTTAGTTTTAAATATTATTTGTCTCGTTCTTTCCGTTGTATATTTATAGTATTAATTTATACTAGGCAAATAGATAGACAAGCTCCCTTTGTATTAATTTTGTTCAACATTTGATAGAAATATAATAATCTTTGATAGAACAAATGTACTGATAAGACAATACATCAAAGTTCATTACCTACTTTAAAGAGTTTTTGAGATATTTTTTCACAGAGAGACTGACAGACAGGCAGAATTCAAAAAAGTGTGAGTGTTTTTTCTTCTGGCTTAGGGAATTCTGAAACGTAGAGATTCGTCGAAAACTCAAATTCAAGTATTTAAAAGATTGATTTTTTTTAATTTAAGAAAATAAAACTCTCCACTCTTCTAGAATTCCGCCTTATGAAACTTTAAGTTACATTTTTTTAATCCTATCATCAATCGCCATGAGAATGCAACGTCCGCTCATTTGCGAGTTTTTCTCGAGATCCCAGTTGAAATAATCTAAAACGGCAATATTCAAAGCATCAAAAATAGGGGAGTTTTGGTCGCAAGAGCAGCTTTCTTTATTTAAAATGCATATCAAGAACATGCCATTAAATATAACTAATGGAAAAAGGAGGGACTGAATAAATGTTAGAATTCGTAATTTTTTCAGTAATTCATTTATTAACTCAAATAAAATAAAATATTATCCGTAACGTCGCTGTTTTCCTATGGGAATCTATCTAAAAAGAACGAGATGAAAAAGTAATGACATCAAATTGTGGTTTCAAAAGAAAATGAACCTAAAGCTTCCGAATTTGTTTCATTCGTGAGGAGACAAAGAAAAAAAAACAGAAATCGTACGGGGAATTTTAAAAATAATAATATGGTACTAGATTTTATATTTAGCACATTGGTGTGAATTTGAGAATCAAGGATTATTTTTGTTTTAACTGTGTTTGAAGTAAGTCATGGACCAGCTTGAGAAACAAGTGGTATAAGTTGAGAAACGTGTTTCTTTAATAGGATGTTTATGATATTTATTTCCCTATTTTAAAGTTTGTTTTTTAAAAAGTTAATTATATTGTTTTTAAGGATAAATAATTTTAATTATAAGTTATTGTTTATTATAATTTTCACTGTGTTTATTAAATTAATTTTTTTAATGTTATGTATTTTCAAATAAGACAGTTAAATAATGTTATAATTTTTTTTCCTATTTTTATCTTCGATTTCCAATTTCTTTTGTTTTCTCTTGCTCTAGACTACATAATTCATAGTTCGAATTTTCCATATTGGAAATAATTATTTCAGCTCAGAATTATCTAAGTTTCACGGTAATAAATTTGTACATAAGTATAAAACTTAAATATCCTGTATGGAATAAATGCTTTCGACAAGCTCTCTGAACATTAATTACATAAAGATTGTTTGGCAAAGTCTTTTTAAATCTTTTAATTCAATACGTCTTCTTTTATAACTAAGGAGATAAGTGTTCCAATAGTAAAGGGAATTTATTTCTATAGGTTATAACCTCCTTAGCGAGAAAATAACGAAATCGGAAAATTTCAATAAATAAAGGATATCAGATAGAAACTCCAAAGAAAAAAAATCTACTCTATACCATAATAAAAGCGCATCAAAAAGTTTCTGGAAATTACCCATAAAATTTATATTTTGGATTAAAATTGTGAACTTTCAGTGGCTTAAAAAAAGGTTCGTCCTAAATTTAAAATGTGTATTCTCCGGTATTATTATGCATTATTTCCGAGTTAAGTAATAACGAATCGAAACTTAAGCATCAAAGAAAATAAACAAAATTAATGTTAAAAAACCTGAAAAATGCACCGGCGGTTTGACGAGAAAAAAACGTTAATCAGTTTTAGGACAAACCTTTTTTCAATTCTTTTAAAGTTCAAAATTTTAATCGGAAATATCCCTTAGAAATAACTCCATGAAACTTTTTCTTGTGTTTTTATTATGGTATAGCATACATTTTTCTAACTCGGCTTTTTGGTCGATTTAAAAAACAAAAATTGTAACTTCCTCATTTTGCCGCTTAGGATCCTGTAGCCTATTTCAATAAATTCATCATATTCGTTTTCCTACAAGTATATGTTACTACCTTGAATGTATGGGGCCCCGTTTTAAAATGTAAAGAGCTTAAAGGGGTTTTATCGATTAACGCTTGTACTTACACATAAGTTACCAGAAATTAAGCTCCCATAACTTTCTTTCTGCATGGGAGATATTCAAGGCTCTTAGAAATAGAGTAACACCTTGTTTATATTAGTTATGCTGCCTTTTTATGTTACGAATTGAGCTTTTTTTTATATTTTTGAAGAAAAAAGTATTTTTCTTCCATTAACGATTGATTACTGTTCTTTAATGCATCAATTGAAGCAAATTCCCATAAAAAAACAATTTTAAAAGTTCTTTACTATATTCAGGTAACAAATGACATGGATAAAAATAAAGTAATATTAGCAACAGAGGAATTGAACTTGGCACTGTAAAAATTGCAGCATCAATTTTTAAAATCGCCATCTTTACAACTTTTCTGCAATTAAATCTTAAGCAAAGTTTAATATTTGTGTTGTATTCACCAGATGGGAAATGTAATTTTTCCCTTAATTCATAGAAAAAAATTTTACGTCGACATTTTTTACAAGTAAATCTTGTAGATTAGGACCATAGTCACAAGATATGAAATATATAAAACCAGCATTTTTTGTTATTATGATTTTTTATATAATACTAATAAAAAAATCTAGCCTCCGCTGACGAAGGCAGCGATTTTAAGTTTAGCTTCTGAAGCAATCATAACTCCATCTAGGACCGTCTTAGTTACTCAGGCGGCACAGCATTCACTTGTACAACCCTTATTCACTGGGGGATTCTTTCACATATCTCAGAGGAGAAAAAAAAAACCATGCCTGAACCAGGAGTCGAAGTCGGGACGCCTACATGACAGGGAGTCCCCCGGGGGAAGAGCAACTCGAAATGAGGATGAGATGCTTTCGGATCTCGCCAACCCGGTGGGCACAGTAATAGGTGGGGGTTCTGACTATCTCATCGATGAAGGGACCTTCTTCCTACGAGAAGGTTTGTACCGTGGCCGTTGATGGCCCTTAGGACTCAACCATAGTTCCTGCTAGTGTTGTTGTAGCGGTGGTCCGGTCATTCAGTCTTGCGTAGTTAATCCGTGTGATATGACTACATCACAAGGAAGATGCACTACCACTAAGTCAGTGCAACGGTGCACATATACACTGAAGTGACAAAAGTCATGGGATGACTGTTAATATCGTGTCGGTCCTCCTTTTGCCCGGCGAAGTGCAACAACTCGACGTGTCATGAAGTCCACAAGTCGTTGGAAGTCCTCTGCAGGAATATTGAGCCATGCTGTCTGTATAGACGTCCATAATTGTGAAAGTGTGGATGGTGCAGGAGTTTGGGCACGAACGGACCTTTCGATGATGTCCCATAAATGCTCGATGGGATTCATATCGGGCGATCTAGGTGGCCAGATCATGCGCTGGAATTGTCCGGAGTGTTCTTCAAACCAATCGCGAACAGTTCTGGCCCTGTGACATGGCGCATTGTCATCCATAAAAATCCCATCGTTGTGTGGGTACGTGAAGTCCATGAATGGCTGCAAGTGATCTGCAAGCAGCTGAACATAAGCATTTCCAGTCAATGATCGGTTCAGTTGCACCAGAGGACCGAGTCCATGCCATGTAAAAACAGCCCACACCATTATGCAGCCACCACCAGCTTGAACAGTGCCTTGCTGACAGTTTGGGTCCATGGCTTCGTGGGGTCTGCGCCACACTCGAGCTTTACCATCAGCTCTTAACAAATGAAATCGTGACTCATCTGACCACGCCACGGTTTTCCACTGGTCTAGGGACCAGTCGATATGCTCACGAGCCCAGGAGAGTCGCTGCAGGCGATGTCGTGCTGTCAGTAAAGGCACTCGAGTCGGTCTTCTGCTGTCATAGCCCAAGGAAGACAAATTTCGCCGCACAGTCCTATCGAACACGTCCCTCGTACGCCCCACATTGATTCCTGCAGTTATTTGACGAAGTGTTGAGTGTCTATTAACATTGACCATTCTACACAGACGTCGGCGGTCTCGGTCGTTAAGTGCAGGTGGTCGCCCACTGCGCTGTCCATGATGGGATGGGATGCCTGAAATTTCATACTCTCGGCGCACTCTTGATACTGTGGATCTCGGAATGTTGAATTCACTAACCATATCCGCAATGGAATGACCCATGCGTCTAGCTCCAACTAACATTCCACGTTCAAAGTCTGTTGATTCTCGTCGTGCCGCCATAAATCACGAAAAACCTGTTTACATGAATAACTTGAACACAAATGAAAGCTCTGAAAAACGAACTGCGCATTTATACTTTTTCGCTGCGATACTACTGCCATCTGTATATTTGTATATTGCTATCCCATGACTTTTGTCACTTCATTGTATATTTATTAGAAACTTTATCCGCAAAGGAAACAGAAACTAAGCCTTACTTTTGAACAAATCAAAATTTTCACTGTGAAAAGAAGTTTAAGTTATGTTTAATTCAAATCTGTTTAAATATAAACGTTAAAATGTACGACATATTCATCAAATTCTAAAATATTCCCTTTTGGGGCAAATTCATGTCCATCGTTTTATTATTTGCTGCTTTGATTGATGAAGTTGAAGGATATGAATCAAATTAGCCCATCTGACTGATTTTCTCTCCTTCATAGAACGAGAATAAAGGTATATCAATTATGATAAGTAAATAACAAATGTGCTCACATTCTTCAGAAATAACTCTTCAATAGAAGTTCTAAGAACAAATAAGGATTTTTACCATGCATTTATTCGATTGTATTTTAATGAAAACTTTCTTCTTCCTTTTAAGGGTCTCTGTCATTTATTTCAGCCGGAAAATTTCAAATCTTCATTTTAATATATTTCGAGTCAAAATGTTTCGTTGAGAAGAGGTAGAATGATCAGGTCTAATTTCTCTTTAAATTTGGGACAATTGCCGACAAACATATTTGTCGTTGCTACTAATATACCTTAATTGTATGCACGATTACATATTGTGTACACGATTTTCCTCGTTTAAAAAGATTTTAAAACAGTCAAAAAGAAACTGGTTGTGGCCTATGTTTAGGATGCTTAAATTCGTCAAATTTACTATTTGGCCAAATAGTAAATTGCCAATATTAGGTAAGTGTTTGTAAAAACTTTGCTGAAACGAGTTGAAAGAAAATAATATAATTTATCAAAAAACAAATCATAATATCTTCAGAAAAGCAATGCTACAACCAATAATTTAGAATTAGACAAAAATGTTTTGTCAAGTACGAGATCCTTCTCATAGAAACCTACCGTAGTCGCCTGATCTCACTTTCTATGGCTTCTTTTTATTTCTTATGGTAAAGTCAGCACAAAAGATAATTAGATTTGAGACTGTAGATGCAGTGAAAAAAAGAACGACTGAAAATGAAGTGGGAGGTCATAAATTGACTTGAAGTACTGTGGAGCGGTATGGCGATAGTGCGTTGAAGGTGATAGTAACCTCTGATATTGTCTAATAACATCTTCTTTAATTTTAATAATACCTTCTTTCTTAGTAATATCTTTTGATACTGCAAAAAATAAAGATTTAAAACACCATTCCGGTGGTTTTCTAGCCACATCTCACATGTTTTGTTTTTCTCATTTCTGATATAGATCCATTGTAAAATATCCAATAAATTTCATTGGCCATTCTACTTTTTAAGTTGCATTCAATTGGCAATTCACCTGGAGAAAAAAATTATGCCTCCAAGGTTTTTGAAAATAAAAGAAAAGTTGGCACTTCATTCTATTCAAATCAAACATCATTAAGTTGGAATTCTATAATTTGTTATGTTAATTCAATAGTATCTAAATAACACAGTATGTAATAAATAATTCACTTTTGTTTTGCTCTTTTAATTATTTATATTGAAATATATATATATATTTTATTTTTAGCGTATCGTCTACAACTTGAACTTACATTCGCTAATCCTTTAAGAAAGTGCTGTAGTAATAAGTTCTCGGAATATCCTTCTTGAGTGCACGATTTCTAAGAAAAGGTAACACAAGTAAGAAAAATATTTAAATTAAATCGAAGAATATAAGAGTGGACAGAGATGGAATATTTATTACAAACGGAAGGGAAAAAATGCGAATATTTATCATCCATGCAGCGCAAGGAAGTATTCACAGAAAGTTCCGGATTAATGTTTTCTAGACAAGTTTTTACAAACTTTCGTAAGTACAGACGGAACAAAAATGAACCTAAATTATCAGGATATGAGCTGAATAATAAAACATGAAGAGAATGTATTTCAACCTATGGTAAGAGAGACGGCGTCGATGCCATGAAGATGATAGCAATCATCCGCTTTGGATATTTGTGAATGTTCTTCTTTCAAGTGGTTTAAGTCAAAACCATCTCATTTGATAGTCATAAAACGTATCATCATCTAAATAATTTGACCTTTCCTTTTGATGAGAACTGATTAGGCTTACAGCCTAGATGTGCTTGCTGGAGAGCTCAGGTAATAATTTTTTGTGGTTATACATTGTGGTACTGAAGGTAAAAATGATTCAGTTTCTGCCAAATCGCAAATAGCAGACTTGCGCCATTCCAACTCCAACTTCTTCATTTGTTTCTGCTGTTATGTATCGACTGACAACTCCTTTTGGATAATTTGATATGGTGAGATTGTTATGACATGCTTCGGAAATTAAATTACATGGTAAGCGTGAAAATGAATATTCAGATGGCCATTTATGCAAGTACCTATCAATCATTACGTCCACGGTACACACTTTACTATTTATGGATATTGGATAGCATTCATCGAGAAATCGAAGATGTATCTGGGATAATAAATCGAATAGATGTCTCACAGAAATATTATTTACACAAAAAAAGACCTTCGAGAATGTCCTTCTTATAAACTAAGGAGTTTAAAACCAACCAAAAGAAATTTCTTCAAGTAATAGAATTGAAGTAGTTGTGGGGGATCTTGGACTTTAAAAAAATGAGCCTAGTCCAACAATGAAAAACTTTACTTTCAGGTCTTAAAAAATTGTTTTTATCGTTTAAATTTCTGAAATAATAATAAAAAACGAAAGATTGTATTTAGACTAAATGCTCTTAGAAAATTTATAATCCCACTTTCCAACTTCATTAAAGTTATATTTATAAATTTTAAAGGTATATAACCAATACAAATTTATCTTAGAGATATCGATTTGGCATAGATGGGAAGTCCATTTTCAATTTCTGGGTGGTGGAAAGATGAAAAATCGTCAATACCAATGAAAAGATTTAGACTTAGTCCTGAAATTTAGTGATTAAAATTTAAAGATAGTAATCAAAGTAAATGCTAATCAAAAATTTATCTGTTCTGTTAATAAACTTTTAAAGATCTGTTCATAAATTTTGAAAGTTACGTTCATGAATTTTACGAATCTAAATTACGAGAATATTTTATTGATGAAATCTGATTGAAATATACTGGTGGTTGAATAAGCATTTCTGAATTTCTAACCAGTTTGAGAAAACATGTCTTCCGTAAACATTCATGAAGAAGAAATTTCTCTATTTCTGCCTATCCATTAAATTATTTTCCTTTAAATTTCAAAACATTGATCATGATGTTGATTAATATCTCGTAAGTGACGATCAGAATAAATATTCACAAAATATTTATTAGGTCATAAAAAGCCTATTAAATATTTCTGAAAATCATTCTTCAAGATTTTGTTTACTAAGGGAAGAGTCAAAAACAAAACAAAAAAAACTAGATATTTCCCAAAACAAATTCGCCTTATTTTGTTAATAGAAACTTGGCGCATCTAAGAAAATCAATCGTTCCGTTTTGATGATTGCATATTACATGATGGTGGAAATTTAAAAACTGAAGTTCAACTTAATTATTTGCCGTCTTGGTCATCAGATAAAAGTGCCGCAGCATAATACTTTCGGCCAACTCGTATCTCCATAATATCAAAATGAAATGGTAAATCCTCAAATCAGTCATATGTCTGAAGAGAAAACTAATTTTTTTTATCATAGGGGATATCAAAATTTAATTTTTAAGGATATTTTTTGCGAAATTTCCATGTTTAAAATTTTTAAAGCATGTGCAATAATCTTAATCCTCTTCAGCTAAAAATCCTTATTTGTTTATTAAATCTAAATACTAAAAATGTTACAATGATTCAATTTTAAATTCTTTCATTTCATGAAGATCAATTATTTAAACAGCAAAATGAGTTTATTTCACCTTATTAATACATTTAAATAATCCATCTATTATTTATTTGTACTTAACCTCTGTTACTGGTTTGATATATCCTTAATACTCTCAACGCTACCGACGAGATATCTCGTCCTTCAGATACTTCCAATTACAGACTTCTGTGAGCTAAAATTCGTCTCTTATGCCAATTAAGTAGGTCGAATTTTCTAATGCATATTCGAAGAATACCTTTACCATTTTCACTTATTTTTTGTATAAAAAATATCAACAACCGGAAGAATTGATATTTGTCTTTCAACGAAGTTTTTTTTTATTTCTTCGGTAACGTTGAAAGTTTTAAAAACATTCATTTTGATTACAATTAATTACTAAAAGTCAATTACTTTGGTAATGACAAATAGTAAATATATTTCTTTTACCCGGAAAGATTAAAAATCAAATCATAAAGGATTCTTTAAAAAAATTAAAACATCTCTCCTTTGCTATTAGTTTTTAAGCATACCAAAAATACAACACGATTCAAATCCGTTCTTTAGAAATATTTCATTAGCTATTGACAGCAAAGCTTACGAAAAACAGTATAACAATAACTTGTAATTCAGTATCTTCATCTGAGTTCAAAGAGTCAAAATAAGGCATGCGAAGACCTTGTGTATATGTATCATAAAAAGTTCTTTTCAAAGATCAAAATGATGAAGAAAGCACTAAAACGTGATCCTACAACACCGGCATTGCCTCAGCGGATATTTATGTTTCCACCCATTGACCTTTGGAGAGCCAACCAACTTGTATTGTTTCAGGTTAATAAAATATTGCGCAAAATGTCCTGTCATTCAATTGGCGTCAATCTGTAGACCATTGACTAGTTTTTGAGACCATGTAATGAATTGCGTTTTTATTGCAATCTAAAATGAAATCAATAAAGAAATGTGAAAGAATATTCTTGGGAAGTGTTGATATAGATGATAAATTCCTTTGTATTTGTTTGAATTATTTTTTGCATATATTGTTGCTAAAGTATGGAATTCGTCAATTCATAGATCATAGTGGGTAATTTCATGAAATAACTAGGCATCCTCTAAAATAATTGACCCATCTCGATCAGTTATTTTATGAAAAAAAATTCAATATTAACAGATAAATTTCATGCAAAGCCATTGCATTTTGATGGAATCAAGCACTTATTGATTGAGCTAGAAGAAATTAATTTCGACCCATTAATGTCCAATTTGATTTAATGCAAATATCTTTCTAAATTTCCTTTAAATTACGTTGAAAAAAATTGCTATATTTTTGATGCAAAGTTTCTAAATTGGGGGGGGGGGGGTGCAAAGTGTATTTTTAAAGGAAAATTACTATAAAATGGCCAGAAATCATTTTACGGTAACTTCTTTGTAAACAAATATAAATAACACTTTTAAATACTGGACAACAGCAGCAAAAAATATAAATTACTTTTGATACTAAAATGTATCCAAGCTAATATAATCAAATTTGGCTTCAAAATCTGATTAATGTATAATACATGCTGGTCAGTGGCGGATTTCCGCCACTGACTAGTCACAGGCAAGTCGATTGAAAAAGTTAATTGCCTAATTGACTAATAAACAAATTATTTTAAATATACTATATTAGGATGATATTAGTACTTCCTCTATTGTCGTTAGTCAATTTCCTATGTTTAATTGAATTTACTTATTTATTACAGTATTTATAAAACATTAGCGTCATCTTAAATAATATTGTGTGTACACAACTATATTACACCTTGAGTCCCAATAAATAAATAAAAAAGCATAAGCATATTTCCAATGTTGCTAAAAAAGTAATTATTATAAAATAAATTAGTAGTATATTGATTTACTTAAAAATATGTTGAAATGTAAAAATAAATTGATTATTTTAATTTGAGCTGCATAGGGCTGCAAAATATCTGCATCCACAACAGATTGTGATCGAATATTATTTAAGAGTCTGAGAAAATATATTGACTTCATAGATAAAACGAAAAAGAAGTTAATGGAATGTTTTCAGATTAGACATGAAAGCGAAGTGTATCTGTATTATAAATACAACTCCGGATGGTAATAAGTTAACAGTCATAGTATTTTGGATAATGTATTATGAATCGGTTTATAAAAATAATTTCGAAAGTTCATAATCTTACATTTTTTTTAAAATAATTAATTGCAATAATATATTTTTCGAAAGATCTGGCTCGTGTTGTAACATTTTAAAACACTCTTTTTTTTTCCTTTTTAAAAAGCTTAGCACTTTTCCGAATACCTTCTGAAATAAGTTTCTCTGAATATATTTCTGATTTCTATTTATTTGCCCTAAATTTAAAATACTTTCTCAAGCATGAAAAGATTTCATTTGTAGATGGCTATGCATCTTGTCATGCACAGCAAACTTTAGCGTACTTAGATGGTCTTTAAACGATGATATCAAATGAAATAAATAAATTATTAATGAACAATTTGCATTTATTAAATTTTAAATATTTTTTTCAAGAGTTAGTTGATGCTAGATGCTAGGGACAGACTTATATACATCTTTTCATGTAGCACAAAATTTACTTTCATCTTTAGATGGCGTGCCAGCACCTTCGTCCTGTGATGATAATTCATATAAATAAAAATGAATGTTTGCCTTATGTCTCTTATGCGCTGCGTTCCGCTCATCCGATTGCGATGAAGCTTTGAATACTTGCACTTATTTGTTTGTTTTGAAAATGGAAAAAATATTTCCAACCCTAAAGTCTTGTATAATAAGGTTAAAAAACAGAATTAATATTTTTTACGCTTCTCCTTTATATATGACTCAATTTCAATGAATACATTCACTTCCGATAAGAAAATATATATCATTCTTTCCATCATTCTTAATTAAACAAGACAGGTATTTTAAATTTCAAGCGATATTTCAAAATTATATCTTTTGGGGCAGCAACGGGCCGGGTACCAGCTAGTATCATATAAAATTAGCTCTCTAGGTAATAACGCGACACCAATTTCAAAATAAAAATTTATTTTGTGTATGCTTTTTTTTGTATATATTTGTGTTTTGTATGGGTATTGCGTATATTATATTTTCTGTTTGTGTATAAAAGATTTTTAAAACTAGATTTTTTTTTGTTTCTAATAACGACATTTAATTTTAAGTTTAATAGCATTTAATTTTCTTTCCTTTTCATGGAAAATCTAATTCATGGTAAAATTAAAGTTTAATTGATACGTTTTTTTTTCTCTACTTATATGTCTCTTACCGGGAACAAATATTTAATCTAATGTTTATTATCAATGCATTTCCATTCACATTCATAAATATTTAAATATTTGCAATGCCGGAACATTACTAATTAAGATTTATGCAATAAAAAATTCGAACATTTTTCTGTATGGAGATTCTAAACTTACTTCCAATGACTTCTTTAAAATGTTGAAAGATTACCAGCTATTATATCTTCAAGAATAAAGCTAAAAATTTACTTTCTCTCATTTCCGTTCGAAATCGTTTCGCAACTCTTCATTTCTTCTAGACATAGCTTTCAGGAAGTTAGAACACATTTTATTTGTCATTAAGTTGTCCTGTCATAACCCTTGAACGTTCACCTACCATGCTTAGCTAAGAATTCAAACAACAGAAGCGATTAGGCGATACAATATGGAGTATCACTTCAAAATCAAGATTCTTCTGAATCTTCAACTATGAGTATAAGATTATGTTCACTTCGAATCTTGGCACTCCCTAGAGAGAAGTATTTGGTAGAACGTGACACTCGTCATTATCTTTTCTTTTGCTCTTGTTTACCCTGCAGGCAGATCAGGGTCATCGTCACCTCTTCGCTTGGTTGCTCGTTCTTTGCTGTTGGCCACCATGAATAGCCAAGGGCAGCTTATTGCTGTTTCTTTGGGGGTTCCTGACGCTATTCTGTCCATTTCAATCACACGGACTAGAAATCAATTCCTCGCAGATGCTTTTCTGGATTACGAGCAAACGTGCTTTTTCTTTGGATTTTCTTTTTTTCAAAGTAGCGTTCAACCCTTTCTTGAGATTAGTCTGCTTCGTCACTTGTTGAATCCCACCCCTTTTTTTTGATATTTTGAAACGATGCTACTTCCAGGTGATGGAGTATACTTATAAAGTTCCACAATCAGCCGTTATTGCAAAGTTAATGGTTTTTAATTTGTCTAGATTTTGCATTGAAATGGATTTATCATGGATACTTTTCTAAACTTCCAATACCACGCTCAAGTTTTTCTCGAGATAAGACTTGAATTTGTTTCGTCAATATTTTAATACTTCGAAACGGTTCTACTTCCAGGTGGTGGGAAATACTCAAAAAGATCCACGATAAACTTGTACTTTTTCTTCTTTATTGGCTATTAGCTGTCTTTGGCGACCAACTGCTCACCAGAATTAGGGGCTGCTAATATTATTTTATTCAAATAAATGTTTTAAGAAGCTTGCTCTTGATTGTTCCTTCAAGAAAGTATTTTTAAACTTCAACTTTAGTAGACATGCAATATTTTAAAACGTTACAACATCGTGAGATGCATCTTCTAATTTTATGTCATCCCGTCTAAAATTTGAATTCTAATTTGAAAAGAGAAACTTCAGTTAATGCAAAATAATTTTTTTGAGGAAGCTAAGCATTCTTATTTTAAACCTTTAGTACGAGTATTAATAATTTACCAATTTTTTAATTAAGTATTTTAAATCATTTAGTGTTAATGGCTTTTCCAGCATTTTGATAAATAAAATAATTAATATTTAGAAATCTTAAGACATCTTTGTTCCTTTTATTATGCATTTTTACTGATTTTTTTTTCTTGTTATACCCATCAAATGTCGTATAAAATAGATGCACTATAATAATGTAATCTAATTTCTGACCTACAACAATGTAAAATTTGACATCTTTTCATGTTAATAATATTATAAACATGAATTTAAATCATTAACAGATTTTTCTCAAAATTAATTATATATGTCGCTTATTTTTTTAAAAATCTGCTTTGGCAGCGATGATTTGTGTTACGAATGGGATAGCAATTCGAATGACAAAACTAAGACCGAAAAAAATCAGTTTCTTTAATAGTGACTTTCACGGACAATTCTGATCTTCTAACAGAAATCTTACTGGGTTTTTTTGTGTATTTGTTTCTAATAAGTTTAGTATATGTCCAGAATTATAACGGTTCTTGTTGGAAAACATGCTTAAATTAAACTATTAAATATTGAAAAATATACAATAAGAACTAGCATCTTTGCAAAGATAATTTTTTAAGTTTTAAGATTACGTAAAAATCAGTTTTATAGAATATAGTTTTTACAGCTATCGTGAAAAACACCCAGCTAAATTCTATTTGTCTTAATTAAAATTCTAATTTAAAATTTAAAAAAGTAGCTTTAAAGTTCAAATTCCCACTCTTCTAGGTAATTTTGTAACTCTAAATCAAACAGTCCAACCTGTAGAGTACCAATAGACACGCAAGCATTCATCTCTATAACAAGTGTAGATAAAGAACAGGAAATAGAATCGTTGAGCATTCAAGTTTTATATTTACTATTGAATATTTTCCGTTGTTTGAGTAAAACCTCAGAGAGTTATTCAATAAAAATTTCTTTGAGCCAATAAAATGAAAAAATAAGAAATCAAGTTTTAAAGGTTACAAGAAGGATAATTCATATATTACATCCAGTTATATAGCATTAAAATATAGCAATATTGAAAGAAATACACACTTTAAAAAACTTCGTAATTGCTTATCTGCTAATTTGAATCTTGATTTAAAAAACAACAAATTCCAGAAAATGTATTAAAAGCTTAAATTAAGAAGGAATCTAAACATAAAGGAGAAAAAAAATTATTTCATACTTTCATCATGGAATGGAAACAATGGGAATAAGACAACATGAAACATTAGCAGAAGCATTGGAAACTATTTGAATTTAATTTCAACAATGAAATAAAATGCGAATGAAATATTTTTTTAAATAATGAAAATATTATGTGGCAAAAACTGGTATAGTTGAAAAGATAATCTCTTGGAATTCAAGATTATGTAAAAATAATTTTTGTGATGTAATATTTTCTAAAATTGTCAAGGAAAATCCCATTCACTTCCTCTAAGGTACGTCAACTTTGGTAGGTCTAGGTCAAGTAGTTTGGGAGCACAAACTGTCGAGCATTAACATACAGTGACCCAGACACATTTATCTTTATTATCAGTAGAGATATATTGTAGAAGATGAATTGAAAAATTACTCAGACGTGTTGGAAAATTTTTTACGAGCAATAAATACTGATGCAATATCTCAAAACCAAACTGGTATAAAAGATTCTTATTGGAATACGTGCTTGACATTTTCAAGAAATAATTTCTAAATCTCAAATAAATGTATTTTTTCGGTTTTTATTTTTATTTTCTTGTGCCACGTTCAGCCTATTCCAAAGTTTTGCTTCCGTTTTGTCACATACTGTATTTAAACGAAATTACCTATCAGATGTGCAAGGTCTCTCAGATTTCATAAATAATTTTAATAGTAAAATTAATTACTTTGAACCTATCAAACTTTTTTTCAAGTTGTCCGAGCTGTATATCTTGTGATATTTATAATGAATAACAAATGTAAATACTCTAGTAATTCAGATGATAGCCACGTTTTAGTAAATCAGCCGAAGACCGCCGTGACTGTCAGTACGGAAGCAAAATTGACTAGCTGATCGATTGTGCTATTTAAAATATCATCCATCATATAGTTAATTATACTCTTTAATAGGCGTTATCAATTAAATGATTTGTCTCATAATTTATTTAGACTGATACAGCATTCGAACATCAAGAACTAGATTCTTTCCGCTGTGAATATATTTGCATACTTTATTAGCTTTAAAAGACATACGAAATCATCCGAAATTGATTACGCACCCGAAGACCGCATCGAAAAACCTGAAAACCTTTGACAAATTCTATAGCTATGCTATTTAAACGGTTTCACGGGAATTTCTACACTAGTATCAAATTTCTTCAGGCAAAGAAGAAATTATAAACAACCCTTCCAAAAAAGAAATATGACCTCATAAAAAATAAACACGATAGGTAGAAAAAAAGTCTAAAATTATAGATTCGGACGGAGCCAATCGTATAGACTTCTAGTAGAGGCACCATGAACTTTGTGGTGTATTGGCATTGCCTGACGGACTGGAAAATAACAAAAACCGGTACCATTATGAAAAGGGTAAAAAAACGAATGCCTTTTTTTATGTCGGCACATCATTTTATGTTTTTGTTTTCTGTTGCGCTGGAGTCGTTCAGATTCCCAGACAATTTCTTAGATATTTTTATGAGCTGAATATCTACAAACTATTTTTCAACTTAGTGAATGGAAAAGTTAATATTTTATCAGCGAGAAGAATATGATTATTTTTAGCACTTGTAAACAATCGTAAAAATTTTCCATTTTGTTGTAACATTTAGAACTTTCATCTAATAATGTCATAAAAGTGTTATATATAGTATCTTCTCGTAATGTGGTCCAAAAAATAATTTCTTAATCGTTGTTATTAGGTGTTAAGTTCCAATTGAAAAGTGTTTTAAATGACATAAGTGATAAGTTTTTGTGTTGTTTCATTCAATACTTATATTTCTGAAAAAAAAAATTACAAAATTGCTATTTATACTGAATATTGCAATATAGAATCATTATTTATACTGTATGTTCTCCTGTTAATCTTAATTAATTAAACAGTCTTGACATGTTAATATTTTAAGCAAAAAAATCCACTCTTCTGCGACTAAAAAAACTTTAACTATCATTATTTTAAACGACCTTATTGAATGCCCTCATTATTTTGGACTTTATTAAATGACACCATAATTTTGGAGAATATTTTTTAATGGCGCCTGCCTCAAGAAAGATTATTCAGATAACAAGCTTCATTCCTCAAGGTGTCCTTTGATATGTTTAAAGTCATGAAATTTAAAGTTTCATAACTCGGTCAGGTTTGGTCGCAGAATTGTAGAATATTTTCCGTTAAAAATATTAGTGTGCCAAAAATACTTTACTAAATATGATTAATAAGATAGGGGTGCTACATGAAAATTTTGATATCGTAATTTTTTCAAAAGCATATTTATTGAATGACACAGTATAAAATGTAATTCTTTATGTCATTTAAAATATTTTTCAAACTAGAATTATCTTTAATGTATTAAAAATTAGCTGTTGACAATGAGTATAATGTTTATCCAAAATGTTCCCTGTTTTTGAAGGATGTTACTTATTATTTCATCAATCCGACCGAAGACATTAAGACACATCCATACAAATTTAATAGGTTTCTTTTAAAAGCCTATTATCCATAAAGGTTAATAGGTTTAAAAGAAACTTCGCATTTTCTTTTAAATGCTTAAAATTTGTCGCCATAAAAATGAGCACGTGAAGTTAAAATTCAATTAGTAATAGACTCAAAACTTTATTTACGATTTCTTTATGTCATACTTATTTTAAAGACATTTGAGGCGCTATAATATGCTCATAACAGTTCCCATTTCAAATTTTGTGACCATCCGATAGTTCAGTTTACGCCAAATTCCAAGCCAATTTGTACATAGCATCTTTTTGTTAATTAAAGTGTATATCTTCCCGGAGTGTTACTAAATATAATATAAGGATAAGAAGTTGCTCAAAATGGCAAGCGGGTTCTCGCTTCCTTGTAGGCAAAACAATTGAGGCTTTACTTTATAAGTCCATTATTGATGACGGACCTTACTTCTTTATAAAAAGTAGTCCCACGAGCTAATTTGCATTAGCTACTCACCCCGTTGTTGTTTTTCACGGTGACTAGATCACCCAAGTCATTACGGGAGGTTCGGAACGATGTTGGGGAAAATTTTTATGGCTGTAATAAATGTCTAACAACTCAATTACGAGAATGAGAAGAGACTATTAAAGTAAGGATTTTCTCGATTCCCTTGGCGATATGATATTTGAATTATTGATGATTAACGGTCACATTGTCATTGCAAAAAATAATTTCTTACGAGGGCTATGTATATGAAACGTTCGTCGTATGATTTACTTCATATATAGCCGGCGTCTTGCATAAGAGTAGCGAGCCTTCCCCGTGATGTGGGCGTAAGGGTTCGAGTTCCGGTTCGGGCAATAGTTGTTCTTTTGTGTTCTATCTGTGAGGTGTGTGAATGCTCTCCTCTATAAAAAGGGATTGTGCAAGCGAATGTAAGGCATGAAGTTGCTAAGTCATTCTCTTGACTCTAATTGACACTACTGAAAGAACAAGGCACGCCTATTTCGGCTTAGATCGCTGACAGATAGCTGTATGTGGGCTTGTAAAGTACCATAAGTAACAACAACAACTTTGTATCTTTCACAAAATTCATATTGCTATCCAAGGTAGTCCTGTCAGTGAATTTTACTGCATATTCTCAAAATTAATGGGAGTATTTCTTGGGAATGTGATTATCGTAATGACATGCGGATTTCGTTGAATACTAGAATGAGAAGTTACATGCAAGTAAGAAGGTTCTCGATTCCGCCTTGGTCATATCAAGGGTGTTTTAATTGATTAATGTATCTACTACCGGTAACGAAGCCCTCTCATTCCTCAGAGGAATTCGGCACTTGAAACATTAATAATGTCTTCTATGCATGACGCCCAATTCCCTTATTAGTATGGATTGGACCCGCTTGTTTACAAATATTTCAAATGCAACTTTGCATTATTCTTTACCGTAATTGGAGTACAGAATAGATCATTCACCTACAGTTAACCTTAATTGTAGAGAGGAGAAACTTCAAACATGGGGGTTAGTTCTTGTTTCCCTTGTACAATACTACAATCTGCCAAGGTATGCTTTTACTCAGGGGATCCATGGACATACAAGGACAGTGTTCTTACACTGTTCTTGTATCTCCATGTATAGTATAAAAACATAATCTAATGTCACTCTTAATTAAATGTTTCATACAGCTTTATTACAAAAGAATAGCATCATTTTGAGTTGTTTAATTTTAAAATTTTCTATTATAATGAATAAGACTAGAAATCAATCAAGACAGATTAAATTTAATGAATAAAAAATTATTTAGAATTACCTATTTTCCAGGTAAGAAAAGAGTAACGTATGTGAGAATATAACGAAGTACTCTGAGACCCAACCTTAAAAGCATCATTTTCTTTCTGCAAAATTTTCACCCGAAATTCATAGAATTGTTTTTGTACGGCCAACCAATTTATTTTTATTTTCTCATTCTCATAATTTAAAAAAGTATTACAATCGCCAAAAAAATTGACATTAGTATTTTCTAGAATCACCATCTCCATGAATTTACCAAAGCCATTTTGTCTATATATATGTATCAGTAAAAGATGTACTCATATGAAATGAACAAAGAGTTTTTACAATCAAACAGTAAATTCAAAGAGAAGAATTACCAAATCTTTGAACGGAAAATCTGCCCATCCTTGCGTATGGAATCACTATGACCAAAAAAGGAAATGAGCTAAATAAATTTTATTTTACTCATGGGTTTATCACAAAAATTATATATCAAAGAAATAGACTAGGTGGCCTTTATTTTAGACACGTTTTTGTCCCTAGAATCATAGAGCTGCTTTAAATTTTGAATCAAAACAGTGGAAAAGTTGTCTGTCATTGTCGCTCATATGTGAAAGATAAATCAGAGACGAAGGAAGTTAAATAAATAAAATTAAGTATATATTCTTGACACTATAATCGTAGATGTGCATCAAATTTTGAATTTCAGTTGATAGAAGAGAATCGGTGAAATAGCTTACAAGATTCTCTTCAATGAAATTGTACTCGAAAGGTGTCATATCTTGGAAGCATAAAGAAAGTTCAAGGAAGAACACTCCCACTTGTTTTCTTTAACTTTGTTTAACGGTTTTTTTAAAAAAAAGCAATATTTTAAACAGAATATATAATTAATTTCCTGAAAGCTGTCTCTTCAAATTTAAAACTCAAGTATAGCATAAAAATCCTTTCATTTTAAAATTTTATTAATTCGGTAATGGACTCTAACTTAATAATAATGGACTCCTAATAATAATTATGGATAATGGATAGTTCCAGATAATAAACTCTAACTTAGGCTGAGCCAATGTACATTCTTTATTGTTCATGTTTATTTATTTATTTATATTTATATTTTTCCATTTATTATTTTTTTTATTCTTTTATTTATCTTTCTCACTATGCTTTAATTTTTATCTTACTTTAATTTTTCTGTCCCCAAAGTTAAACTGCCTATTTTTGACAAATTTTATTGTTCACTAATTATGTTTCAATTATACTTTTACTATGGAATATTATATAGGCTCTACTGCTTGAACCATTTAAACCTCCACCACTTTTTCTACATACTGAAGCCTCTTTATTTTATTTCAATGTTTTTTGGCACTGCCTTTAGTTTCTCTTGCATCTAGTATAAATGCATAAGAAAGTTGTTTTAATAGAGAGTCTTTTGATAGTTATTTAAATTCTTTTTTTTTAATTATAAGCTTTTAACCGGTGTAACGCCACTTTCAGCACACAACTTATCATCTTAAAAACATATCAGAATTAATTCGGTAAGCTTTCATAAGAACTTATATAATTCATATCCATTCTTAAAAGCGTTAAATATATAAAAGTTTTAATTTAGTGAAGGAATTCGCTCTCTTCTGATTAAGTACAGTTTTTTACAATGCCATCCCGCTTTAAACCAGCTCTAAGTCTATTTTGAAGCGGACCTCACAATGTTAAATCGTTGTCGGAAAACGAGAATGACACCTGTGCTGGCATCCCCTCCCAACCCACACCAACTGAAGGGTGTTTGGTCCAGACGGATTTATCGTGCAACTCTCCATTTTGAAGCAGCACGCAATTTATTTTGGTCGAGATCTCTCTATAGAATTTAAGTCCGGATAAGATGAAGATGGTAATATCTGCTCTACCAAATACTTCCTAGAGCATTTTTGACTGCTGGTGGTTTTATGCTCCGAGGGAGAACACCTGGTAAATGGGTATGAAAAGCTTACGGAATGGTGGTTGGTTATCCCCACTATGGGTACAAGAAAAAGTGGGGATCTGGTTTCACCCATCAATGAAGGAACGTACTTCCTTATGGAATGGTGGCATCGTAGCCGGTGATGGCCCTTAGAACACAATCACAGTTCCCGTTAGTTTTGCTGTCGCGGTGATCCGGTCATATAGGTTGATACATGCGCCTTTGGATCGGTCGGAGTGTAATCTATGTCTTACTAATGGATTTAATTTGTACTTGATCCCGAAAGTGCAAAATGTAGGGTGGAGCCGGGTCGCAATCCTGAAATTCGACGTTTTTGAATGCAAGTCTCCATCGAACCAAATTAACTGTTTTCTCTATATATTCCCCAGTTACATAATGGTATTGTACAATGATGTAAGATATTGCATGATATTTGCAAAATTCTATAATTTTATACTATAATGCGCAATATTATGTACGTTTCTCACTCTAATCGTGTCACAGTAACTAGAACAAATTTTACTATCATGTACAATAAATTATTATTTTAAATATATGTACCATTTTTGAAAATTTCATTAAAGTATCTTCACCAGTTCAAAAGTTAGAATTAAAACATCCTGTTTAAGTTAAACTGCGATATCCTATTTTTATGATTAAAAACATGGATTCAGAGTTGCGTGAATGTTATTCAACTTCTTGTGTGCATGTTATTCAACTTCCTGTGTGAATATTATTCGTATCTTCTTATACCAAAACTAATCGAGTTACAATTTTTTGAACATCGTTATTTTAGATGATTTTTAATCACTTCACTGGCTACCTCAAGAAAAAATCCACCAATTAATTTATGAAATTTTCTTGAGACTGTCAGTTATTGTCTTAAATTTCGTAGCTCCATAATTTGGTTTGTCTTGGTCGTTGAATAATGAAACTTGTTTTGCCAACGTTCTAAATATACCAGATATATTTTGTTTAACATGATTAATAAGGTCGAGACACTCAATAAGAATTTGAAACTCTTAACTTTTAAAAATAAATTATTGATTGAAACAACTTCAAAAATAATTCTTTGAATGGTTTAAAATGTTTTTCAAATTATTTGCTTATCCTTCATGGTTTAGAATATAGATAATGTGCAATTATTAAAATGCCCATTCTGCACAACATTGAGCAATATATTATGTTATCGGTGTTGTTTAATATATTTTTATTCATTATTTGGCTTGTTTATGGCAAAACAGCATGAACTCTTAAACAGAAATGATAATTCCATTATTTTATATTAAAATAAAGCAAGAAAGGGCCTGCCATCAGCTTCATATTTAGCCAGTTTTGATTTAGTTAAGCATAAAAAATAAATTTAATGGATATAGATTCTTAGATAAAGTCGTAAGGGTTGTTAATAACATTTAATTATATGGCGAATAGGATTCTGATGAGATCCATATATTCATCACTCATTTATTTTATCAGTTAAAATCTAGTATTGACAGTCTGTATCATTTATAATTTTGTAAAAGTAGAAAATAGCTTGGGTACTTACATGATATAGAAATTTTTCAACTTTATGTGTATTGACTTTTATCAACTTTATGTGCACATTTGCATAACAGACATAACTTCGCATAAAACACATGACTATTTCATAAGAAAACAAGCATTCAGTCTCACGTAAATATTGAAGATGAGAATGCCTTTCAACTCAAATGATTACATAATAACATGACAAATGCATTCAGGATAGATAGCACGTTATTCAACATTATTTTATTCTTTTACTTCAGCAAAATACTCAGAGGATTTTAAAATTAAAATGACGCGACACATTTGGCATATACCAAATGAGTACAAAACTTACTTTATCTTCTTACCCCGGTGTAAATCGACATATTACATTTTCAAGTAAATTCAGCGATTTATTTTTGAAAAGTAATGGTGTGCATTTCATTTGTGCCGAGATAACAAGAATTTGCTCCAGGTGCTGACTCTTGAATCATGAAAGGCCATAAGCTAACTTAGATATGAATCATGTACACTGCCGAATGAAAAACCTGAGATTAGATTTCTTTAAATGCACCTCATTATTTTATTTGCTTACTTCGGCGTAGATCTTTGCACAAGCTGTGCTTTGAATTTAAAAAACATAATAGTAATTAACACTGGACTTGAAATTACTTCAGTTGCAGATTTAGACAAGAATCATGAACAGCAAAAAGACAAAGCTCTTTAATGTATTTCTTTAAATATACAAGATGAATTTATTTGCTTTCTTTTTTAGAATACATTTTAAACAAGCTACACAAAGTATTTTTCACATATAATCATATTTTTTAAGTGCACAGCAGATAAAATGAAATTCAACACAAACAGTTGGTTGTATTTCTGATAAAATGTATTATTTCGAAAGTAAAATGTGACTGAAGGCAAATACATGTCATTAAATAATAAACTCTCCGAGATCGAATCAGGTATGTGTCGAAAACAATAACGTGCCCACAATTGAATTTAAAGTTTATAGAGAAATTCAACAAACATCTATCATCTGAACGACTATATTATAAAAATTTTTTGTAACTTTCAACGTTTGCAATTTTTTTAATTAAAAAAAAACGTTTTTCATGAATAGTGTATATAGTTACGTCCCAAAGAATTTGTTCAGAAGAAATTGTAGTACACAGCTCAATGGCTTAAGTCATTTTTTTTCTATTGAACTGTTATGAATCTGGTATTCATATTTGTGTAATATACCCGTTAATAAAATACAAGAAACTTCACATAAATCCAAAAACTTTAAACGCATTTAAAAGTTGTTGTTGGTGTAAAAAAGGTTTCGGGAGTAGCAAAAGTATTTGTTCCGACAGTTAATGTCCTTTTATAGCTTGAGAAACTAATTATTTGGTTTAATGATTAATTCTGAATTCAATGACTCATAGCTAGTACATTTTCTTAATAGTTTATTATCTTGATTTGACACGCATTCATTTAAATTTCACTTTTAAAAAAATTCGCAACTTTCTTTCCCAAGCTGATATAATTTAAGTGATTGTAGGCACCTTTCTATGAAAAAGTTCGTGTGCGCTCAGGTCAAAAGTGGATAAACTGTATTTATTTACACATTGTCTCTTAACAAGCAACACAAACTATCCCAATTAATGAATTAAGGAAATAAGTTTTATTCACCAATAATGAAAGCACTTATATCATAATAAGATTCATGTTCTTATTGGCAGTTAAACAAAGCATAAGAAGTTTTATTTAGTGATAGTGAAACATATAGGGTTATTACTTGAAAATTATATGGAAATTTCCGTTTAACATAATTGAGTATCAAACATAATAAACACTGCACTTTTCTAATCAGTCTGGTGAAAACCCATACTGCGAAATATTTAATGATGGAAAACTTGCTTTGTGCATAGACATCTTTTGTTTTAATTAAAAAGAATAAGTGATACTCTGTTAAAAAAGTTTGAAGGCATGATAAAGGTATCATTTTGCTCAATCATTGTTATTTTAAACAGGATTAATTTGACCACTGTCATCTTTTTGTTACTTAAATGTGCGCAATAAATGTACGATATCTTTAACATTGATTTTTTACAGTTTATTTCTTTTAAAAACAATACCTTGAAAGCAAACCATTTATCCTTGCTTCAATGTTGTGTATTTTCCAAAACTTATGAAGTTTCAACAGTTTCGTCATTAGGAGTTTCAAAAAACTGGCAAATAATTATGTCCAGATGAGATTAATAAACCTCTATTCTTAAAATATGAATGACAAAACCTCAAAATTGAAAAAAAAAAGAAACAAGAATAAGAGAAGAGTAACTGAAATCTAATGGTAATAAGAGAAGGGTAACAAGCTCATTTTAAATGAGTACTTACTTATGAAGAGAAGAATACTTATGCGTGCGTGCGTGCGTGCATGTGTGTGTGTGTGTGTGTGTGTGTGTTTGCGTGTGTGTTTGCGTGTGCACAAGGGCGTGCGTGCGAAAGTGCAAGATGTGCTCATAATTCATGAATGAAATTCTCAGATTTCATTCATGATTTCATTTCATTCAAATTTTTACAAACACACATGGATATTGATTTTTCATCTCTGCGTTTCTCCCGTAAAAATAAATTAATATATTCGTTATGACATTTCCATCTTTCTGAAGAATAATGCTGGATGACTGTTTCAATAGTGAAAAAAAAAGAAAATGAAAACTCGATAAAATGAAATACATTGCATCAAAAAGCTATCAAGCTTTTATGAAAGGGGTTTAGGAGTGTCCTGAATAAATTATCAAAAAATCCAGCTGGAGTGATCCCAAGAAATTTTCATGTATACTCTTTAATAAAGTTATCTTTGTTCTCTAGCATAAAAATAGAGAACTTTAAGCAAGTGTAATTGCCATGAGCGCTCATATTTTTATTTCCAGAAGCCTCCCCTTCCCACGCCCACTTGGGAGCTGTATGCTTTGTGGTATAGTAAAAATAATCAATGCATGTATATTAACTTCATGTAAACTTCTTGTGAATAGGGTTAGGTGATGACGGTCCTTCTTCATCGCGATATATCGTCTTAACACATGTAAATATTTTACGATATATCTTGAAATCCTTATTTATTTATACACTGATGGAAAAAAATCCCAATACTAGGTAGGAGCTGTGCTAGATAAACGAAATTTGGTAGGCGTGTTTATACATCTGAAAGATGACGACGATTCAAATTTCGAGCTACGCGTAAGTGTGGAGCTAGTAGCGACACTATGAACATACAAATGAGGTTTGCTTTAAATAAGCGCTGTAAGGTTCGTGATCGTTATTTACAGTTGAGATTTGACGTAGTGGGTTAATGTTAGTCAAGGATGCCTCTGAGAAAACGAAGAAGCCATTATCAACAGCTCACTGAGTTTGAACGAGGTCGTGTTGTAGGGCTACGAGAAGGTGGGTTTTCTTTCCGCGATATTGCTGAAAGACTTGGCAGGAATGTATCCACTGTGCATGAGTATTGGAGGCAGTGGTCAAGGAAAGGTACTGCCTTAAGAAGACCAGGTTCTGGAGCTGCCACGTAGTACTACTGAGAGGGAAGACCGTCGTATTCGGCGTATCGCTGTGGCTAATCTTACTGCATCTGCAGCTGAAATTCGAGCTGCAGTCGGCACCACAGTGACATAACGAACTGTTAGAAATCGGTTATTTCAAGGACAGCTCCGAGCCAGACGCCCTGTACAGTGCATTCCACTGACTCCAAACCACTGCCGTTTGCGACGTGAGTGGTGTCAAGCTAGAGCTCATTGGAGAACGGAGTGGAGATCTGTTGTGTTTTCTGATAAAAGCCGGTTCTGCCTTGGTCGCAGTGATAGCCGTTTGTTGGTTAGAAGGAGGCCAGGTGAACTCCTGTTAGTGACCTGTCTGCGGCCTAGACACACAGGGCCTACTCCTGGAGTTATGGTTTGGGGAGCAATTTCTTATGACCGCAGGAGCACTCTTGTGGTTATCCCATGCACCCTGACTGCAAATTTGTACGTCAGTCTAGTGATACAACCTGTTGTGCCGCCATTCATGAACAGCATTCAAGGGGGTGTTTTCCAACAGGATAACGCTCGCCCTCATACCGCTGTTGTAACCCAACATGCTCTACAGAGTGTCGATATGTTGCCTTGGCCTGCTAGATCACCAGATCTTTCTCCAATCGAGCACGTAAGGGACATCATTGGACGACAACTCCAGCGTCATCCACAACAAGCATTAACCGTCCCTGCATTGACCGCCCAAGTGCAACAGGCATGGAACTCCATCCCACAAACTGATATCCGACACCTTTACGACACAATGCATGCCCGTTTGCATTCAAAATTCTAGCGGTTACACCGGTTACTAATGTACCAACATTTCACATTTGAAATGGCTGTTCTCGCCAATGGCTCTACCTGTGATCTTGAAACTTTAATGAATTAAATATGTTACCTTGACAAATGTATTCCTAAAATGTCATTACTGTACAATAATTTTTTCTTGGTGTTGGGATTTTTTTTCCATCAGTGTAGATGTTATAAATTATAATATCTATATTTATTTATAGATATTATAAATTATAATTATCATCTCTTAACATAATGTCTGATCAGAAAGATTCCAGTAAAAGGAAGCTTCAGTTTATATAATAAAAAATATCTGCATTCTTTTAAATAAAAATTAAAAATAATTTTGTTAAAACCCCATTAATAAAGTGTGTCAATACCAAAGAAATATCATCATATTACAATTTATAATATTGCGTTTAAAACAAGTATTTTTATTTATTAGAATATGATAGTGTTTATAAAAATATCAACAAAAACAAACACAAATTGGTAATCAAGACAAAATCAAAAACACACATTAATCTTGAATATCGATTTATAGTATCGCTATTTATCGTGATATGTTATCATAATTTCAATAGGTCGACATTTTTCAAAAAGTGCCATAGAAAAATCGATTTTTCAAAAATACAGATTTTTTAGGGTGAGAAATCGAAAATCAGCGCAATCTTACTTATAAACAGGAAAAGCGTTAGAAAATGTCTTCAGAGATTATTCATATCACATGATTTCATTCTTACCATAGCAACGGAGGTTAGTAAGACATTTAAACAAATCTTCCTGGCCAAATTGAGATAATCGATATTTGGTGATGGCTATCGAACTATCACATTAAAAAGCACTAAATAGTGAGTAATAATCTTTGTCAATACTTATCTCATTCTGTTTACATAAATTTTATATTATTGGAGACATCTACAGTTTTTTTTTTTTTTTTTTTTTTTTTTTTTTTTTTTTCCTTATTCTCTTTAAAAAGATTTGAAATAGTCAAAGAATTGCGATACAAATATTATTATGTAAATTAATTGGATAACAGTTTTAATCTTTCGAGTTATTTGATAGGGTTACAGCTGCCATCGATTAACAGTTAACACATTCATGGTTTCCATAAGCAGGAAAAATAGACAGGCGATTTATAACGCGGTGTCGATTTTCGATTTATCGAAAAAAAAACTATATTTTTGAAAAATCAATTTTTTGACGCCAGTTTTCGAAAAATATTGATCTATAGGTATCATTTTCATAAATAATGATTCACGATGAATCGCGATACAATAAATCGATATTCACAATTAATTTGTGTTTTCGATTTCATTTTAGTTATCGGTTAGTGTTTATTTTGTTGCTCTTCATTCTTTTTCAAATTCATGCATAATTTTTGTTACTATTTCATTAAATATTTGTAGGCTCTAATATATTAAAAAATTTGTTTTAAGAATGTTATTTTGGAATAAATCGTTTGCTGTTGACTAATTGAATGATACGGAAAAATAATTGAAGTTATCAGAAGGCTATTGACTGTCCTATATTTAATCGCTAAATACGCATCATCAGAAATTAAAGCAAAAAGGTTTAGTTCAAATTAAATCCATAAGTTTTTCAGCAGCACACATCTTCAAACTTAAGCATACTCACATAATATAGAGGGCCGCGGTGGCCTGGTCTCAGCTTCGAAAACGGAGGGTTGCAGGTTCGAGGCCCGGTTCACCGAAGAACCACCGTGTAAGCGGGTCTGGTGCACATTAAATCCGTCGGGGCCAAATGTCCTCCCTTTGGTGTGGTGTGGAAGTGTGAAGAAGGGGGAGCCAGCTCAGGTGTCTTCTGACCGTGAATCAAAATTACGAGGTTCGTCCCAAAATAGCCCAAGTGTTGCTTCAAAATTGGACGTCAATATAACTAAACTAAACTAAACTAAACGCATAATATAGAATTGCCAAAACTTATCGAATTTGTGATTACATGTCGGATTTCCGATGATTATCGAATATTCGATACTTATCTGATTTCCTATATATGTTCTATCATCGATATTTACCGGATTATGGATGATTTTGAGATTTCCGTAGTGATCTAATTCGTATGACTATTGAGAATCAGTCCTAGCAATGTTTTACAAATATTTGTTAGGGATTCCAAGGCATTGATTTGTATATCAGAGAAATATATGAGTTGTTCTTTTCTCTTTAACTCGAATGCTTTTCTGTAGCATGTTTATTATTTCATGCTCTTAGAAATATAAATTTGTAAAAGCGTATCATTTTTCTTGTTTTGCACCTTTAAAAATGCTCTTTTTCAATTTCATTACTTATTTTTAATTATAATATATTATTTTTTTAATTTAAAATAAAGTTTATTTTTAATGAATAAATTTTATCATTTCAGTTTATTTCACTTTATGTAATTGGATTATATGTTGAGCATTTTTCAAACATTCACGCTGTTTATAAAAGTTTAACTTTTCTATTTATGTTTTTTTTTTTTGAAATAGATGGTAATTTGAATATATTAAAAAAATTCTGCATTTAGTTGACTTAAGAAATGTTTTGTGACATTTTATCTTTCTGTTTTTAATGTAAAGATGTTTTAGCGGTGATTTTTCAATCTTTTGACTTTTTTTGTATGTGTGCGTAATCCCTTTTTCAGTCTCAGCCCTTTATTTCAATTTTTCATATTTAATTTTAATTTTTTTTGTTTCATTTCAGATTTTATAATGTGCCAAAATGTTGATAGCATACATACAAATAAAAGATAATTAGCTAGAAATTTATTATTCAGAAGCACAGCGTTATACTTGAGTGCTAGTTATTTTTTCAGTGAATTTTTATTAATGATGATATATAATGGCATATTTTTCATTTATTTGAGAAGGTCAGAACCTTTTCCCAAATTTTTACTATGTTGCATCGTTCGTCCGTAAATTATTTTACCCTCGATAATATTTGCTATTAATATTTTGCTTATTTCATATTTACTAATTTTTGTATCTTTTTGAAATTGCAAATTGAGTTCTTAATTTTAGTTACATAATATACCTTGTGTTAAAATTATGATGCAAGATTTAACTAAATCTACCAATAATAATTTTAAAATAAGAACAAAAATTTATGTAACTCATACAGAAAATTAATTTTTCATGACATCAGAATTTGAATTTATTGTTTATTAAAACTACTTCATTTTCCTTGTTGAAGGCATTATTCTGTCGTTCTCCTTTTTTTTCTATTAATGAAACAAAAGTTTTTTTAATGAGTAATGAAAAGGATAAAATTTTAAATATTATATTGAAAAAAATTCAATATTATAAATTCTAATATGTAGACACTGCTTTAGTATTGAAAATTTTATTAAAGCGATTATAACACAATCATTTTCTAACTATTTTTATTCTATATTATATAAATTGAAACCTCCTTTTATTTGCAGTGGGTCTGATCAGTCAATATAGTTACGAATCTGTAATTTTGCTTTCCCGCACTAATAATGTCATTGTCAAGAAGATTGATTTACAGTCTTCTGCATTGAACGGTGCCCGGAAGTCGTATCGATGATCCCAGAGATTTACGACTAACTTGGCGACGAATTTAGCGACTTTGGCTAAAAAATGGATAACACCCGAAACATCGAGAATTTTCCCAATCCGTCCATTAGGAACCGAGATACATCCAAAATGCTCCTGGTTGGTCCAGAAGGTTTTTACCCCGCCTTCCACTGCTATGTAAGGCCAGCCATAAGAATCTGGTCTGGTCTGGTGCGGTGACCAATCGAGAAGACCTGAAATGAGAGGTCTTGAATAGAATTTTTAAACGGAGGAGTTGCCGAGAGAATACCGACGTATCGGCGGAGTCTTGAATTGCTGTGTGTGTCGTATTCTGCCATCGTCGCGACCTGTGTTGTAGCCCGTTGTGTCGGCGTCGTGAACGGAGGAGTCTTGAACTGAAAAGTAGTCCCATTGTGTGAAGTAGTGAGTCGGCAGCGAAAGCAAGAAGAGACAGAGGAGTAGTTTAGCCATTCGGAGAGACCTACGAGATCGTAGACAGAATGCTTTAAAGATTCCCTGTCCTGCTTAATCCTGTCTGGTCGCTTTGTGAGCTGTGGATGTTGTCACTACGGAATTTCTGTGTGTGGGCTAGTGTTGTTATTAAGGGCTACTGTCTGCAGTAGAGTAGAGCTGTGTGCTGTCCTGTGGGTTCGCCTCGGCTGTATATGGTTGTCATCTGTACATAGTTGTGCTGTAAATATTTGTCGTCTAGTCGTCTAGTCTTCATCCTGTAAATAAACGTCGTCTGTGATGTGTCGTCTATTAAAGAACTGATCATTGTGTGTGCTCATCTCTCACCATATACCCTAATATACAAGTAAAAGAACCCCGACGGATACAGATAGTAAGAAGGATAGGAATCCGTAACAATATGTTAACAGAAGCTTTTTATAAATTATAATGGTTATAAATAAATAATGATATCATAATGTAAAAGAAAAATACCGATATGTGTTGAACGGTATATACAATGATGCAATTCGGTTATTGCCAAGTCCCAAGTATTAGACCTATTAGATTGCTAATTTCAAACCAGAGGGAGAATTCTGTTTTCGTTTTTTCGCATGCGTAGACAATAAAGTGGCTTCTTTTTGATTGGGAATTTAATTTAAATTCTTAAAATGTTTTGGGGAAAAAATTTTAATTACACAAAATTCAGTAAATTATACCAGAAAATAGAAAGGTCTAAACAACGATTGTTTATTCTCCTCAAAGATCCACTGTTTCCCCCTATATTCATTAGATACGATACGAATGATAAATTTGGGTTAAAAATCATCCAAAGTAACACAAAACACTTGGTAAAAATGTTCTTGTTTCAAATTTCAAAATTCGCAATTCAAAGTGTATTAGGTAATCGTTACAAATGCCTGTGTGACAAAGCTCATGGCTATAAATGAACAACCCATAGACACACACTTCCTTTTATGATATAT
>JAPMOQ010033694.1:6768590-6794391 GCA_026543055.1 Argiope trifasciata
ACATCGATCAATGGTATATTTATTAGATTATTAGAATTCATTTCTTCCATATAAAAAGATTTTTGATTTACACGACAAATTCTACAAAAGTAAGCAAAGAAACGGGAAAAAATGGCATAAAGGTGTTATGCTGTTTGGTCGGGACAACCAAAATACTGATGTCTTACCCAAAGTACTGCTGATTGCTTTACCATTGGTAAACTAAAGGCCAACTGTCCTAGGATGAGTATTTTGGGTAATTATTATTTTTATGTTAACAGGTCTTTACCGAGTAAATTTAAGACAACAATTTCAAGTGGTAAATAAGTTCAATACATTGCCCCGACAACTGCATTTAGTTTGTTCTTTCTTATACATTGGCCTATATGTATTAATTGGTAAAATTAACCATAAAATATGTTATTAATTTATATAGTGTCTTTATGTTCTTCTACAAAGTTGGTCTGTTAGTGAAAAAAATATGTAATAAGCTTTATAAAAATCTAAATAAAGTTTACAAGAAACGAAATTATGTCAATTAATTTATTTTAAGAAAACAGGAACCTAATAGAAGGGGTGGTGTAACTTAAGTTCAGGATCTCCTTGTAAGAGTGAAGAGAATTTGCCTGTGTTGTTCTGGCCAATTAAGGGTTCAAAATTACTCAGATGTAATTTCAGAGAAAAAAGTAAGTTTAACTAATTCATTCTAAATTCTGTCAATGCGAACTATTAAACAGAAATTAATAAATAATGGGTACAATAGAATCAGATTCGTGGTAGCCTGGTAAAAAATATCGATTGTGAGACTACAGTTTAGTTCACATTTTTAGAACTAAAATGTGAAGCAATGCGAAAACTGTTTCATGATGATTTTGGAGCTAGAGATTCAATTCCACTTGATATAAAAATAATTTTGTTTGCATCATCGCTAACATTTTTGCAATATTGTGGAGTGTAAATTAGAACAGGGTGCTAGTTCAAGTACAATCCAACATCTGACCACGATTCAGTTATTAAAAGCATTAAGTCAATTTACGAATCGAATGAAAAGAATTGATTAATACCAAGTTTATTGAAGCTGGTAATGGCAACGATTTAATACTATATAAATTCCTTAAAATGCTATTTTCCCACCTTGTTCTTTTGACCTTCCATAGAGAATAAAACGAATAAATTTTATTAATTTAACTCGATAATAAGCATTTAAATGGCTCTAAATGACTTTCTAGTGAGGTGGAAGATTACTGAGCCTTTCAGTTCTTGGCAAAATCTCAGATACAATTTCGATCTTCAAGAACCGAATCAAACTCGTTGGCATATAGAATTGATACCTTTAGATCGAATATTTAAAACTCAAAATTTTGTATGCCGTCTTCAATATGATAAAACGCATGAACGTGAAGAAGTTATAGCTGAAAGACTAGGAATAGTTGTTTTACTGAATGATATCCAAGTGAGTGAAAATCGAATTTTGGATTACCCTTTCTCCATAGTGACAGGATTCTTGTTCAACTGCCACGTGGAAATTGATGATTATGATGACAATAATGTTAACATTTTAGAAATTATAATACGAATTGATATAAAAAGAAGGGGAATTGATGCAGCACTTGAAGTAAGAAATAATGAACAAATATCCTTATTATACGGAGACAACCTAGACATGATCAGCCTAACTAATGCCCTAAAGGAATCTGCAGCGAAAGCCATTTTCACCTCTATGAAAATAATTCCCATTCAAAGCGATCACTGTCGTCTTGTGCACCATTGCATTCTGCAGGTAAGGTGGACTAATCTGTTTAAATTCCATAACCTTGATGAAAATTCTGATTCTGTACATCTCAATATTTCATATATAGTTCTAAAAATTATCTTAAACTACATGTATACTAGTCAAGTAAGTACTGAAGCAGTAATCTGGGGAGAATCACGGTATGCAACCGAATTATTCCAAGTCATATTCCTGTACGAAATATTTCATATGTACGGAGCTCTTTGTCAGAATTATAAGCGCATGTCTCTGCGTACCATGAACTATTCGGACAGAAGGAGAATATCTATTGTATTAAATTACTCTAGGGATGTTCATACGAAACAGCATTCGATTTCATTTCCCATATATGTTTACCCTTATGCCGAAGAACATTTTTCTTTTTATGCTCATACTTTTCTATTTACAGTTTATTTGAGACACGACAACCTAACTGGCCCTTGGCTTTCTTTTTCTGTGCTGTCCCAGACTAATATTCCATTTAATGTTCATGTAAGTCTGGAAGTACCTGAACTCGGAGGATTTACAAAATATATCCACTCCAGAGACTATGATATTCCTGGAAATGAGAGAATAGTATCTGGTCCAATACTTTTCCTAGGGTGTCCTGAAATTTTCTGCGGTGATTCTCTACGTCTTCAAACTAATGAAATTCGTAAAAATCTGCTATTTAGCTTGGCTTTTCACTATAGAGCATCGAGCATTAGTATTTGGTACCTATCTATTCCTGAAGAAGTTACAAGAAATCCCATACAAGTTTTCTCGCAGCATATGATGGATGTACTAAGAAGGAAATTTAAGACAGATATGACTGTTCAAATAAATTCCAAAAGCAATGGCTTGCATTTCCATCCTATTCACAAAGCGATTTTTACAACCCGTATACCAAGATGGTGGGCTGCCATCGTGCCACATTTGAATGCGAAGGCAACCCTACCCGATTCAGTGCAAATTCCCTTAAGTAATGAGAGTTTTACTCTCGTCAACTTTTACATGTACACAGGAAAAATGTTTGATGTCCCTGTTGCATTGCGTGAAGAAATTAGAACCTTCGCATTACGCGGTGCTTTTCTGCGTTTAATTTCGCTCATTGATTCCATGGATTAACAATGAATTTAATGAATGCCATTGATTTTCGACCTTTTAAAAATAGGATTAGTTGTAATTAAACTGATAATTGTATGTTCTTTTGTTTGTTATCAAAGTGATTCCTTGTTTTCACTTTATAAAAAATATTTGTGGTTTTTCTTGCATTTTGATGCACATTCTTTCAAAGCTTTAAATAAAGTTCAAGAAATTATTACATAATGTTACTTGCTGTTAATATGGATTTCATTTCTTATTATTGAGCATTATTTTCTATTGCACTGACAATAGATATTTTTTTTACTGAAACGTTGTTGATATTTTCTTTTAAACCAGTAGATTTCTGTATTGCTAAAAATATCCATGCCTTTCTTGGACAGATCTTTTGCATTTTTTCTATTAAATTTTTGAGGCTCTATGTATTGCTTTAAACTTTATATATAACACAAATTTGCTTAAAAAATATATAACTGTTTTACACAAGCTTTTAATATGAATATATTTTACTTATAAATATTTTTCGGGTGAAAATATAAGTTGAAAATCCTAAACAAAGAACAAAAATAATAGCAGAAATCATACAAAACAACTGCAAAAATATTTCTCTTTACTTCTAGCCTTTCTTTTCTAGTATTTCATGAAATACTTTCCCGTTTCCATTAAATATTTTTAATTGAAAGCTAAAACTGCTCCATTAATGTCCAAAACAATTACATAATAATTAAGATAGTTAATATCAACGATTGAGGCAATGATTTTCTTCGAAAAGTTACGCCCATTCTACTTTAGCGCAAGTGAAACCTACTCAACCAACCTTCTGATCAAAAATCGAACAGTAAGCAAGAGATTAAATCGAAAGTAACAAGTGCGGGAATTAACACGAGTTTGTCCAACGAAGTCATTTTGACTTTTTTGATTTGAATTGCAAAAAAGTTATATTTATAATGAAACAATCAGGATTTCGAAGTTTTATAATGACATAAATGCATTTATCAATGGTTGAATTTGCATCCCCTCTTTATTTCCTATATGTTTATACCTATATTTCCCAAACGCAGTCATTTTGACTCCTTGGTGAATTTAAGTAACTTTAATTACTGAATTCGGTACATTTTTATATGACCAGTCCGGCCCTGCATTGAAATAAAATTTCATTTTTTCGATTCCGGTTACATTATAGAATGTCGGTACATAAATTCTCGATTTGAACTGTCACTAGATAAGTTGCAGCTGCTGAAAGTGGCACACAACCTTGTTATTCTAGGTTGTGTGCAAGTTTTATTCAGTATATGCCTTACAAACCCAATAACTTTAACATGAAATTCTGACTTGCATCGCAGGTCAGTAGCAAATATGTTTTGAATGTTTTTCCTTATTTCGGGAAAGATTACCATTGTCAATGCTTCCGAGTGAATACGTTGTTCTGAAATATACAGTACAGCCAAATGCAGAAGAAATATTACGACCGAACACTTTTTCACTACCATGCCGCTAATTTTTTTTTTTTTTTTTTCGAATAATCTGTCTCCTTGTCTTGAATAACATGTTCAACAATTTTTGAGCTTTTACACTGAATCATTCGCTGTATAGAATTCAAAGTAGGGTGTTTTAATTTTGATCACCTTGTGTAAATGAAACCTAAATGAGAGTAGCTGTTCAAAGCATAAATTTGTAAAAATAGGTAATAGAAATAAATTATGCCAGAATCTATGAAATTTTATAATAGCACAAAATTTGAAGTTGATATGGCCGAAGAAATGGCCAGAAAATATACAGTAAAACTAGTTCTTGAAAATGGCCCTTGCAAATATTTTTCAAAGTTTTAGATTTGGTTGCTATAAATGTTAAAATCCTTTACTAAAAAATGCCAACAGGAATAAAAATAAAGCGAAAATGGTTCTTTTTTAACTAACAGCATCACTTTCCTTTCTAAAATATAAATGCAAGACAGAAAATTTCGAAAGAAATTTCCTGAAGACCCAGAAAGACCAACTGCAAAATCATCAAATGAAAACCATCCCAAGGAACGCAGAATTTGTGAAGTACAACTTTGCAGCAATAACAAAAAAAAAATGTAAAAAATGCTAAAAGCATGCTTATGGAAAATGTAGGTATGAAAAAATTCACTTTACTGTTCATCCCTTTTTTGCAAATTAATGATAAAAATACTTTTTAGTTTTCCAAGTGCAGTAAATTTTCTTTACATATGTTTTTTATTAGCAAATATTAACTTTAATATAAAAGAATATTAAAAATTTTAAATCAATTATTTTACGCAGGCTTCTGCTATACTTCCACAATATGAATTTTAAAGCAACAATATGTTGCTGTAAAAGAGGATGCAACTAAATTAACTTTGTGGTATAGTGAGAAGAATCGAGTATAAGATTTATCTTTGATTATATCCAAAATTTTATGTAATGGAAAGACAACATATTTAGCTTTTTGTATCATTATTGTACACGTAGGAACAGACTTGAGTGAGATTTGGTCCACCATTTGAAACCCGTTTGTAGTTTTGATGTAAAAAATTGCAAATTCATTAAGTTAGCTGGCTAGTAGGATTTGGAAATTATGGTATTCACATACACATGTATAAATAATTCAGCATCCAAACAGCCACTTAAAGAATTAGATTTAAAAACTAATCGGATCTAAATTTCTGGATACAACATTATATGCAAAATATCAGTTTTCTATGTAGTGGCATTTTGGGTCAATGTATTCAAATGTACTTGAATGGGTAGATGTAATTTTTTTTAGATGTCTAATTTTCTCGTCTACAAATAAAAAGAATTGTAATTTCAATCTCGACATTTTGACATGTACATTTTTGATATTAGCTGTCTGCCTAAGGACACAATAACTCAAAAGCAAAATGGATGAAATTTGGAATAAAGTCTTCATATCAAATCTGAATTTCTATCTGAAGTTGAAAGAAATCCAATCTGACGAAGTTTCTTTGTCCAAGTGCAGGCGCAAAAGATAGCTGAAAAATGCAAAAAACTAGAGGGATAAAACTTGTTATACAGTTTTATGGTGTTTCGTATAAAATCTTGAATTACATCTGTTAACGTGTTAACCGTCACGCCAATATCTCCTTCCTCTCCGCTTGGTCAAAGGTCACGGCCGATGTTCTCAATGTTTATATTCATTTTGCACACAAAATGCTCAAAGTTTTAACAAAATTCATTGAAAATCTTGATAAGGAAAGGTTAAGCACCTTTATTAATTGAATGTTGTTTCATTTTTTTAATAGTCACCGGCGGCAGCCTTGCTCTAAACGGAAGATTTAGTGTCAACCACCAGTGATCGGCATGGCGCTTAATGCACTAAAGTATCGGCCTCTTTCAGTCTATAAATTCACATGCAGGTTAAATACTCAGATAAATAATAACTTTGCATGCTATCTTGTTATTAAAATTGCAGTTTTGTATCAAATTTTGATTTCAAATGATCGAAGAAAGTTCTCCGAAAGGCATAAGTCTTATTCACTATATTAAGCTCAAAACGCTATTGTGCGAAACTCCGAAAATAAAAATCTTGTGGTAACAGCACTTTTTTCTATTATAAAAGCTCGCACCAACATTTTCACGACACTAACCAGCGCCAGGCAAGTAGAGCATTCTTGTTTTCAGATCAAACTTTTTAAAAGGCTGATTTTTGAGGTTTTATTAATAAAGTTGCTAAAACTTTTCACTTTTCCCTCAGTTGAACACGCTATAGCCCCTTTCCCTTAATTTTCGCACAATAATAATCTGAATATTCGAAACATACAGTCTTCCCCAAGGTCTATAATTTTTTGCACGCATAACCTAAAGGTATTTACCCTTATTATAGAGTATTTAGTAGTGTTTGGTGGTGGCTAAATCCACTTTTTGTTGTTGTTTTGAACCCAGTGAATAAAACGTAGATATTTTGCCAAAATTTCGAGGTTGAATTATTTTGGCCACCAAAGTACTTACTACGAGAGAATTAATTGCGAAAAATATGAATAAGGTAGTGTGACCATCATTTAAGGATGATCAATTAGCATCCTTTTGCTCAATTCGGAAATGATGGAATAACGAAAACAATATTTCTTAGTATAAAACAGGCAAATATAAAATCGGCTCTGTAATGATCACAGATGGGATGATCTATCCATTGTACTGATTGAAAAAGGGAGAAAAAGGTCTTTCATATCTAAATGCATAGAACATCCATCGATTTTAATGATCAATATTTTTCTTGATGCGTTCAGTTTCCATGTTCCAAGTGATTCGGCATAAATTCATTGAAAAGTCAGAAGACTTTTTCAAAGAATATTATGTTGATATAAGTTAAAAACAGATTGGAAGATAACTAAAAAAATCACAGAAGGAAAATTTATCACGTACCGATGAATCTAAAAGATAATGACATACAGCATGAGAGCAATGACAATGAAGAGAAGCGAAAAGAAAAACCATCATCAACCCAGGAAATTCTGTAATCTCCTCCACCTTTAAGAAGACAAGTCCAATTCTGTGGTGAATCTTTTGCTGAACATTAATAATAATACATTCAAGATGTAAAGTCTGTTCAACAAATGCTTCATAACTGAATAGTCACAATATTTTTTTCAGAAATTATAAAACTATGTACAAATATTATTCAATCTAATATATTACATCGATTTCTAATTAAAAAGAATAAAACATGGGAGTGATGTTGTGTAATCGATTTTTTTCTGCTGTTTTTACATACTTACAGAATTGTATTATTTGTAAAACAGTTTTGATGTATTGATCATTCGGATGTACTTAGTTATCATTTTGGCTATGACCCAAAGTCATCATTAAAAAGGCGTCTATTGTGGTTCAAGTTATTACAGAGAGTGTGATTCTATACTTTCATCTTGTTGTAAAAGAAGATCCAGAAAAACTTGAGCATGTATTACAGCAAAATTTATTTGTAACGTGTTATGATGCTATGATGAAACATTGAATTTCTTTCTGGTAGTGAATATTTTAAAGCCTTTTCTTTTTCTTAGTAGAATTATAAGCATCAAGATCTTTTTTTATAATAATTCCAAGTTTGATAACTTTCAAACCAGTCGGATTTCATACTGAAAATTTAATTATAAGCTCCTTGTGTATTGAATTTATTTATTTTACAAAAAGTAAATAGAGTGGAGTTCTAAATTTTTATGCAAGTTCAGATTTTTGCAAAATTTAATGATTGAATTTTGTTTATTACGACTTAGTTTCAATGTTTTTACCGACTGATTCCTGAATCTCTAATATCTGTGGCAGTGATGAGTTATTTTCTTCACTCACAAAAATTTTAATGCTAATGATATATAGGGTGAACTAAAAGTCAGGACGAACTTTGAAATGAATAATTCGGAAACGAATAAAAATAAAAACGATGCGGTTTGTATTAAAAGGATGGAAAAGAAGCCAGATTTTGTGTGGCAACGAAACAAAAAAATAGCTCTGTTGGCGACAAACAAATGGCGCTGTCGGATTTCTGATGCAAGATTTTGCAAAGCAACAAACGATATAAAAGGGAGAAGCTGCAGCAGGTAATGATAGTCGAAGCTTTTATGCAATGAAATGATGCCCAAAGTTAAGAAAAGAATCTTAGTTAAACTGTATTATAAAAATTCGGTAAATGCCACCGCGGCATTGCGAGTATATCGCTACATGAAGGGTATGAAAGATAGCAAAGGATCAATAATGTCTTCTGCATTGAACAAAATGGTGAAAAATTTGAAGCTACAGGTTCTTGGCTCCACATCCAAGAAGCGGACATCCCTCCGCAGCGGCTGCTGTTGCCACGACAGTGAAGCAGACGGTGTAATCCATATTGGAGGTTTCTGCACATGGGGAGTGCCGAGCTCAAGAAGTTTCGAGACAGACTGGATTGTCGTACGGAAGGATCTGGAGAGCACAGCGAATAACTCTGAAACGGTATCCCTACAATTTGCAGCATTAACAAGAACTGAAACCTCCTGACTTCGACTCTCGCCAAGATTTTGCGAATTTGGTATTCAATAAGATGGAAGAACAGCATGACTGGCTTCACACTGTGCTTTGAACAGATGAAGCGTATTTCACACTCTCTGTCTCTCAATACCCACAATTGGCGAGTGTGGACCACAGAAAATCCACATGCATTTGTTGAGGAACCCTTCCAACAGCCTAAAGTGACAGTCTGGTGTGTCTTCACTGCTCATTTCATAACTATTCCATTTTTTTTTTTTGAGAAAGTCACACAGACGAGTTTCAAAACAGTTTCTGTAACTGGTCAATGATATGCAGCACTGTTACAGAAAACATTCCTGAGCTGCAAGCGTGACAGGCTCTCCAAACAGTTACCTTTATGCAAGATAGAGCATCACCCCATATTGCTCTGTTTGTGCAAAGCCTGCTACGGTGAACATTTGTGGAGGATCGCAATATCAATCAATATTTAATCACACGTGGCCTCCAAGATCTCCCTATCTGACCCCTGTGACTTTTGGCTGTGAGGACTCTTGAATAATTTGAAAGTGTACCGAGATCAACTGACATCACTAGCAACATTGAAAGATGCCATCAGTCAAAATGTATTTGGCATAAAGCAATAAATGCTACTAAATGCTGTGAACGATGTGGTGATTCGTCTCACGGCTGTACTTCTGAATGATGTACAGCACACTGAATATTTAACTAATTAACTGTAAATAAGCTGACTTAAAAGTTGTCAACATTTTTTCATTTGTAAATCATCTTTTAGTGAAATAAAACTATAGTGCCATCTTTTGGTCGAAAACAGAACTATTTTTTCATTGCCACATAAAATCTGACTTCTTCATCCGTTTAGTGCAAACTGCGTCTTTATCTTTATTTGTTTTCGAATTATTCATTTTTAAAGTTCGTCCTGACTTTTGGATCACCCAGTATTTTTTCACTTATAAAAATAATTTTAATACCGATGCGTTGTAGGATAAAATCTCACTTTTTCCCTTGCGTTTTTTGTACTGCTTTTCTAAAGATTTAATTTATATTGCTAGATGCTAAGGGGAAGCTTCTCCGATAACCTGATATTTTTCCTTAATGCCCATTGTTCAATTTACTCGAAAAACTTTTCTCAGTGCCAATTTCAGAAACGAAGATACTTTGAAAGTACGTACAGTACAGTCCAGAATGTCCGGCCTCATGTGACAAAATAGCAGGCTGGGTAACGAAAAAGTCAGATAGGCCGGAGTTCTATGATCGCATTTCTTTGTTCACAAATACCAGAATACAAGGGCCGCGGTGGCCCAGTGGTAAGGTCTCGGCTTTGGAACCGTAGGGTTTCAGGTTCGAGACTCAATTCCACCAAAGAACAGTCGTGTGAGGGGTCTCTTGCACATCAATCTGACCGTGGTTCAAAATTACGTGATCTGTTTCTAAATAGCCCTCGTGTTGCTTTAAAACGGGACGTTAATATAACTAAACTAAACCAGAATACAAAATTTTTATACCAAAATTCTCTGTTATAATGCCTAATTTTTCACTTATTATTGAGTACTAAATCCTCTATTTATCTTAAACTTCATAGAATATGAATTTACGAATACTGTACGTATTGTGCAGTTATAATCAGGAAGAGTGGCAACAATTAAGGCCCGTTACACACTGGCAAAACAATGAACAACGAGCAGAACGTTGCTCTTTTTTGTGTCACAACTTGTATTTTGAGCATGCGGGTAGCAGCGCCAGTTTCCAATACAACGCTTTGCATTCATCAATTTCGATAAAAGAAAATTGAGCTGGATAGTACAGATGTCGGATACTTGGGAGTGTAAAGTGTTTTAAAAGTATATAAAGTAAAAAATTTTGCAAAAAATAAATGAATTTTATGATAGCTCTATAATAAAAAATTTTGAGTAACACTTGAAAAAGTATTTCAAAGTAAATAATAATGTTTCATTTTAGGTTCTTATACTCTAGTATGTTATCATTAAAAGGCCTAATTTACTTAAGTCATGAAATAACTTATTATATTTGTTAAAGTGCATAATTAATGATTTCAATTTGTTACTAGTTACAAAACAAAATAACTAGTTATTCTATAAATTGGTTTGTGATAGAACTTAAAATGTAGAATAAGCGATTTGACTGGATTACACAGCATACAAGTTATTTATATCAAGACATAACAATTCATTTTTACTTACAGGGACTATAAAAATAACATTTCGAATTGCGTTATAGAAAGTTAATTTTTAAATAAATATTTTTTTGTTGTTGTTGATATGCTGGGTTTTACATGAACATTTTTTTTAATCCCTAACTTTACGTAGCCTATTGCATTTGCCATTTGAATAAAAGTCATCTTATATATCGCATTATAGTAATTAATACTTTCAAAAAAATTAATCTGACTAAAATTCATGTTTTATGAAATAACTATCTATAAAAAAACGAATTTCATATTTTAACTGCAGTATATATTAGATACTTCTGAAAGGCTATTGTGTCTTTACAGTGCTCTTCAAAAAGTCAAAATATGTTCCCTTCCACCTACAGATTAAGAAAAAGACGCATTATTAAAGACAAATGAAATTAAATGATACATTATAAAAACACAAAGTTCAAATGCGCATATTGATGAAACCTCAATTTTTATGATTATGAAATGTAACCATTTCCTGAGGTTAAAATTGTTTTTCAGAGAAGTTTAGACTAGATAAAATTGTTTTCATCATTGTTTTTGATGTTAATTTAACAAACAGTATTTATATATTGAAAAGCAAATACAGAAATATTGAAAAGCAATTAAAATTCTTTGCTACTTCTTCAAACTTCTATTCAGTGTTTACTGCCTGTTAATAGTGTATTTTGATATTAGAATGTATGATTCATATTAAATTATTACATCTACTATCATAATTATTATATTATTTGTATAGTTCAGCAATTATTATGAATTCCAATTGAAAGCAATTTTTCTAATGAAGAGTTTTATTGTTATTTTATTGAAAATGTTTGAAGACTATCTTAACGAGGCTGGCTTTTAACAAAATATTTACATCAAATCGCCAGTATTGTTTTTGTTAGCAAATTCCTTGCTAAGGTTTATTATCATTTAATACCTAGCTTATTAAAAAGGTTTTTAGAAATAAATAGCAAAATTTGCTGTTATTTTCTTCTAAACACCTTTGAAAACTACTATAATGAGCCTCATTTTCAACAAGGTTAAGCCATGATTTGTACACAAAAGTCTCTTTTTTATACGCTGGGGTCATTATTCTCAAGTTCAAAATTTTTATTTCTGTTTTGTTTTGTGTGAATTGAAACTTTTTCTATACTAATGTACAATTCAAGTTAGATTATAAATTTCAATTTCTTTTTCCATGTTCGCTTTATTATTCTGCTTTCAGGAAGCGAGAAGAAATACAACAAAGAAAGGTACAATTAAAAAAGAAAAACGTGAGAATATTTAATTGTAACCATTTTCATTTACTCTTTTGTGAAGAAAGAAGGAGCCTCTATCCTCTGTGCTGAGAGTGAAAATAGAGAAGCAAGAAAAATGATTGATCATAGCTTAATTGAATTCTGAAACGCATTTACATGAAAAGCTGCCTGAAAGGCAATTCCAAAGTGCGTAATGCAGGGTTGCAAAATCAAATGAAAAAAGCAGGTGAAATATTTCCTTGGGTATTTCAATTTTCCTTTATGATATTTTATCAAATTCAGATTCTTCTATTCGAGATTTATTTTAATTCGCTGAACATGTGTTTTTACAATAACAACAAAGACAGTGGAAAAAATTATCTGCAAGAAAAAATATCAAATCCATCAATTCATCATATTTTATGCTCCTTTTGAAGCATTAAAATAACAGTTGTTGTGCAATATTTTTTTTTCAAAACTCCCTGGAAAGGACATCCTGGGGGCAAAATATTCACACGCGTTTTTTGATTAAGTTTGCTCTTGCTTTTATTAATTATTTCAAGCAACGTGCTAATTATTGCACCATAAAAATATGGTATTAAGCAATCTTAAAATAAAAAATGTATCATAAATGAAGAAATTTTTTTATAAAGTAAATAATAAAAGAATAATTCTTTAATAAAAGAATTTGTTTTGAAACTACTAGACATATCTTACTAAGAATAACGAACTCCCGTTTATAATTCGGATTTTCCCGTTTATGCATTTATTGATTGTTTTTCTACCTGTCTTAATCACTTATCTGAAAATGTTGCATTATCTATGCAGGTTTGGATTGCATACGATAAACTGCTGTATTCATAACATTCCATTACCGTTTAAATTATGTTCCAGCTAAGTTTTAGGAATTGGTTGTCTGTGAAGAAAAACAAGCTTGTTATAGGTTTGATATTGTAATTATTTCAGACTTATGACACAAAAGAAATTATAATGGGTTTTCATATAAATTTTGTAGTGAATCAGAATTATGAACCATATATATTAGAACTCCAAATGAAAAACACTAACAAAAGTAGACCAGTTTTCGTTATTTTAATCCAATAAAGAGCATTATTGGAATCAGACAAATATAGCGTAGCAACTTTTCCTATTCTTAAACTCACTGTCACAGAGATACACAATTTTGCACTTACATGCTAAAAGCTCTACTCTAAACACTGATAGAAATTTGAGAGGAGAGATCTTTCCTTTACCTTGTATCAGTTAGCAGTCAGTCAAACTGATACCTTCATTTCTCAAGGATATACACGCAATATACGCCTTCTCGAAAATATAAACAAAAGACGTCCAAGACGTTATATTGCTGTCTCTCATTTTTGGTTAGACACCTAGGAATATAATTATAATTTAAAAATTTTAGTTGCTCTTTCTAATTTACAAATTTCTTCATCCAAGATGGAAAATTGCTATAAGATAATTTTAACTTCCGGCATTCTTGTAGTAGCAATTTTGGTATCAATGTTGGTGGACAGAACTGGAGAGCATGTTCTAGTTAAGCTTTTTCAAAGTTCTGGCAATTCTCCTAACAGATTTTGGTAACCAATAAAGGATTAGTTAAAAAGCTACCATTTCAGCATTTGCAGCAATGGTTCTCTGTTCGAAGATTTGTTCAAGTATCTATGCTTTTTCTATGTCAATTGTTTCCATATTTTCTTGATTTTTGGCGTTTGATCAGCCATTAAAGTATCCGACTACGTTCACAGGAAAATTTTCGAATGGATTTTTTTAACACTATGGTTTTTTAAATGTAATGTCATTATACAAAATACTATAAATGCAACACAATTATTTTAAAATGTATTTTATTTTGAAATAATAGGAAAATTTGTTATAAATTCTAATGAAATTTCATCAAAACTGTTAACACTCTACACAAAATTACAATGCAGCAATCCTATTTTTCTTTGTGCTCGAGTTATAGGATATAGCATTGAATAAAATGAGCCAAAATCTAAGAAAAGTTTTGAGATGAAAATAAGTTATGGGTAAAAAATACCCAAATGTGCATTTTTTTCCATAAATTTACAACTTATATTTTCTAAAAAAACCTATAAATGAAAAAGTATTTCACCCACAATAAAACTTTTGGTTCGTTTCATTGCCCATATCATTTAAAACACACATTGAAAATTTTATATAAATACCTGTATTAGTTTTTGAGATATCATGTTAACGATGGAGAATTTTTAGGAAAATTAAAGTTTATTGAAAATTGAAGTGAAGCACAGATTTTGGCTGAAAAATATGCGACTGTATGATAGGCCAAGCCTTACTTTTTCTAGAAAAGATAAACTGTTTTGACTAGAGGGAGGTCTGAACAAGAGATAACAATTTAAAAAATCGCTAATGTGGTCGATAACCAGTGTTTTTAACGTAGTCGGATTCCTTAAACTAAGCATCATCTTTAAAGTATCTCATGTTATTGATAATAAAATAATAATGAGACTCTTACTGTTCGGGAGATATCAGAGAAGAAAGTAATGGTGGTAAAACTATGGAAAGAAATATAATTAGAAGTTGCTGTGCAAAAAGTAAAAGTTGAAAATTCTGGTGAAAAAGGAGATGGAAATGAACCTGTTAAAGACATTCCAGAGTTCTGGCTGACAGCACTTAACACATTAAAGGCGGGAGTCGTAGTACTATAATTTGATCAGCGTTATCTAGCATACTTTCGTCAAGATCCCCCGCCTTTAATGTGTTAAGAATATTCCTGCCATCACTGATATGATAAAGGAATGTGATGAACCTATTCTGAAACATTTGATTGACATTAAAGCTGAAACATATAAAGATCCTATGAGCATTTTCCTGAAATTCCACTTTGAACCGAATGAATATTTTACTAATACTGTCCTAGCTAAATTCTATGAATTAAGATGTACACCAGATGAAATTGATATATTTGAATTTGGGGCCTAAAAATCCCAAAATATGGCATCCCAGCCGGGATTCACGTTTACAGAATTTACGTAAATACACTGATGGAAAAAAAATCCCAACACCAAGAGAAAATTATTGTGCAGTAATGAAATTTTAGGAATACGTTTGTCTTGGTAACATATTTAATTGATTAAAGTTTCAAGATCACAGGTAGAGCCATTGGCGAGAAGAGCCATTTCAAATGTGAAATGTTGGTACATTAGTAACCGATATAACCGCCAGAATTTTGAATGCAAGCATTCAAACGTGCATGCATTGTGTCGTACAGGTGTGGATATCAGTTTGTGGGATGGAGTTCCATGCCTGTTGCACTTGGGCGGTCAATGCAGGGACGGTTAAAGCTGGTTGTGGATGACGCTGGAGTTGTCGCCCAATTATGTCCCATACGTGCTCGATTGTAGAAAGATCTGGTGATCTAGCAGGCCAAGACAACATGTCGACACTCTGTAGAGCAGGGTTGGTGACAACAGCGGTATGAAGGCGAGTGTTATCCTGTTGGAAAACACCCCTTTGAATGCTGTTCATGAATGGCAGCACAACAGGTTGTATCACTAGACTGACATACAAATTTGCAGTCAGGGTGCGTGGGATAACTACGAGAGTGCTCCTGCTGTCATACGAAATTGCTCCCCAAACCATAACTCCAGGAGAAGGCCCTGTGTGTCTAGGCCGCAGACAGGTCACTAGCGGGCGTTCACCTGACCTCCTTCTAACCAACAAACGGCTATCACTGCGACCAAGGCAGAACCGGCTTTCATCAGAAAACACAACAGATCTCCACTCCGCCCTCCAATGAGCTCTAGCTTGACACCACTCACGTCGCAAACGGCAGTGGTTTGGAGTCAGTGGAATGCACTGTACAGGGCGTCTGGCTCGGAGCTGTCCTTGAAGTAACCGATTTGTAACAGTTCGTTGTGTCACTGTGGGGCCAACTGCAGCTCGAATTTCAGCTGCAGACGCAGTACGGTTAGCCACAGCCATACGCCGAATACGACGGTCTTCCCTCTCCGAAGTACCACGTGGCCGCCCGGAACCTGGTCTTCTTGAGGCAGTACCTTCCCTTGACCACTGCCGCGAATACTCATGCACAGTGGATACATTCCTGCCAAGTCTTTCAGCAATATCGCGGAAAGAAAACCCACCTTCTCGTAGCCCTACAACACGACCTCGTTCAAACTCTGTGAGTTGTTGATAATGGCTTCTTCGTCTTCTCAGAGGCATCCTTGACTAACATTAACCCACTACGTCAAATCTCAACTGTTAATAACGATCACGAACCTTACAGCGCTTATTTAAAGCAAACCTAATTTGCATGTTCATAGTATCGCTACTAGCGCCACACTTACGCGCGTAGCTCAAAATTTGAATCGACGTCATCTTTCAGATGTATAAACACACCTACCAAGTTTCCTTTATCTAGCACATCTCCTTCCTAGTGTTGAGATTTTTTTCCCATCAGTGTAGATATAGAATTCGAAGTATTTAGAATTAGAATTGAGGAATTATTAAAATGGGTGTCAAAATCATTAAAAAGTAAATAAGTGATCCGAGGAGTAATTTAATGAGAGCATTAAATAAAGCCTATGAAATTTCGGATTACAATATTGCAATATAAGTATGAGCGGTGAGCATTTGAGATGAATAATGGAAAATTTTCTAATTTTATGTTTTAAATCATATGAGTTATGAAAAATGATATTTAATACATCTTTGGTTTAAATAGATGGCAAAGTGCGAAACATTCCCCTAGTTTTGTAGTATTCAAAGTTTCTTTTATGTCTCATATTATGTTTTTATTTTTTTATGTTAGCCACTAGCAGATGAGAAACTCTTATTCTCGATAGCCCTTATTCTCAAAAAATAACTTTTCTGAATTTTAAAAGATGAACCAAAAACTCGAGAATTTAAATCATAAGAATAATCAATCTTGCAAGAGCTTCTGCAATGCTAAACTTTTTTTTTTTTTTTGCACTTTCAAATAAAAAATAATGCAACATATGAGAAATATTCATTTCACTGATTTTTTTAACTTTTCTACTAAGAATATGGAAAAAAATTCCGTCAGACCTGATACAAATAATTTCTGATATTGTATTATTTATTTTCATTCCTCGGGAAAAATTTTATTAAAAAAAAGCAAATTTTTATTTGAAAAGTGAATAATTGCAAAGAATTTCCATTAAAGATAAAAGTACCCAAAGAGGAAATTATAAATAATAATAATAAATGCTATATTCATGTTGGTTTAAATACAATAATCAAGCAACAATCAAGTAATTTTATGTTTTCTTATAGCTAAAATAAGTTCATTCCGTTAGTTTTAAATCATGAAGAACAGTGGAGTGTTGGAATACATGTACCATCATGATGTAATGGCTCCAGGGCTGAAGCACCGATTGCGCGACAGAGACATCTGCAGCTTTTAGTAGACGTTAAATTTCATGTCGAAGATCAAACATCTTTCTGCTATGTGACACAGAAATATAGAGAAGACGTATTGGCTCAAATGTATTCCTCATCATCTGTGCATTATCCAAATAACCGTTCCAAAATAACATCTTGAAACTGCAATGTTAATATAATGTAATGAAACAATTCCCTTATAAAGTAGTGCATTTCAAAGCTACTTTCACAGAATTTAGTTCATCCTTAGTATATATTACTAAAGACTTCATTTAACTATTCTTCAAGCATTTCCTTGTCGATATTTGCCCGCTAGACTATTCTATCAATTGTAATTTCATGAACAAAAATTAAAGGGAGATTTGTAGCATTCGATCACCACGGCGATCAAACCAACTTAGAGTAACCACCAACACTGACTCTGTGGCAATACGAATACCTAAACCTAGGTGCTCTGAAAAAGTCAACTTAAAGAAATTGATAATATTGAGGGTGTTTTAAGATTTATGACGCTTGATTTATTCGAAACATTTGCTAGTTCAAACAAAGTATCAAACAGCTAATATTCTGTTTAATTACTGTAATTTGTATTGATAAGATTAAATTTTCTCTGCACAGCAAGAATAAGTTAATATTTTTATTGTAATGAAAGAAGGTGTTATGTAATTTTGATTATTTCAGTTTTAATCATATCCCATGGATAAGATTTAAATAATATCACCTTATTATATGATTAAAATAGAAATTTTGAAACAGTTGTCTTCTTAATAAAGTTAAAAGCCTTCAAAAAGCAGGTATAACCTTCACCTACTCGTTTAAAGAGCGTATATGTCGTAGAAACAAATGGACCGTAACCAATAATCAGTAGGTGTCTTTGATGTTGTCAAAATGTTCAACTATAATGCTTACAACATGCATAAATTTTATTTTGTTTTTGCGTCCTTGAATTCGGCTAAGACAGCTTGAAAATTTCAACAACAAATGCCACGTGTATATGCCAAATGAATAACATTCCAGAGCAAGAATAAGTCAAGTATTTTAGGGATGGGTTAAAAAAGGAGAAAAACTGATCCACCAATATAACATTATAAATCTGAACGTGGGCCCGCAAACACTTTAAAAATAGTTCTTTAATATTTAGGCAATGAATGAAGCTGCGATTGCGATTCAAAAAGATATATTACGCTCTACATATGATGAATTTTTTTGTAGTGAAAAATGATGAGTTCATTAAAATTGTATTCTTCTCCTGATGTTTAAGCCAAAATTGTCGTAACTTGGATGTTATTATGTTAATTAAATGTTAAATTCATGTTCAATCAAAATGTTAAATTCATGACCAGTGAATACTACACTCCGACCAAGAAGCCATAAAGTAAAAAAAAAGGAAAGTGTGTATGTAGAAAGACATTCAGCGTTTATATAGCTTCAAAAGGAAAATTTTTCGTAATTTAGCTGAGATAGCATTTATTGTAGGCATTTATAGACTTTGTAAATGCAGACAATTCAGAAGTTAAAATTAACACGAAGTGACGGTAAGGATGCCAGAGTGATTTAACCCGCCAGATTTGAACTCTTGTTTTGGGTATTGAACATGGGTTTGAACTCCATTTCTTCCGAACGAATATGTATGGTCAAGTATCATTATGCTCAAAAACAATGTTTTTTTAGCTTTTTTCCGAACCAAAGGTAGACCGTACGGGATTCGAAACTCTATAAACAGTTATGTGAATTCATGTGATTAGGAAATATTTAAGAACAAGAATGCACTGAAATTATTATTATATACAGAGAGCGAGACCAATATGTATATATATCATTCTTAATACCTATAAAATTTTATTAATTATCTGATTGAACCCTTAGGGGGATCATAGTTAATCATCACTATCCTAAAGAATTCTCTTTTCCAAAACTCGACAAAAATTGTATATTTTCTTTTTCTAAATTCCTGAATTTTTTTTCTAAATATAGCTTAAGCTATAGTTTTTATATTTTCTATCCGTAATCCCAATCTCAAAAGTTAAGCAAAGAAACTATTATCCCTTCAATTTTCTTTAATATTTACATAATACCATGCATTTGACCTTAGTTCGGAAAGTGTAATGATGAGAATAGAATATGAGTTTTGATCATACCCAATTTTCTTCAACTGTTTGATATTTTTGAGATGTCGGGATCACATACACACAAACTAACATACAATCTATCTTTTCACAGATTCAATTCAAACTTAAAAACTGATCAATGAATTTAATGTAAAGCAATGAATAGTTTGGAAAAAATGCACCATAAATGTTTTCATGCTACTAATATTGTTCTAATATTGCCTTGGAGTCACGATCTGCAGTTCAAATAATCCTGAATGAAATTATTTACCCTGTTGAAGATATTGTCTTTCTAAAACATTTATTTTTTATCCCTGTTTGATGAAGCCATGACCAAAATATCGCCATTGATTGGAAAAGATATCAACTTCTCTAAGCAACAGATTTCAGTTCAAAAATAATAAAATTTTATTTGTTAACTAATCAATTCAGTTAACAAATCAAATTAATTGTATCTAATAAATTTGAAAAATCACCTTTCCAAAAATGAATCTCAATCCCAAAAATATTTCAATGCAACATTAATAGAAAAAAAAATTGACCCTTTAAAAGATTAATGGGTTCAAATGCCATGGCGTTACCGGGCCATTAAAAACATAACTGTATGTTCAGTCTAGCCTCTGATTGCCTCTAATCCATCCTCTAATTCAATCTATCCATCTTTCGTGGTATTATTATTTCACTCTTGTTCTTCATACAAGCTGGCCAGATAATAAACAGAATCTTTCTCCCTTAGCTTTGACAAGGAAGAAAATCCCATGATTAAATATTTGATGAAACGAAGAAAACTGTTGCAAAAAATTACTCTAAAATAATTTTTTTTAATTTCAAAATTAAAAAACAATTTACACAACGAAATTAGTATCATTAAGAAGATAATTTTTTAATTTTAAATTGATGTAAAAAATCAGCTTTGATCAATTATATGCTCGACATCAAATTCTCGTTTAATTTTAATTAGTTAAATCTCTAATCAAAATTTTCAAAAATAGCTCAGAAATCTGAATTTTCATCCTGCAAAGGAAATGTATGCCAAATTTGATTGAAGAGTCTGGCCTATAGAGAGTCAATGGATAGATACACATACACACGCACATTCTTCTTTATTAGTAGAAGAAATTAAAGTTTTACTTAACTTTTTAAAAATGAAATTTCATTGTACTTTAATATGAGTCACTTATTTGTGAGGAAAATAATAAAGATATTAATCCATTTAATTCATATTCGGGTCAAATCCGAAATACGTTTTTACTTTAGAACAGAAAAAATTCGAAGTAGTTTTTGCTAATCCAGGGTAATCCAATAAGTAGACTTTAAATGTGAATCTCAAAGAGAAATTCAGAAGAAGTGTCAAAGCTTCCTTCAAAGGAAGGTAATAATGGAAGGAATAATATCCCTCAAGATGCTTCTGAACAGCAATGTTCAATTTAAACAATTTTAGAAAAATAATTATCCTGTGTTTTAGAAATAGAATTAGCCACGAGAGAAAATCAATTTATTATGCAATTTCGAGAAGAAACAAGTTCTTCAGAGGACAACTTCACTGTAAAAATTAATAAATAAAGTCAAATGCTTCATTAACTACTGTGGGCTTTTGAATAACAGGAAATTTCATCTTTGAGTAATTTGACAACTGGAAGTACAACTTATGTGAATACCTTTCTATGAAAACTAAACTAAAACAATGAAGAAAAGTACATCAATTTTGATGCATCATCTTGTATATATTATTTTAATGTATATAAAAATATATTATATTGATATATTATTATTTTTTTTACTTTACCTAGGCATAGGAGTTATCTATTTCCAAAAACTATTCTTCATATAAAAATTATACAGCCTACAGTTCTCATACCAATGTGTGATTTTTAATAAATAAAATTTAAAATACTTATATCTGTTTGTTTCCAAAAAATATCTTTTATAAATCGATACTATCAATTATGTTTCATATGTAATTTTTAACATGTATGGCATATGAATATTTAGATACCTATTTCCATATAATATTCTTCATAAATCACTGATTTATACAATCATAGTTCGTAGTAATGTGCGGCTTCGAAAAAGAAAAAGAATAGTTGCTGTCATTGTAGGACAAACATGTCTACTGCACCTTATCCGGTCAGTAGCTTTTGAAGTTGCCTTGCGGGAGATTGCTTTGGTTGAAAAAGAAATTACTCTAACATAGCGCGGCCTCCATATGGAGAAATAAATTCACTGTAAAAATATTAATAGATGAATCCACATGTTTGGTTTACCACTAAGGTCTCCCAGGTCATTGGAAGTTTTGTCTGTTGAGTAATTGCTGTGCGGGAAGTACGTCTAGCAGTCCTTATCCGGTCAATCGCATTTGAAGCTGCTTTACACTAACTTCCCCATTTAACCACCTACCTTAAGCCACATCAATTTTCATCCAACTTTTAATTAAGTTAGTAAAATGTGGCCTACAATGATACAGTCTGATCTTATTCCGTTCCAATGCTGAAAGTAGTTTGCCCTTCACAGACTACTGACCAACTGACACATGCTAAGGATTCCTGCAGCGAGCCTGGCAAATAAACTCGCTGTTGAAGAGAGGGCATTCCACTTGCAGTTACTTTCATTTTTCTTTATAGATTAAGGATAAAGCTATATTTTGGGTAAGGATATTAGAAAAGAAAGTAAGGAAGTGGCTTTCCAGATTAATCTAAAAGTCAGAAGATGGGAGCAAACTGATGTAAAAATAAAAAAAAATCATAAATTGATTTGAATCTGGGAATACCACGATAGAGAAATGGGTAATGGTTCTTTTTCTTTTGTGATATTTAACTATTTTTCCATTCTTCATTTTCTTTGTGGTTTTGTTTCATGTATTTCAGAAAAAAATTCTAGTTTCATGAACAAATTCATGGAATAAATGTATGTAAGGTCGATCTATCTTTTGTGAAAGACAGCATAATAATGCACAAATAAATGATTTTTCGAAAAGAAATCTGATTCCCCAATGTAAATAATTGCTTAAAATCTAATTTCTTGAAACAAATATGCAATCACAGTTTTTAGCAATGATTTTATTAGCTTTCATACTTTTTAAATATCTATTAATTGTTGAATCTATAAGAAACAAAAAGATGTAGTATACACGCATTACATCACTTAAAAAAGGCATAATTTCCACAAATGATTCCAATGTATTTAGGTGTATTTTAAGCAGTCAAAAGAATTCCATTTACCACATGACTTTCGAATTTATTTAATCTTTCAATAAAATGTCTCATTTTATTTCAAACTTATTGTTCTTTCAATGCATATTAACATGTAATGGGCACCTTAGATGCTTAAATACGTTCAAGTAATTTTTATCTTTTAAATTAACTATCGATTTTATTTAACTATTAATTTAAATATCCCAAATTCTATCATTTCAAGATCGATTCGGAAGAATTTAAGCATACATTGGCTTAACCAATAAGTTAAATTGATAATAAAGGGTGTTCTAAAATGAACGCAATATTTCAATTTGCCACCATTCGAGCAGTAAAGTTTCGGCACCTCCATTAAAAAAAGCCATTTGACATCTGATACTTTAGGGTGAATAAAACTGGAGCGTTACACGATAGAACCACGCGTTTATTCAAAATTTAAATCAAATATTAAAAAAAATTCTTTAAATTGTGATATATTTATCAGATCTTAAAAATTTATGTATGGAATAACACATAGAACAAAAAGACTTCCACAGTCTGGTTGGCACATGTACAATTTTTTGTCGAAATTTTCTATAGCTATTTTGCATAAATGTGACTGAATTTCGTTGTTAAAGCGTTGAATCTCCTTCAATGCAAGAGTGAGTGCTTGTGGACTTGCTGGTATAGACCTGTGACATCAAATAACCACGTGAAAAGAAATCCAATGGTGTTAAATGACACGATCTAGAATTTTCAAATTTTCAAACTGTGTCCCCCAGACTTTCATAATTTTTGAAATATTGTTCAACAGTGAAAATGTTTTATTCTATCGTGTAACTCTCCATTTTTACTAACTCTAAACTATCACCTGTGAAATGGTTTTCTAGTAAGGTTGCCAACATCCTAGTATGCTAGCAAATTAAAATCTTGTGTTAATTCTGAGACACCCTTTACTTGCTAGACTTTGAAAATGCGTGAATTTTCAATTTAATTTAGATCACAAACGAAAGTTTGTCTATCAATAAATTCCGGAAAATGAAGAGTTTTTCAAGTTTGTCCCAATAATTATATGATATCCAAAGAAGTTCAACGAGTGTTTCCAACTTCCTATCTATATTTTTTTACATGTTCTTTTTCTTTCAGAATAACTGGAATTAAAATAACCATTTCTTGTTTGTGTTCCCTCAATGTCTTACTTACATTGAAAATCAATAAAATATTCGGCGGAAAAAATCCATATATTTTCGTTTCATCACAAACTAATTATAAGTATAATCCTTTCAATTACAAATTTAATTGATTTCTTCATTATGTGGCAGAACATTTCGTCTTTCAATTTTACTTTTTTTTATTAAATAATGATAGTCATGGACCTGAGAAGCATCTTGTCAGCAGTGCCTCCAAGAAAGAAAATGTGGCTGTGAAACACGTTCAAAATGTTTATGTATTTGAAAAGGAACATTTACGAAAAAAATAGCTGATCTTGCATTTATTTGTGTAATTTTAACGTTATGCAGTAACTCAACTTTAGACAGACAAATTTGTAATAATTAGATCTTGAGAAAAGTTAAAAACAAAAATAGGAAAAAATTAAGTAGTCAGAAAAAAAATCAAATTTATAAGAAGAGGATAAATTGAATTTATTATAAATCTAAACCAAATTAAAAAAATTTTAGAATTATTGACCACAAAATATTTTTGAATTTTACCACGATATCAAATTTAGATTCTGGTTTTTGCTGTTATCGCTACTGTTCACTTTAAATTAATCGAAATACGCTTTGATTTCAAAATTAGATTAAATTTTGAAACATTTTAGGCAATGTAGGATGTTTGAATTCTGCTTAAGCTTGAAGAAATATTACCAACCAAATTTTTAATTTTGGTATCGAATATATTTCAAGGAACTCATTATTATGAATTCTATGATGTCGGTAATATTTCTTTCACTTTAAGAATTTACATCACACTAAAAATATTGATTAGAACCAGTCGAGGAGTTTTTGATTGACAGACAAAAAAATATTGCATACACTAAAAATGGAATAATGAGCATCATTATTTAACCACTTACCGTAATATATAAGCAAAAATAAAGACATTTTATTCACATTATTGAGGTTCATTGCGGCAACTGCAATGTTCATGCTAATTACTGATTCCTTTGGCTGATATCCAAAAATCATTCCAGCAATGCTAACGTGAGTTAAAATCGCTCAAATAAAAAATTTATGATTAATGAAACATAAATCCATTAATTTAACTATCCTAATTAATATTCTATGGGATTCAGAGTTCTTATCAAGATGATTTTATCATAGCTATCAGTCTACGACAAATTTATTAAAACTAGTTAATGAAAGTCGATGCTTTGATGTCTAAATATTGTGATGATGTCTAAATAAAAAAAATTGAAATGCCTATATTTTTGTTTATATATCACGATTAGTTAAATAATGATGTTAATTTTTCAAGTTTTAGTACATGCTGTCTTTTTTGTTTGTCTGTCAAAAAACCTGGACTAGTTCTAATAAATAAGGATTTATATCGACACTAAAGATAAAGTGAAATTAAATTTCAGGTTGTACTACGCGATGTAAAACCTGCTTTGAATCTATACAAATTGAGAAGACTCTCATTGCTTTCAGCAATATCTGGATTTTATGGGGGGGGGATTCTATTTCGATCCATTTATTGCTTATATAACAATATATTTGGCTGTTATTGTTTCTTTGTTCATTTAAATATAATTTGAACAAGATATTTTCAGTTGTAAGTTATCAAAATTATATATAAAAGCAGACAATTATAATGAAAAAATGAGATATAGTAAGACTCAAATTTCGCCATCATATATCAGTCTCCTCATTTTTTTATTCGTTTATTTATTAT
>JAPMOQ010033694.1:6794401-6822530 GCA_026543055.1 Argiope trifasciata
AGATAACATTGGTTCTTGCACCATAAAGTCCGACCACCCTAACAATGTCTTCTGCAGATTCGAATTCCTCTTGCCAACTAAAATTTCTGTTTTATGTTCTTCTTTGTTTGATTTGGAATTAACGTGATATCTTCACAGACTCCCTAGAAAGAAGACACGAGCCCCTTGAGTTCGCTGACCATCATTGAGAATTTCAACCTTAATTAATCTTTCTAAATCTTCTACTTCCATTTGCTACCATTTCACTTCGACTCTTAGAGCAGACCCAAGCTTTTGGGTCTGCTCTAAGAGCAAACCCAACCCCTAAAATTTGAGTTAACGATTTTAGTTAACGATTGAGATTAAATTCCCTTAACGAGGAGCTATCTGCCAGCTAGGGAGTTCTTCCTTCATTTTAAAAATATAATACCGTTATAAAAATTAACAAAATCTATTTTAATTAGCATGTCTTACAATCCTTCCATTTTCACAAGCGTAAATATATAATTTAAAACCCAGTTAGAAATTTGGTAAATAATATCATGTTTAAATAAATATGATTTCATTAATGATAAAATAATATAGTCGTACTTAAATTGCTTACTGGAAATTTGCATTGCATTCAATAATGCATATTTTTCTGTCTTATTTCTCCTCTGAGAAATAAATCTTTAACCAGAAAATGCAATTTTTGAAAATTATTCACCTAATAGAAAATTTGTAGAAAGTTAAATTATACTTCTACGATTGGAAAAAAAATCCCTTTGGAAACAAATTCAATAAAATTGCATTCTTTCCTTTCTGAATAAACCACTGAATAATATTTCCTAAAATTATTCGATATTTAATATTTTTAAAATTTAAGTACAAATATAATTATACGACACTATAAAATCACTTGTAAACTACTAATGGTTTCGCCTGTATAAAATTTCTCTTAGAATGAAATATTTAGCAAATTTTATAAAAATATTACTTAAAAGCAAATTTTAGTTCTCGAATAAATTTCATGAAACTTATTTTGCATGATTATTCCTATATAATAAGAAAAATAATACAGCCATATTTGAAAATCTTTATTTACTAGATCGCACAGGCTTAATAGTAAACTATATATTCCCTATTTAAATTTCAATCAACAATCCGAGAGGAAAGACTTTTTGCATTCTCAAAAAGTAATAACAAATGACATGTTTTGCAATCGCTACACGTATTGTATTTATTCCCATTTCAGAGGAAGATAAATTTACGATCATATCAAAACAGTTTCTCATCCCTTTCCTTCCTCACGGCGAGTCATAAAGAAGGTTCTGGAATGTCATTCGATGGAGCTATTTCACTCTGTGATGACCACGCTAAACTCTAGAACAAATTGCTGCATTCGTTAAAACCAAAAAATTAACGAAATCTTGTTTGGTGTCTTAAGATAAGCAAACATTAACTTCCACAGAACTAAAATCAAAATCTTGAAATAAAACTTTTATGGAATAGAAATGCATACATTCAGCAATATACGGCAAATAATCCAATGCTTTTTATTTAACACAAACAAGAGCCTTTGAGTTGAATTCAATAGGATAATTAGGATATATTTATGAAGTTTAAACAGGTCTTTCAAAATTCCTCATCAAAAATACATACCTGTTTGTATTTTTAAGAGTAGACATTTTACATAAAAAGTGTATTGAATCTGGATTAAAACAGCTGCGGGAATGGGAGACAAGGTTTGTAGATAACCTTGGAAGCATGGGGATGAAGCGTTAGTCTTCTGTCCCTTTTTTAAAGTTAAATGCGATATATGTTTGCTAAGCTAGGCTAATTAAGTCAAATATTTTCTAACCCACTGATGACAAATAGTAGAGAAAATTCAAATCAGACTTCGGACGATTCCTGCATTCACTATACCATTGGTTTAAAGAAGAAAAGGCATTATTAAGACATATTAATTAATATTATTTCAAACAATGTAACAAATTTAAAATCAGAGCAATACTGCTAAAATCTTGTTCTTAATACTTCATTAATCCTAATCCCGACTGAATCGCATATACTTTCCTAGCTTATGATTGGCAGTCAACAGTGTGGAGCAAAAATGGCAAAATTCTTTAACTGTCAAATTTTAACTTCCTTTGAATGGCAAAATATTATACCATTCATTGAATAGGGTTCCAATATTATCTGTCAGATCTCTCAAACAAATAAAATCCTACAAGACTAAAAGAAATATCATGTATCATAAAGGTCAAATCAGAAAGCTTCCTCTAAAGTATTCAGTTATGTGTTGTTTTTCAGGTTCATTTCTCTTTCCAGAAAACCAAAGAATCTAATTGCCAAAATAAATTATCGAAATGATATTGAAGGGTAGTAGGGTAAATGTCTGCTGTTTGTAGCGCGGTGGAATGACAACAATGTTGAACAGAACAATCTTCCTTGGTGGTCGTTTCAGGTCACTAAAGCACAACCAGCAAAATAGTCGAACGTGATCGTATATAAAATAAAACGTGAAGCTTAAAACTACGAAAACTACATTTAACTAAGTGATGATTTAAGGTGGTCATAGCTCTAAATAAGAAATGAAAGCGCCGTAAATGGTTCATTATAAAAGTTCGTGACGTCATAAAGTTCATAGAAAAATGCCCTGATAAACAACCCCACGCATAACCAGCTGCCCCTGCTGCACGCTCGGCCTTCAGATGACCTTCAAGAGGTCAGCATAGGGTCAGGTTCGAAACGACACACTAACAGTTCATTAGCATGGGAGGCACGTACATCCATTAAATACTAAGGCCAGTCTGCAAGAAAGTTGAAGGCATCGCTTCTTTCCCGCCAAACAACTCTCATTTCGAACATTCCTCTCGTGCCATTCGCTTGAGAAAGCTCTTGCATATTAAAAATTCATGATGTTCTGGTATTCATCAAGCTGACAGAACAAAAGCAAAATTATTAAACCATCAGCAGAAGAGATGAATCAATATTCTTTTGAAGTATTGTCTTTATACGCGCAAAACCTTGCATGCTCGTTGGAAGTGCGAACCGAATTATCCGATAAATAGTCTGGAAATTATTAGAGAGATAAGTTCGGGTTAATTCCCTTGCTTTGTTTTGATTCCCTTTCTTTTTCATGGAGAAAAACCTTCTAAAATGAAATGAGTTTTTTTTTTGTTATATTTGAAGTTCTTTAGTAGTCAAAGAAGAAAAATCAAAATAACATAGTCAAAGAAATTTTCCAACAATTTTGCTGAATACTTTTGACTTTACATCCAAGAAAACAATAAACAATTTCACTTTGTTCACCAAAATAAATTAATTGAATGTGAAATGAAATTAGTTCCTGAAGTATTAAACTAGATGTGTGTAACTTCTGTCTTTCGGCAACTTTTCAGAGAAACCTCATACCTCATAGGAGGGATGAGTACCATTTATTTTTTACAAGCCTTTGAATATGAGATTTACAGTAAACCTTTGCCGAATGCAAGAGTTATGTCATTATTGCATTGTATATGTGGCAAAATCATTCTCGCAGAATTAAATTTCTGTGAAAGAAATGCGTAGGGCATAATGCAAATTCAGAATTGGTGTATAATGTAAAGATAAATATTGTAATAATTAAAGAGGAGTAATGAAGAAGTAAAGGCTAACTGATAACATTTTTTTTAGTGCTAGAAAAGTAGATTCTACAATCATTCTTTTAAAAAAAATTCATATTTCTACTGTAAAAAGTGTCAATACCTCCAATAAAATTTCTCTTTCACTCTCTCTCTCTTTTCATGTGGATCCATCATTACAAAATCAGTTCGTTTCTTGCCTTTTTCAACAATTCGTTAACTTATTTTGTATTAAAAGTAATTCTTCATTTGTCATATCTTGGCCGTCATTCTCATTTAATTCTTCGGTTTCACCTTCTTTCATATCTAAAAAAATGTCTACTTCATTTTTTTTTGCAGTTTGTGGGATTTCATCATTTTTAATATGACTACGTGGCCGACATTCTGTAAGTATAAATGAAATTCTAACTTTGGGCAAATTAAATGAAACCAATTAAGATAACACATATTTGCACAATTGCATTAGGGAAGGGTTTTCTCTATATCTTTAAGGTCAATAAATAGGGAATGGCTTCACTGTCTAGCGTTATTGGAAATAAATACGAAAACAATACAAAAGAAAGTGTTTATGAAATTTAGAAAATCGACTTGGTTAGTGCTTTGTTTTCAGTCTTCATGGCTTTCTAATTTTTGAAAAATATTTATTTATTTATTTTATTTTATTTATTTATTCATTTTTTGAGTATTTTCGAATAGTTTCTTCGCTCCTTACATCCACGGCCTAGCAAACGTCATGAGTTGAGCACTCTAATTCAAGAGCAGACACAGAAATTCTAGTCATTTCTCTTTTATTCACTATGACTTCATACAAACTGATACTGGAGAGGCGAAAGTTTGGAATTTTTCAACAGATTGCAATCAGCAGTAAAAAAATTTTGGAATTTTAAACTGCCACCATTTTTAGACACCATCTGCAAAAAGAAATTCCTAAATAACTGCCATTGCTGCTTGCAAAAATTTTTAGTAAGGTGCATATGCAAGCACTGGAGATTCCTTTCCTCCGCATGCTTAGTTAGTTCTAGAATTAGTATCAGTAGTTATTATTTTTGCTCAATATGTTCAGTATGGTTGTGCCGGTGTACTGGCCTAAGGATAGCGTGTCTTCCCCGTGATATGGGCTTCCCGAGTTCGAGTTCGTGCAGGGTTTTTCAATACCCTGTATTCTATTTGTGAAGTGTGTGAAAGAGTCCTCTTGTAAAAAGGGGATGTGAAAGAGAGTATGGGGGTGTCATTCATATGAGTTAGAAGTCAGAATTCTACCCTCGGGTGCTCAGAGGTCTTTACGCTCAGATGCCACTGCATAAGCCCCTCAAGGGCTCACCTTCTTTAGGTGAGTACAGGTGTTCCAATCCTGAGGTACCCAGGAATCTTTACTCCCTTTACGTTTACTCTCCACAACGCCTTCTGCTGCCTTTTTTTTTTCTTTCCCTCGAGGATAGACGATGGACTACCCATGAGAAGCTGTCGCCACTCTGTTCGCTATCTGCTTCTCATGGACAGCAAACACCCCCACGTGTTTTCCATGCGTGGTGACCCATTAGACGGGTGGTACATTGTGATCTCCGGTGTATCATTCGGCTGGTTGCTGGCCACTAGAGGGGTTATTTTGCTAAGGATCAAGTGAAGGGATTACTCCTTGGGCTTGGCGTTAAGGATGGCCACTGTCCCCGGTGGGTAACTCCCAGCGTATAGGCTCCGGCTAGCACTAAGGTTTATACCGAGGCTGGAAATGACAAGACCCGGTAATTAACTTCCCTAGTGGAGTTCAATGGTGTGTGGTGCCGTCGGGTCTGAAACATTTCTAATATCCTATGGGCTCTTCCAAACGTGGTTCCTTCAATGGGCAGCGCATTGTACCGATCACTCAAAGCATTGATAATCATTTCGATTCTTTCTTTATCATGAAACGTCTGTCAGAAAAGAATGAAACTTTTGGAACAGCATCGCCATTCTTAGTTCAAAAGGCCATCACCGCAATTATGTCAAAATCATAGAAAGTTCATCATACCCTGAATCTAGGCGTAGGGTTGTAGCTCAAAATCCTACTCTTTTCATAACATATGTTTCCACTTTGCTAAAGTCATTTTGTGCAAACTGTTCTTGCACAAACTATGTTAAAAACATAACGAAAACCAAGCAGCTGAAAAGTTTCTTGTTCAGACACAGAAAATTCCATCAGCAGAACAGCTGAAACTCCTACAGTTTTAAAAAAGAAGTCAAAGAAATAAACTCGAAAATCGCTGACATTGAAGCTCGCAAAGCGTGGTCATTCATTATAAGACGTTCCTCAAAAATTGAAAAAGTCAACATTGAAAAATTTCTTCGCTTTCAGGCTTGCGACGCAAGGTAATGTCCATAAGGACTTAACTTCTATATTCGGCATGCAAAATAGCCCAGATATTAAATTGCATCCTTCTGGTGACGAGGGTGATTTGGAGATAAGTTACGAATATGAAGCAACTCAAATAAACGATTCAAAATATTATTTTTCCAATCCACTTTCTTAATGGATACCTTCCTTTCTTGGAATTGTCGGGGCCTTCGGTACAAATTGCAAGACATTAAGATCATTTTCAACATTTTTCATCCTGTTTGCTCCGGTGTTCAAGAAACCGTCTTGACACCCAATATTCCCATCACATTACGTGGATATAGTTGTGTTCGGAAAGATGTAGACGCAGCATCTCATCCTTCTGGTGGTGTCTGTATCTTCACTTCTAATTTATATCCGAACACACCTCTCAATTTACAAACTTCTCTACAGACTGTGGCTATGCAAGTTTATACACCGCCACTGGTCACAGTCTGCTCTGCTTATTTTTAGCACAGAGATAATACTGGTTAACGAGATCTTGACAATTTAGTGGACCAACTTCCTTCACCTTTCATTTTGTTTGGCGATTAAAAAGCAGATCGAACAGTTTATTGCAAATAACTGCCCCTGTCTGCTTATTAATAACGAGCAAACATACTTCCATGCGCCCATACGTAGTTTCCACTGCCTTGACTTAGCCATATGCTCTCCTGAACTACTGCCATTATTGGATTCGACAGTTGGGGATGATCTGCACAATAGTGGTCACTTCCCCCGATAATCTCCTATGCTGATAGCTGCGGTGCGACTGTTTGTCCTCTGCGTTTTTAATTCGAGTGAGCTGACTGGACTACATTCTTTCAACTTGCAGCTATCAATGAGGCTATGGTCAGTGATGCTGATATTTCGAAAGCAATACAAAATGTTATTGACACGATAATGAAAGCCACTAACGCCACCATTTCGAAAGCTTCACCACGCCTAAAAAAATTTTGTAGACCGTGGTGGAATGAAACTTGCCGTGACAGTCATTAAAAACAGAAAAAACTTTGGAATCTTTTTTAAAAAGTTCCCTATGACTATGAATTTGATCGCTTTTAAAAGAGCCAAGGTGCTAGCCCGCCGCATTCGGCGTCGTAGCCAGAGAGAATCATGGATTAACTTTGTTTAATCCATCATATCCTCCATTTCCAGTAAACTTTTATGGAGCAAAGTAAAAGCCACCGTTGGGATCTATCATGAAACTTCTATTCCTGTTTTAAAAACTGGCAATGTAAGGCATTCGAACCCATTGGACGTTGCTAGCCTTCTCGGGCAAGCGTTTACACAAGTTTCTGCAACTGATTCTTATAGTCCAGAATTTCTGGTAGTTAAGAATTGAGCGGGACGGTTGCCTTTGCGCTTTAAAACCCGACTTTCTATTCCATATAACTGCGAATTCCAGGTGATTGAATAGGAAATGGCCTTGTCTTAAGCTCATGATATCAGTCCTGAGCCAGATGGAATCACATATAACATGCTTCACCATTTGAATACCCTTTCCCTTTCTAATCTTTTACTGCTTTTAAACATAATATGGACTAAGCAGAAATACCCATCACAATGGAGAGAAGTTATTGTGATTCCTATCTTAAAACCAGGCAAAGAACCCTCTGTCCCTCTGAACTACAGGCCGATAGCTCTTACAAACTGTCTTTGTAAGACCTTTTTAGAGCATAGTTTACGCTCGTTTAATATTCGAATTAGAGAAACAAGGATGCATCTCCCCGTTGCAGAGTGGTTTCAGTACAGGTAGAAGGAATTCGTCAGAAGGAACCCCCTTCTCTCCATATTCTTCGATATAGGGAAAGCATACGGCCGTACATGACGCTATGGCATTCTTTCCTCACTATTTAATTTGGGTTTTAGGGGTAACTTACCCATATTTTTAAAAAACTTTTTAACTCAACGTTCTTTTCGAGTTCGAGTTGGTAACTCTCATTCTAATAATTTTATTTAAGCTGAGGGAGTTCCTCAAGGAAGTGTCCTCAGCGTTACATTTTTTATTGTTCATTTGAGCCAAATTTTAAACCAATTGCCCTATCTGTTAATGGAGCACTTTATGTAGACGATCTGCAGATCTCATGCCAAGGAACTAACATGGCACTAATTGAGCGACAGTTGTAAGGCGCAGTAAATAAACTTGTAGCTTGGTGCAATAACAATGGTCATACCCGAGGAAGAGTAGTTGCATTCACTTCTGTCGAAAAAGAAATATTCATCAGGATTTCTGCATTAGAATTAAAACTCTACAAATTCCTTTGGTAAATGAAGTGTGGTTTTGAGGAATTATTCTCGATCGGAATGAGAACTCCTCCCTCAAATATTATATTTGCGGAAGAAGGGTGAGAAATCCTTAAATATTTTAAAGGTTCTCTAAAAAACATCTTGGGGTGCTGATCGAACCTCCCTTCTCCGTATATATCAGGCAATAATTCTCTCCCGGATAGATTTTAGATGTATGATGTATGGTTCCGCACGCCCATCTGTTTTGCGGCGATTGGATTCTGTCCATTATTCTGCTTTGGGCATTTTTTCTCATGCGTTTTGTACGTCCCCAGTTGAAAACCTCTTTGTTACATGTTACCAACTATCCCTTTCTTTAAGGTGACAGAAAATGTCTATCTTATTTTATTTTCGCACGAAATCTGTTCCGAAATATCCATTGAGCCAAATATCAATGCCAGTAGGTCTCCGTCGACTTTATAACGCCCGCCCCTCTCACATTCTCCCATTTTGTGTGACAGCCAAATTGCTACTACATGACTAGGACCTTAATACGGTTCGTGTTAAAGCTGTCGACGCATTTAGTATCCCACCCTGGGATATCCCGTAGTTTTCTTACTTGAGTCCTTTTATTGGATTCTATAAAACCTCAACTGCACCTGTGGTCTTCTAACAGATTTTTTTTCTACCATCGCTGTCGATATTTTTCTTTTGAGCCAGTTTTCCCGGATGGCTTGAAATCAGGTGGTCTTGTCGGTTGGGCACAATATTTCCATCTGATACACTGAGTCAACGTCTTCACAATTGTTTCACTGCTGAGTTGGTGGCAATTTTCTATGCTCTCCAGAAAATTTCACTTTCTACTCAGCGTAAATTTATTATCTACTACACCGATAGCATGAGTGCTTTGGAGTCACTCTCGCATTACCACTATCGGACACATCCGACTGCTATTAAAATTTTGTTTACTTTGAAACTATTGGAGAATGATGGATTTCAAATAATTTCCAGCTGGGTTCCGAGTCATGTCGGTATCTTGGGAAATGAGAAGACAGATTTGGTTGCAAAATCTGCATCTTTTTTGAGCATCGGGCTTCCCTTTGGCGATATTGAAAGGTCCATTGTTCATCACTTTACTTGTTACTGGCAAAAGTGATAGGATATTCAGATCGGAAATAAATTGCATTATATTAAAAAGGACATTGTTTTGTGACCTGTTCATCCTATACGTGAGGGGGATGTTAAGTTAACTCGTCAGCGAATAGGGAATACGCGCTTTACACATAAACATATCATATTTGGAGAAAATGCGCCTATGTGCAACAGCTGCCAAGTTCTTTTTCTATTCATCACATGTTAATTGACTATTCTCTCTTTAAATTTTATCGTGATCGTTTTTTTACCTCATCTTCAACATTACAGGACTTGGTGGGTGAAAAATACCACCCAAATATTTTTAAATTCTTAAGATCTATTAGGTTTTTTTCGTGCATTTAATTTTATTATTCAGTTTATGTTAAATATTGCTATGTATGTTCTTGGTTTTGACATCATTTTATGAAATTTTCATAACTCATGGTCTTAATTTTATAGATATGAAAACATTTTTTACATAAGACATGTGCAATTCTGTATCTGCACATTTGCGCTGTATTTTAACAAAAGAGGTTTTTTTTAATGTCTTCTATATTTTTACCTTTCGATTGGCGCAGTATAGCCAAATATGGCTCTTGCGACAATAAACTACACAAACCAAATCAAGCTACTGCATAAGCTAGGCTTAAATCGATGAGTTCATCAGCGGGCTTGTCTATGGCAACTGCCATAAGTAGCAACAACAGTATGGTTGTGATAATTTGCATCGCATATAAATAATGATGTCAAGAACTAGAACATACAAATGTGAATCGATCGGAGTATGTTACATCTACCAAAGGATTTAATCTTTTAAAAAGCTTAATTTTACTGATAGGAGATGCAGACTGGACAGTTTGAACAAGCACAAACAATTAACAATTTCTAAAGAGGAATTGGGAATACTCACTGCCTTTTACAGTCAGTAAATTAAATCATCAAGCATCACAAAAGTATCATAAGTGACCAGCAACATTCTGCTTGTCATTATCTCCGTTTACAGAGAACAAAACAGTGACAGACATAGTTTGTGAAGACGTTTTCTAACAAGATCATTCTCCGTGTTGTCGTTTGTTGAGACTTCATTTGCTCTCCCATATGTATTACAATTTTTAAGATGTAGCAATTATAGAATTTTATTCATAATTATATCAATTAAAACTAATCTGGAAAATTTTCAGCTCTGATGAATTCTCTCTCCCAAATGAAATTCAAAGAAAGAATTCCAGATTTAATAAATAACATTCTAAATATTTAGAACCATCACAATGATAGTTTACTATACCCAGCAGCAAATCGTTTTTTTATCGGTTCATAGAGTCCATTCTATATATCAATCTATATTATCTGACGGTTTGGTTGGTCATAAGAAATAAAAATATGCGGTTGAAAGATTGCTCACAAAAGCATAACCTTTAAAAGATATACTTTTATTAGAAGATAATTATCAAAAAGAAGGGCTTTTCAAGTATATCGGCTTTTAAATGACTGACTGGAAATTGTACAGAAACTGTGAGAAATTTTCTACTCGGTTTGCATCATCAGCCAAGAAAAAAACATACCTTTGACTTCACAGAAGAGTTTTCAGACTTTTATTGAGAAATACATTTCTTTTTCTTATTATTTGTTAAATTTACGAAAATAACTCTATACGTTTATGAAATTAAAGATTTAAATTTTCAAATCTACATCTTGTCTGAACGGTGATAAACTTAAAAAGAATTGCTTTTTCAAGTAGAAAATATACAAAGATTAAATAATGGGATTGACGAATGTTTCACTTCCTAGTTTCTGTGAAATTCAATATTTTAGATTTCTCAAATTGAAAACAAATGAAATTCCTTCTAACTGTGACCTCAACAATTCAAAAACAGAACAGGCGAGACGGATAATATTTAGTAGATAACCATAAAATGACCACGAAGCCGAAATTGTAGACCTATATCAAATTTTGGATAAAATCTGTCAAAGAGGACTTTGTTGTCTGAGTGATTGCTAAAATGTATGCGAAAATAATTGTATCAAATTTTGAGCTTGATCTGTCAAAAGGCTGCCTGCCAGTTGTAACATGTGAGGATGAACTTGCCAATGCATATCACTGATTCTCAGGCCCGCCCGAAGGCACACGGATAATAAATTCTGAATGACCATACCGCCACCATAGTATTGGTGGACACTGTAGTTGATTTCTCAGGGTCGTCACTGGCCACGGTATAACCCTTCCTGAAGGAAGTACGTCCCGTCATCGATGGGAGGAGACAGCCAGCACCTATTTATGAACCCTCCAGGGTGGCAAGATCCATCCAAAATGCCAGAAGCATCTCGTCCTCTTTCCGAGTTGCTCTCCCTGAAGGTGGATGAACGTGGTAATAAAAAGATGCAATAAACTAGATTGTTTTAATCTTTTGATTCTTACTCAAAATCGTAGATATGCTTTTATATTAGATTAAATCTGCCAATGAGACACAGTTTGTTTACAACCAGTATATAGAGTATACCTCACCTCAGCATTTGAAGAACAACATTTTAAAACGAAACAAGCAAAAAATCTAGTTAGTCTAGATTATCTAGCTGCAAAGTAATTGAAATTTACTGTGGGATTTTGGCATCAAAACTGAGGCGTAGATTTTTCATAAAAATTTATCGAGCAATTTTAATCTTTGTCAGTATGATATAGTGAAGCTTCATTGCTGAAGACAATGAATTTTCAAATCTTTCTTGATAATCATATAAGCAGGTAGGCATTCAAAGTCTTGTATCATCAAAGTAAGAAATGTGTATCTTTCTGATTATAATTTTTTTTTAAAATTTATATGCACAATTAAGAATATGTGCTTTAATTTTAAATTATTTGAATGTTTATCAATATTATTTATTTTATCATCGCCTAAAGAACGAAAACTTGATCAACGATCATCGCATGCTGCAGTTTCTACAAATAACATCATGAAACATAAACTGTTATGTTTTTAAAACGTATATGCAATTACCCAGAAAAGAACTTTTATTAAACAAGGAGTAAGATCTCGTTGTTATCTGTTCAAAGACCACATGCAGCTGGCAAATTTTAAACAAATGCGAATAGCGAGGAAAGTTTCTACTTCTTTTTTTATTTATATGTCCCAATCAGCCAAAGTATTTTTCGAGTAATTTCTGTTTATCAATGTTCTTGATTACTTTGTTATTCACTTAAATACTGCCGAGCCGATTTTTAAAGCAACACATCCGTGACTGTTATAAATTTACTAAAAAACACTTAATGAAATGTTCAACTTCCGGGATTAAGTCTTAAAAATGTCACGATTGCTATTTTGTATTCCTTATTCTAGTATTAAATTGTCTTGGGTAATTCTGAAAGACGTGAATATCTTTTATTTCTTTAAACTTTTATAAGGTTGAATTCATTGATGAGTTTCTTTCAAATGCCATCAAAATAGATATTTTTAGTTAATTCTAAATCTCGAAACCGATAAAAAGGAAAGTAGGCAGTATTTTTCTGCGAAATATTTTCATTTTTTCACCAAGAAAAATTCAAAAAACTCGCGTTTCCTCCAAGCATCCTTTTTCAGTCAAAACAGAAATATATTTTATTTTTTGAAATACTCCTCACAAATAAACATTGAATAAAATCTTTAATTACATTTTTATAAAGAGTTAACAATTTCCAATTACCAATGGATTAATACTTCACATTTTGTACCTTACGAACCTTTTGTATTAAAAATTTGGAATAAAGTTATCTTAAAGGGATATCGCGTCCAATGACCTCTTGAGTTTGGATAACGGAGATTTATTTATCTATAATTCAATACAAGCAATTTTTCCATTCATAACAAAATTTAAAGGATTCTTTGAAGAAAATGAGCTAAGTAGTATTTATTGAGCTCTACACTAAAACTCTATCGCGATTGTCTAAAGAAAAAAACAGGAAAAAATAGGATTAAGGAAGATTGCTCTTCTCGAAAACAAATAACTATATTTATTGAAGTAGTAAACAAGATTATCATAAAATCAAATCAATTGATTCTATTTTGCATGAAATTCACGTAATATCAATTTTATTGCTTATTTGCCAGGTATTGAAGATTACATTTAGAATTCGTCAATCAATCAGAAAATATTTTTGTTTGTATTTTAATATGATGAGAATTGTTGAAATAAACTACAGATCAGGACTACCAAATTTGGCACGTGATTGCTTTTATTTAATAGGAGCTCGATAAGAAAAAAGTTTTTAAATTTTTAATTAGAAATTTAATTATAAAAAATAAAAACTTTAACGTTTTTCTCAATAATTTTAGAACATATTATCGAACAAAAACTATCGTATGCCAGTTTAAAATTCAAAATATTAGTTTTTCCATGATTCCAATTTTATTACCTTTCAATTTCTTTCTCTAATGATTTTTTTAAAAATATTCTTAAGTATAATTTACAACAATATTTTTCATTATTTCAATAACTATATTTATACACATGCATTTTGCTGAGGTGACAAATACATTTTCGTATCCACATTATTACTACTATGCAATTAAAAATAAATTTTAAAATAAAACAAAAACAGAGAAATCAAAGCTTAAACATTATCAAGTTTCGATGTTTCGGATGACAGCTTTGAAAATTTGTTAAATTTTAAAGATAATATTTAATAAAAAATTTTAAATGATATTTTTATTACATCTGTTTTTAGTGAATATACATTCTCAAAATAAAACCATCTTTTAATTGTAGGTGGCTTTATATATTTTTGCTTATTACCTCTGGAAGGAAAATTTATAATTACGTGTATTCCGTTTCTTATTTCAGCTGAGATCTCGATAATTCAAGGTAAAAAAAAACTGCCTATATGTCTATATTTTGTTATGAATGGAATTGCCAACTCTTGCTCTTCAGACTGTTAAGGTACAAGTGCTGTTTGTGTACGGTCTGCCGCCTTCAACTCATCTGGCACTCTCAAATTCTGCGAGTCAAATTGAATCGACACGTGCAACAAACAACGAAAAATGTTCAACATCTTAATGGAAATCGGACAGAGGTTTTATAAGTAAGTCACTTGAAAAAACAATCAACCGGAAAATGTCAAATTGTACAACTTTTTTAGCCTCTAATAATTTAGCTTGTAAATGGAGATTATTTATTGATTTAATTTTAAAATATTCCTAACTGAAATGAAATCTATACAAAAAACTATTTTAATAAATAATTGTCCTTGCAAGTTTCTCGGTTTATAAAATTTGCCAGCACATTCTATAGCAATTAACTGCAAGCAATAACTTCATATACCACCTCAGGACACAAATTGATTATTTCTCCTCTGTTAGGACATGGTTTATTCCATTTCAAGATCTCTAAAGGACTATGGTCTGTTTAATGAGTGAAACCAGAACTTATTTCCAATGTGATGATGGTCCATATTTTGATGGACTCTCAGCCCTCAAAGAATACGTTTTAAGGATAAAACTTTCCTAAGCTTTTTTACCTTTTATTTGGTGAAAAAAATCTGATGCATTGCACTTATTATCTAAGTGAGTATGAAGATTGTCTAAAAAATGAAGATTAGGATCTAAGTCTAATTAATTCGTTTGGAATAATTAATCTTAGATATATTAAAATTCTTGATACACTTATACAAATATTGCGCATATCATTTAATTGTAAATTTTAATACCATGCATCATAAAATATCTTTGAGACCTCAGTAGAACGACTCTTTCTATTTCACTTAGGGCAAGATGGCCTGGTGGCAAGGGCTCAGCTTCGGACAACTAGGGTTTCAGCTTTGAGATCCGTTTCGACCGAAGAATCTTCGTGTAAATAGGTTTGGTGCACGTTAAATCCGATGAGTCCAAACGCTCTCCCACTGGTGTGTCGGAGAAGTTTGGAGAGGAAGTGTCAGCTCAGGTGTCATCCTCGTCATTTGACTACGATTTTTTAAAAAACGAGGCCCGTGCCAAAATTGTCCTAGTGTTATTTTAAAACGGAACGTTAATATAACTAATTTCACCTTTCACGAGGCGCGGTGACCTGATGGCAAGGTTTCGAATTGGGATGGAAGGAGGTAGTATAGTCGTGATGCTCAATTATGCTTAAGGTCCTCTTTGAATTAGTTGAAACTAATTCTGACATCGGAGATCAAGTATTCTCCAACTGATGCATTGCGGAAGTTGGAGAAGGAACCACTAGCATAAGTGACGACTAGACAAGTTCTAAAATTAAGTGGACCGTCCTAAAATTTCCATATGTAACTACGAAAATTGCATTACTATGACTACATTTAACTAAAACCTCGTGAATCAAGCAAGTATCTTTGAAACTTTTTATTTACCAAGTCCCCTTTACTCTGAAATAGTTTGACTTATAACACAACAGGTCAAGAGCCTAATTTCTCATTTAAACATCTTTGGTGGATCCTGTAAGGAGTTATTTTTCCTTCTAATGGTATTTTGAAATCTCTTAGAAAATAATTCGCTATGATTTTTCTTGTTGCTCTGTTTCTAATTTTTTTCCTTCTGATGTTATTTATTTAATTATAGTACTTTCATTTAATCGATTTACTACACAAAAATACCATTTGGTAGAATCAGAGTAAACTGCCATAAATAATACATAAATGGAAACATGATCGGAATGAGAATGAATAAAATGCAAAGTATATCATTATATAAACATATTAATAAACCAGCATCCTGGCATAGGGATAGCGTATCTTCCCCATAATCTGGGTGCCCCGGGTTCGAGTCCCGGTTCGGGCATGGATGTTCTGTGTTCTATCTGTGAGATGCATGAATGAGCCCCCCTGTAAAAAGGGGTCGTGCAAGAGAATGTGTGTGTCACGCTCATTTGAACTAGAAGTCAAACTTCTGCCCTCTGGGTGCTCAGGGGTCTTTACCCTCAGAAGCTACTTCACCCCCTTTCCGTGGAAAGAGGTTGCAGTCGATATCATCATCATATTATTAATGTATTAGTTATCACTTTTAATTAATTATTTATTTATTGTTTTTTTTTGTAGGCAAATAATGATTTAAATTGAAGAGGGTTAAAACTTAAAACTGTCAATGTAATTAGCTGAACAGGAATGAAAGTCAAAAAGAATGCAGCTTATGTTTCAAATAATTTCGAATTTAAGTATGTCATTTTCAGAAACTTTCACCAAACATTCAACCTCTTCAAAATTAAAGAATATAACTTCAAGAAGAGCAATGATTTGCTATAAAATATGATAAATAATGAAATACTGAATGATGATATTCGGAAATTTATTTAATAAAATTTACTTTGGGTTTTCTTTTTTTTTTTTTCATAAAAACATTGAAAAAAAAGCAAGATCCGTAATTAAGCAAAATCATCGTAATAACACTGATAAGATCATGAGATATTATAGGTTCAAATCCATTAGCGTATACATGAAATTACATATCAGCACATTAGTATTAACACCCGTTTATTATGTTACCATTATTATGTCATATAAATGATACGATTACATTTTTTTTTAGTATTCGAAATTGCTTTCAGTACATCATTTCATGCAAATGTTATTACATGTCATCGCAAAAGTTTAGAAAACTACACAATAATCAATGAAAACGATATGTTTATATTCAACGATCATATTATGTCATCAGCATAATTTTGTGATTCTGAGCTAGATAATGCGTTCGATAAATATAGAGCCTCTGTATTTATCGAACCTCTGAACAACGAATTAAGATGAGATTTCATGATGATCACCTAGTATTAAAGCAGGACTAAGATCTGTTGTAAAAGTCATATAATCTCTTTATTCAATTTTCTTGAAAGTTTAACTTATTTCCTTAGTAAAATACGAGATATTGTTGATGTTATATCAAAAAGTCGTATGTCAAACTTGCCGAAATATATTTATGTGCAAAACGTATGCATAAGTTAATTATATCTGCTATCAGACTGCTAAAGGTGATATTTCATTATTGTACGCAGTTACAAAATGCCATATGTTGACTGTGGTTCGAGCTCTTACAGACATTTTTTTTAATTTCAAAAATAATAATAAAAAAATCTGAGCATATAAAAGAAAAATTCTTTGATTCTGTTATTAAATATCGCCCCCTATTTCGCATAATTTTTCATTCTTAAATTGATATCTATGACTTTAAAAATATCTATAGAAAGAAAAGCAATACAGTTACTAAAAATAATAAATAGCTATTCCAAATGTTATTAATAAAATACTTCTGTTTCATATGATAATAGATTTAATCCAATAAGAAATAGAAATTTTTTTACTGTGATTCATCTGATTAAAGCTGCGTGAGTTCAATGCAGAATATTTAAATACCAGGCTAGCTAACTACAGCTAATTGATAAGATAGGTTTGATCAGACTCAGCATGGTTACTATTCCTAATGATGGTGGCGGTGGCCTGGTGGTAAGGACTCGGCTTCGGAACCGGAGGGCCTCAGGCTCGAGTCAGGATTCCACCAAAAAACCATCGTGCAAGCGGGTCTGGTGCATGCTAAATCTTTCTGGGCCAAACGACCTCCCACTGGGGTGATGCGGTGTGGAAAGGAGGGTTCTACCTCAGGCTCCGTCCTTGTCATCTGACCACAGTTCAAAGTTACGAGATCCGTCCCCAAATAGCTCTAGTGTTGCTTTAAAGCAGGATATTAAAGTAACTAAACTAAATTTGAATTGAAGTGGCGAGAAAAGAAGTTAAAGACACAGATAAACTAAATTTTTTACTTGTATTTGCATATATCTTTAAACTAATAAAATAAGTATTAATTTATTCCAATTTTATTAATATGTATAAAACTCTCTTAGTTTTCTTATGATTTTCAAATAATTTGAAAAAGCAATATTTAATTACCTAAAAAATTCCATGAATAGGTTATTTGAAGTAAACTCGATTAAAAACAATATATTTGAAGTTCAAAATCCAACAAGAACCTTCTTTATTCAAAAATAAATGGTTATAGTGGTTGGAGACCGCCCATTGGTCAAATAATATTCACATTATTAGTAGACGATTCACAACATAAAATAATTCATCATCAGTATGACTTAGTTATTCAAATATTGATTATGGGTACATAATCATTCTATGACAGCAGTTGTCATAGAGTCAATATTTTACTGGAATCCTAAGCTTGACCTTTTGCTTCTCCCCTTATGCATAAAGAAAGCAAGTGCACTTTTAAAGGTGAAAAACTTATTTAGAGAAGAAAAAAGAAATGTGAAAAGCTCTTCCGTTTTTCTGAGAAGGAAATTTTAAAAAAGAATATGCTGCATGAAAAAAAAAAGGCTTTTTTTTGCATTTTTTTTTTTTTTCAAGTCAAGTGCAGCAAGTCATTAGATCAGGTAGAAGTCAAAGCTTACAATCAGACGGATCACTATGTCATGTCAGTGAAGGGGAAAGAGAAGTTGTTAAAAACATTTAAAATACTTCATGTATTTTTGGTATTGAAATTAAGAATGAAAGTCACGAAATAGGAATGCGATTAAGATATCGTCAAAAGAAGAGCGAAGAACCTTCGATCGTGATTCTTTTCACGTTTGGTTAAATAACATGGTATGAAGAGTATGTGTGTGCCGCTAACGAATTCAACTCTTTTCTTTTGATAATAGTTCACACGATGTGATCTCTTCTGTTATGTGAAAGTTAAATAAAAAAGAATATTTCTCTAACAATTTCTTCGAATAATGCGTGATTTTGTTAACATTCGTGATACATACCAACCATAACAATTCGAGCTGATAAGAAGATAAGGGGATGAAGTTAATTCATTTTTAGCAAACAATAATTGGATGATAATCTATTACTAACTGCAGATGAATTAATTCTAACATGTTAAGCGGACTTAATGAAGCTATTAGTCACGCATTTGTGGCATACTTGACAAATACACTTGTTTAATCAAAAACACACACACATTTTGCTTGCAAATGTAAATTTTTGAGGGGGGAGGGGGGAGAATGATCTCACTTAATGTAATACTCACGTAATATGTTTAACTCTCCACGTCGATTTTGTTTTCTAATCTATTGAGCAATTTCAGGAGAAAAAGAATATTTGGCTGCACAGGAAAATTCAAGAAATGCGTTTATGAAAAGTTACGTGGTAAAACTTCTTCAGTACGTCGCTCATTATGACGTTTCAAATGGCATTGAATTATTCCTATGCATTTCCATTCATTCATAAAAAATTATTTATAATGTCGTAAGTACTGGACAATGCATTGTTTTAAAAAATTGGTTCGTGGGTGAGGGTATTAGAATGCACATTAATTTCCTATTAATTCAATTAGAATCCAAATTCAAATGTCACGAAAATCGAGACTAAGATAAATATTTTGACCTAAAGAAAATTAAAATGAGAGCATTTTGTTAAACTACAATCAAAAGGAAGAAAAGTAAAAAAGAGCTATCAAAATAAAGTCAGTATAAATCAATATATATTTCAATTAGCATATATCTTTATTATAATAAAATATTTACAGCATCGGATATATTTTCTATATTGAGCGAACTGTTTAGTATATTGAAACTTGTCCAATGATGTGGGCTTTCCATTGTTAGGTGTTTTGAGATGCAAATTCTAAAAGTATTACCTAATTTCTAATTATCTATATAGTTGACACTGCTTAATGTGATTGCGTTTAATGTTATCGTTCGCTTTATAAAATCAAAATTCCCTGACCCCGAATCGACGCATTGAAATCTATACAAAAGTATTCATTTAGGGGGATCATTATATGGCTTAGTAATATCAATTTTGAAGCAGAGCATTGGCCGATCCATCACTTGAGATCAGTATGAAGAATGGTTCTGATAGAATTTCTTTCTCAACTCAATATTTTCTTATGTCAACTTAATCTATATTTTCGATTGACATATCAAAATATTACGAATAAAGAAATATCTGGGAATCATTTGCCCCATTGAATTGAGTTCGTATTCTTTTGTTTAAATTACAGCATTCTAGTATTGGGTTGAATATTTTTTTGTTAGGGCCGGAGCATCCTGGACTGGATTGATCATTCTTTTGTTTGGGCAGAGTAGTCTGAATTGGATTTAAGGGACAGTTACACAGCGAAATCTGGTTTGAAATCTTTTGAACAGCCGTAAAACACTATTGCCAACGATTGAATTACGAAGCTAAAAAGGATGAAAAGACGTAAACCAATTTAAGTGCAAAAATCAACGATAAAAATCTTTACAGGTATGAAATTTCATGTAAAATGAACCAATGTAACGCTGAAGCGTAATTATAAAATATCACAAACTCTTCTAGTAAAACATACAAAAGGCGTGAGCTTTAGGCGATCAAAACCAAGCATCAAACGACGATAATTTTGACGGAGATGAATATATTAAAGAAAACCTTACAATGAATGTGGAAATGAGTCTAACACTTTATATTTTGAAACGAGATGTGCAGCATCATTCAAACATTTCATAAAACATTACAAGTGGGAAAAATATGCAAGTGAGCTTTTAAGGAGTATCTGTCGATAAGCAATAATTAATGAATTTTTTAACTGATATTTTTAAAATAAATTATAAATGGAAATATTAAATGTTTCTCCTTTCCCTTGATTAGATGGTGGATTTATCAAAAGTAAATGTTTTTACGGAATTCAGTTATAGTATTCGTTCATGTTATCAAAATTCAGAAATCGAGAAGAGATCACATTAAACTTCAACTACTGTATATGGTTACTAAAAAAAGAGTTATTGCTATAAAAGCACAATAACTATTATTTGTTTCATATATTTAAAAACTGCAGAAATTTTAGAAATTAATAAATGTTTTCTGAAACTATAAGCATGATAACATACTAAAACAATCATGAAATCAGATTAAAAAATAATTTCTTTTTACCAATATGTGTGGAGGTTAAAGTATATCGTAATTTGAACAAAGATTCAATATTGCATCGTTTTTCTTAGAACATCAATTTCATATTATCCCTGGAAAGTTGAATTTTAAAAAAATTTCTTATGCCTTTAAAAATAATTCTTTTCACAGATGAGTATGTAAGAACATATAACAAAGATTTTTTTTAATTATACAGACATAAATTGATATGCATCTTGTAAAAAACGCTTATTAATTAATTTGACACTAATGCAGTTTACAAAATTGAAAAAAATATACTAAACATTTCTTTATTCAAATCTTTATCTATGCTTCTATTATAAAGATCCCTCCTCCTTTTTTTTTTTTTTTTTTTTGTTATTACACTACTAAACTTGAAATTATCTTTTTAGAAAACGTGCCCATGCTACCATTATTGATAAAAATCTTTCAAAAGAGTGACTAGATCAAGCAATTTTTTACAGACTAGTCTTGAGCTTACATAGGAATATTTTCTTCTTACTTTCTCCGTTATAATGTACACACCCAAGCCAAAAATTGTTAGTTGTTCCAAGAAACCTACAATAGATATACATCTCTGGTAGATCCGTCATAGAATCTTTTGCGGGAGATCCATTATTAACTTCTTATAGTAGTTGCTTAAGAACTGTATTTATTTATTAGAATATAAAACATCATCTTTGCACGACTTCTCAAGATTAATTTTTCTATTTTTGACATTGATTCTTATTCTGAAGTATTTAATTTAAATTTTCTTTAAGCAGTAACACTTGCTGCAGCATTCTTTCCTGAATTTATCTAATCTTTAATAATTGATAGTCTACTTATTTTCAACGCATCAGTTTAATAAAATAATTTTTGCCTTGTGTTTTTAGTCACTTATAGAGCTGAAATAAAGAGAAGAATAGCTGATCGGATTTTAGAAAAACTGCCATGTTTGTAATTCTCTGCTAAGAAAAGAAATCTATTTTGTGCTTTCTAATATAAGGTATATTATATCGAAGGCATTAATCATCGCTTCGATAGGAATAGCACATCTATCCCTGGTATGTTCTTGATGATGTGTCGCTGAAATGCAATCCTTAAAAATAAATACCTCTTTTGATGTGTGTTCATTAGATTTTTACCTAATTAGTGTCCTACTATTTCCAGTAAAAAGAGTAAAGAGTAACATATATAGAAGGCATAATATCACATATTCTTCTATAAGTATTCCTTGTAAGTCCACTTACAGCGAAAATGCTCTCATCCCATTTCGTCAATGAAATGACACATAGATTTTAAATTCTTGCACTACAGATTTTGCATAATAAATGTATAGGAATTTTTAAAATGTATTAGCTAGCATATAAAAAGACATCGTTATGCTTTTTGCTAAGCATTCCGTATGACTACATCCATCGAAACTGCCTCTCTTTCCTCATGCGATTTCAACAAGTATGTTTTTTCTCTTGATTTCAATAAGCACTAAAATAAGCACCTTTTTCAAAAAAATTCAGTGCAGATAATTTTATTTGATATATTTATAATGATTTTAGAAGGAACATTTATAAAAATATAGATAACCACAGTGGGGTGGTCTACTCGAAATACTCTCGTAAATTATCTAATAAATGTATCTTGCATTATCAACTGTAAGTCACAGGTGGACAATAATTATGAAAGATCTTAATAAAGTTATTTCTTTGGTGATTAGTTGTTGGGATGCATTTAATAAGCAAGTGCAAGAAATATATATATGTCTAACTATAAACACTTATAAACAGACAACTGAGAAATTCAGCAAGCTTGATAGATGCAATTTGGCATAAAGTTTTATTTCTACATATGCAGATTTACATAAAATTGCGATTCAAAATCATCAACGAGTTTTCAGCCCATTGACATGTCTATTTATGTGTATGTAAACGCGATAACTTAGATGCTAGATGTATTAGATTTCAGAAATTTGTTCTTACACCTAAATTATTTTTAAGAGACCAACTGTGGACCAAATTGGCAAAGGGTTCTTCCAAAATGCAAGTTCGATTCTTTTCACTGCTAGACGAAGTTTAACATAAAACGGCTCATGTTTTGGGAGTGCACAAGAATATAGAGTGAAGACCGCCTCCCATTTCTATTTTTCATGGCAGTTTTCTGAATAGAACACTATTTTTCACTACAGTTTTCTGAATAGGATTTTTTCAGCTACATAAACCCTCCAAGCATTTGTGCATTTGCCGATCGGATTTGGATTCATTAAAATGGAACCGAGATTAAAATTGCAAGAGGAGATTTCTTTCATCAAATAATATACCGAAACAATTCTGCATGTTTTAAAAAAAAGTTATTCAAATAAAAAAAAGAATATCCCATCGTATAGAAATAACTAAAAGAAAAAAGTGTATAACAAAGAACACCTGAAAGGTGTTGTTTTTAGTTATTACATATCACCCCTATGCAGTGTGAGATCACACAAAAATGTTATGCACGAGTTTCTTAAACGAACAGTGCTTTAATCCTAAACATCCTATATATTAAGGAAAGTTGCTGTGAATACCTAAAGGGCATATGATTTCTGAAATCACGTATTGTAACCTTAATAATTCCCCACCACATCTTAATAGTTCTATCATCACATCCTAATAGCTCATTATTACAATAAAGATCACATCTGGACAAATTCCACACAATAAAAATACCATTAAATGATTTTCTTATATTCAGATTCTTCATTCCTTATAAATGCATCCTAAATATTATGATGAATGATTGTTGGGATATTATTTGAAGTTAATGTTCGTGGTTCAATCGAGTTCTGAATAATAACGCATAAACGTTTTCCTTCAATTTATCAAAACTGTAATCGAGTGTGTCAGAAAATAATTGCAGTTACCATATGCTTTATTTTTAGGTAATTTGTATAAGGGTAATTACCTGCATTTTCTGTCACACATGTCAGTAGCATTGTTTTTCTTTATTCTATAAAAAAAGTTTAAATGAATATACTAAAGATAAATGCAGGTAGTTTCACAGTTTGAAATGTGTCATCTAGTTACATATTTTCAAATGACACTACAATTTCAGATTTTATTTATTTCATTTTTAAACCCGTCTTCGAATGACAATTCTCTGAACAGCCAGCCTCAACCATTGTTACTCTTATTGGTCTTTGTGCAAATCTAAATGGGCAGAATTCTTGCTTCCGTTACTTTCAAATGAAAAGATTTTTTTTAAGTATCATTTATTTTTGCCCATCATCAAATTTGATATGTTTAGGAGCTGAATTATATATAGACAAAATAACAAAATATTTTTGATGCAAAATTCGTTTCATAAAGGGGACAAATAGTAAAAAATACTTCCCAAGAAAACGAGATACAAAACGAATATGCAGCTTTCAATAATGCAATGAGGTTACACTTTTTATCGTTTCTCCCATTGTGCTTCAGTTAAAAAAGCCAAAAAAATTTAATATCAGAAATGAATTGATAAATAAAACGTGTCCATTCAATAATTTATTATAAGAAGTCATACTGGCGATGACTTGAAAGGGCTTTATAAGGGGCGAGTTCTGCTCTTAAAAGACCTTTTACAGCTTTTGTTAACTTAACATAATTTTTTGCTGTTATCATTGCTTGGTTTTATTTAATTTGGTTTCCATATTAGAGACAATATTTTATAGTGAAGGAAAATTTTATTATCATATTTCTTATTTATTTCGATAATTCATTATGAAATGCCTTAATGAATTAGAGAAAATTTGATTATGAGATCCGGTCATAATTTTGATAATCCATTATGAAATACTTTAATGTCTAAAATATTAAGAATAATTTTAAAAAGTTTTTTAACTTATGCTTTTATTAAGATTCTAAGATGTAAGAAATAAAAATATTCTATCAAAAATCAAATGATCAAAATAAAAATCGCAAAAGTGAGAAGCATTGAAGATACGAGAAGGAAATCAAGCTACAAATAATAGAATTACAAAGAAAATTTTTAAATATTTATTATAATAAAATTAAAATATATTACGTACGTAACTTTTATTCTAAGCCTTCCTATCTGCATATTAAATTTAGCAACTGGTTTTTTGTTTTCCAGTTTCCAGAATTTTGATAGTTACGTGTTCTCTCTATTTTTTTTAGAATATTGATTAAATTACGTTTTTAAAACAGAGTTTTTTTTCATTTAAAAATTAAACACTTGAATAAGGCTGATAAAGCAGCGCAAGATCTAATTTGCCAAGGACGTGCCAATCTTTATCCGTCATCATACGACGAGGATGACACCTGAGTAGGTTCTCCTCTGTCTAACTTATGAGTTGCGTCAAACAATATTTAAATCTCGTAACTTCTGGCATACCATAGACTGTTCTAAAAGGCTTTAAAGTCGGCGACCTGACAGGGCTAGCGCGACCTCTCCGTGATCTGGGCTTCGCGAGTTCGGGTATGGTTGTTCTCTACCCTGTGATCCATCTGAGAGGTGTGTGAAAGAGACTTCCTGTGAAAAGGGTTTGTGCAAGCGAATATTTATTTCATCCTAGTCGAACTCCTGCCTTCGGGTGCTCAAAGTTCTTGGCTCTCTGAAGCTACTGCACACTCGGCTTAAATCGCAGACAGTTCGTCAGCGGGCTTGTAAAGTGCCATAAATAATAACAACGAGAGGTTTCTTAAAAGCACCAAAAAAATGCCATAAATTATTACAAGTATCAAAGACAAATACAAAAAAATAAATATTTGATGAGAAAAATAAATATTATGATTTAAAATATCTATAATATTTTTTCCCATAAGAATAACAACACTAAAAATAAAATAATCTTTTCTATACATGGAAACTTAGTTTTTATTTAACTGAAAATTTGTTGTCTCGAATTAATTAATTGCCTCTTTGTTAAAATTAAAGCTTTTCTCTTGTTTCATTGCATTTATGATCAAAACTTGAAAAAAATATGTTCACAAATTTGGAATTCTATTGCATACAAACTATTTATGAAAATGTCCTTTCATTTATAGAGATTTCAGTATTTAAGAAATTGTTTTTCAAGTATAAACATTTCATCTGCGTAGGTCTTAAACATCAAAGATTATTTGTTTCAATAAAATTCAAATTTAAAAAATCGTTTACCTATTTTCAATGGAAAAGAATCGTATATATCGAACAAAAGCTACTTGATTACATGGAGATCTCCCGGCAATTCAAGGGCCGCGGTGGCCCGGTGGTAAAGTCTCGGCTTCGGAACCGGAGGGTTTCAGGTTCGAGACTCGATTCCACCGAAGATCCGTCGTGTGAGGGGGTCTCTTGCACGTTAAATCTGTCAGGCCAAAGTCCTCCCGCTGGTGTGGTGTGGTGTGGAGAGGGGGGTGCCACTTCAGTTGTCGTCCTCGTCATCTGACCGTGGTTCAAAATTACGAGGTCCGTCCCAAAATAGCCCTCGTGTTGCTTTAAACGGGACGTTAATATAACTGAACTGAACTGAACCCGGCAATTCAAGCTTTGTTGTTTCAACAAAATTTAAATTTAAAAAATCGTTTGCCGATTTTCTGTGTAAAAGAATTGTATGTATCAAACAAAGGTTATTTAATTATATGGAGGTCTTCTTGCAGTTCAAGTTCGCTTAGAAACACATTACTAGTGATTTGGCCCTAGTAGCTTTTTAGGTACTGTCTAATTCTATTGTCATTGGATATAGTATAAAGATTATGTCAAATACGAAATGTATGGAAATTAATGAAATAAATATTAGAAAAATTCCAAGTGAACCATTCAAGTGATATCACTCAGTGTTTTCATAAATTGGCAAATAAAATAAAAGCATTATTTACCCCTCTGTATCAAGTTCTAGATAATTTCTCTCCTGTTTTTTGCCAAAAAATTCTAAGACATAAATGTTGTCATTATTAAAATATTTTTAACAAATAAAAATTTTAAAATCGCAATGGAATGCACACAGGGAGTATTGTAGCACAATTAAGAATGTAAACAATTTAATGATTTGAATGCATATGCTTGCAGACAGTAATATGTGCGGCAAATACAGAAGTTCATTACTTAGAGTAGGATTATTAATTTATTGGGTCAAGCTAAAAGTTGCGTGATAGGTTTTAAGTTTTGAGATTAAAAAATAATCGTAATTATAGTATAAAGAGATTTGTTAATTTTATTTTAAATTATTATTATTATTTTAAATTATGTAACTCCTTTCTAAATGCACAGATGATAGAGTTAAAACAATAACAATTCATGAAAATAGCTAAGAGTTTTAAGAGCTGATTATATAAATCCTAAAACATCTAACTGAATTCAAATAATGCATTTTCAGTAAAAAACTTTTTTTAAATACTTTACTCTCGACATTTTGAAACTGGATTTTAATGTTATTTATATTTTTATTTATTCCCTAAATTGTAGCCTGTCGAGCATAAGATTATATTTAAAAAAAATTGCTGAAATGAAAATTTAAAACTTTTTTTCACTCAAATGTGTAAGGCATTCTGTTAGACTCTTCAGTATTTGTTAATCCTAAAGCAAAATAAATGTTTTAAAAAATTAGTTCGGTTCCAAAGATTTCTTGCAGTTGGAGAAATTATTTAATTTATTTTACTTTTAAGTAGCACTGGGAAATACTTCATTCGCTTACTGATTTCTCGAAGTTAAGACTACAACAAACTTTCCGTAATGAAACTAGAGTTGCGAGTAGAATAAAAATGTGATAAACCCACATACGCAGGACTAAATATTTAAATTATTTCCTTTCCTATAATTTTTTTCCTGATCCAGAGATCAAAGAGTATTAAACAAAATATTTCTCAATTAAAATTGTTATATTTTTTATTTATGTACTTCCCGCTGTATACACTATTTCATTAAGTTATATTCTGTTCTTGAATTCACTAAGTAGTAAGCGAATCACTTCAATTCCCACTTATGGTTAGCATTTTTTAAAGTATATATATATATATATATATATATATATATATATAT
>JAPMOQ010033694.1:6822630-6898976 GCA_026543055.1 Argiope trifasciata
TATATATATATATATATATATATATATATATATATCTTTCTCAAATTATGTACCTCTTCAATTCAATGCTTCTTTTTATAAAATTTCGATTCATCCCAAAGAATTATATTGAAATTTTTCTAATTTATCAAATATTATGCTGTTTAATAGATGCTAGCTACGTTTTCAATTGCTTCGCTTGAAAATTGAGAAGGTGTTAAATGAAGGATTTGCATTTTTAATATCGAAATCTTCTAGCAAAGTTCTGTTTGGGGGACAAGGCACTCGTAACATTTTTCTTTTACATTCCGAAACGTTCAGCGTATTGAGAAGTCAGTGTTTTACTAATTTTATTCTGTTTTTCTAAACATTCATGAACTCATTATTTATTTCACTTAAAATTTCTTTAGATAGATATTCAAATGTTTCAAAACTAAATCTATATTAATCAATGCTGCAGTTTTCATGCATTGTTTAATACTATGTTACTCAATTTTTTTTTCTGCATTCCTAAACACTCAATAACACTGTCATTGTCACACTAAAGAAGAAAGTGAAACATTCCACAGCTGAAACTGAATTATTTCGCCAGTGTTTTTAATGTAATGTTTTGTTTCAAGCCATGTCACTTAACACTTTTTCTATACATTCCAAAACACTCAGTGTACCGAGAGGTCACTGTTTTACCGAATCACTGGTCATCGCGCATCAAAGAATTTTTACTTCAACGAAAAAGAGCATTTTATTTTTCTAAGTGAAACCTGCTTACAATAACAACATCCCTGCTGCGTTAAGCGACCTGGAAAAAAATCCCAGTGACAAATTTTCCGAGAAACTTTTGTTGTTTCAATCTTGGTAAATGTTTTTACGAAATGTTTCATTTTCCGTTAGTCGAATGACCTCTGGGAGCCATCGGATGGCGCCGTCTCTCTCGTAGAAGGTATCAATTAAGCGGTTATTCTGAGCCATCTTAAGAATTTGATAGATTGCCGAAGAGATCTATCTCGGTTTCTTCGATTAAGGTCTACAACCTTCTGAGATTCACCCTGTTGTTTGACAAACTTAGTAGACCATTTCTTACCATCTGGGTGGAGTTGCTAATCATCAAACTTGTAAAAGCTATTTAATGATGAATCTTTATTGGATAGGGGATTCTAGTAACTGACCTTTCTCGAAATCCTCAGCTGACTGCATGAAGTTTTTTTTGTGTGTGTGTGTTTGCTTGTTATTTTTTTAATCGATAATTCAACTTTTTAGACTCGGAGGATAATGATGTATTTTTTCCAACATGCGATAAACATATAAATGTTGATTTATTATTGAAACAACTGAGCTTAATACAAAAAGAGAAACAGAGCTGTTGCTTGCAAGCTTGTTAAATAAAAAAACCCTGCTCTTTCAAAATAGTGGGATTGCAGCATCAAACTGATAGTTTAGTTAAGCAAATAAGAATTTCTCTCAAGGTTAAATGTGGCTGCTTAAAAAAAACTTTCGAAATAAGACTTAAACTCAGTTTTTATTTCTTTATTATTTGCTCAATCATGGGAAATTTCCAATCAGGCTTCATTGAACTCCGATGTATTGCAATGTAAATGTAGTTTCAATGCTGTACATGAAGATGGTTAAACATCATTTTCGTAGATGAAGTGAGTCTGCTCGTCCTCTCCCTAATTTTTGAAATTTCGATGCTGGGTAATATTTATTAAAAGTGCATATTCGGTATAAAGATTTGAGTACTTTCATAGCGTTTAGTGCAGAAGTTCCCAACCTTTTTTGAACTGGTGCCCCCTTTTCTAGTGAATATTTCTATACCGCCCCCCTCACACTCCAGAGAAATAAAAGCGCACATAATGCATGGTGAAAACAAGAATTAAATAAAAAAAATTGCTTATAAATAGAATACTATTAGAATTGAAACGCTACTAAATTTCTTCTTTATTTAAAAAAGTTTTAGCTTGCCTGTTATAAGCACAGACAGGGGTTTTGATGATAAGAAGTAATTCATAATAAACTACTGATTTCTAAATAAATAAATTGACAGTTTCAGAGAACAATCAAAACGCATACTTAATTATATTAAAAAGTATTTTTATTAAAATTTAAAGACATTTAGTTTATAACTTAAATAATAAGAAAGCTGAATTTGATGCATTTTAAGGAGCTTGTTATATAAGGCTCGATTTTACTTAAAGACAATCGTAAGTCGCCGTGTTCAGGACCGATTTCTCTTTTTTGTTACCAATGTTGCTACAGCACTAAATTCAAGTTCTGCTAAGTATGAAGGTGTGAATGCTATCAGACGTCGTTGAACAATCGACCATAATCCTGAATAAAGTAGCGAAATTGACTGCTGCAGCCAAAATTCTTGGTAGCCATTGAGAAAAAAGTTCTGGAATTTAATTTTCAATGACTCATTTGTAGTCAGTTCTATTAGTTTTTCTTCTAACTTAAATGATCCTGCTGTGTTGACATTGGACAAAGGATCCAAAACCCAGTCTGGTATGTCCATGTTTAAAATGTCCTGGAGTCATTCCTTGAAGTCATTGTAGATTATATTTGATTAATCTTCTCGCACCCCTCCGTGCCATATCAACGCCCCTCTAATTTTCTCCACAAGGGGGCGTTATTGCCCACGTTGGGAACCTATGGTTTAGTGTCTGTAACCACTAAAAAGACAGAAATCCTAGCCATTAGAATCTTTGGGCAATAGCATGTAATCTAGCAAATCTTTTAGCTGGCAAATATATACATAAATATGGAAAGTCTTTGAACCTTATTTAAGCTATGATTAGACAATTTTTAATTATTAGTAGTATTCTGATAGATTAAATCTAATAATTATTAATTTTATCTTATAATATACGTTCTGAATATTTCCACACTTTCCTGCCAAATATTTGGAAAATCAAAAAACTTATCCTCATTGAACTTGGCCTTCAAACTGGAATGGCACTCTATTTTATCCATTGCATAATGTTAGATGAGGAAAAAACTTTCATGATTATCAGCAGTATATTGCTTTCAAGGATGGTTTTTTAAAGCTTGAGACTTTTTTGGAAGAATCATTAGTTACCTGTCCTTCCTAATAAACTTGCACCGCAGATTCCGTCTTCCTCTTCTTTACATATTACAAATTGTGTGTGAATTTTAAAAAATAAGCTCTTGATTAAAACGTAGAGGATTCTGATAAAAGCTGTATTTAAAAATAATTAGATCAGATTTTTAAAAAATGCATGTATATTAATTTATTCCAGATTTGGCTCGAGATACATTTTAAAGGTCCTAAGGAATTTAAGGGGGGGGGAGATAGTTATCTTGTATTCTTAGCAGTTTTGAGTTTCTTGTAATATTGAGCAGAGCACGTATCTTTCCCGTCCCATATAGTTACAACTACAGAATTAAACCTAGAGTGTATTGCATTCTGATGCAGAACCCTTAGAAGCAGAGCGTAACCGTGTGTAATTTTCCCAATAGGATTGATCCTGATTGTTATTACACAAAATGAAATATAAAACTATTGTATTTATTAGTTACATATTTATAACAATTAAAACCTTTAAATTTTTAATCTAGATGTAACTATTCCGAAAAATTGAAATGCATCAAACGACTAAATCTCACGTATCCTAACAGATATGTACCGACTAAATGCCTAACGATCAAGTGTTCATGACCAAGTCTATCTTCTGTCTTATTCTTTTCTTTTTAAACAAGAAATCGAAGCAAAGGTATTTGACAGAAAATCTCAAAAATAATAATAATAATAATTTATTTCAAAATTTCGAATATTCGTCCCATTTTAGATCAGCCTGTGCCTGATCGGACTAAATCCTTCAAAGAGAAGCATATATATCTTTTTTTCTGCTCGTGTGCTTGTAATTGCAGTAAGTCGACAAGCAGGAGTCCTCTCTTGAACCTTTTCACATATTTAAGCAATATAGCACTTTCTTTTTGATCCGCATTGAGAAAGTTTCGATTCTTTCAACATATCGCAGGGTATCGGGTGGGAAATGTGGTTAAAAGCTCTCAAATGTTACAACAAAATCCTCATGTGCATCTCCTCATTCAAACACTGTACTACTTCCAAGTGTAACGACTCAGTATAGTAGCTTAATATTTTGTAATTTAATAAAGAAAACCGAGCTAGAGCTTTGGGCATTTTCTTTCAATTAATTGATGCCAAATTTCAATGGAAATCTACAATTTTGGTTAACAAATGCAATACAAAATTTCATTTATCTAAATCGTTAAGAGTATATGTTACCGTGTTCACAAACAAGCAAATACACAGATGCAGATATCCAATTTAACAAAAATCTACAAATTTAATTCTAGCACCACTTACCAAATTTCACTCCTCTAGTTAAATGTGTTTTTTAGTTATTATGTTCACTGAGAGACGGAAATTGAATTTTTCTCACACACACAATAAGCATGAACAAATAGTCCCAATCGGCAATAAAATGCACTGGTTAATGACATTGAAAAAGCAAATCTGACAAAGCTTGTTTCAACTTTTTTTATTCAATAGAAACATCATGCTTATAATTAGAAAAACATTATCATTAGAAATTCGAGCATTGCTAACACGAGTCCATTAGTACAAACATTTTATTTGGGAATTATCAATTTGAAATTTTTGGTTTCATTCAATCTGCTTATTCGTATACATTAATTTTCTTTTCATGATTACTAACCTCCATTTCATATCATACTAAGTAAAAAAGTGAAGTCTCATTTGTCAAAGTCAGTGGTTTTTTAGATGTCTAGAATCATCCAAATATAATTTGTTCGCTACATGCTTTTTAAATCTGTAGAAGTAGACAAAGATTATTATACTCATATGATTATGGATTCAATGGCATCAGGTTTAAAAATAAATTTAAGTGCCTCTCTCTGGAGCACTGGCACAAACCGAATAAGTCATTAGATGTAACCAGTCATAACTATCTTCAATATCAATCGTTTACTTAAGTCGAGGAGCCTTAATGGCTGTATCACATGCTATGCGGTTTTATCTGATTTAGAAGCGTTTGTGAAACATATATTTATCCTTCGTAATAATAACACGTTATATGGCAGATTTATAATACTGTATAATGCATAATATATTTATATCACACATGTTTTATAGGTGGGTCAAAAGGTTGAAAATGAAGCACGCAACCTGACAAGGGAGAATATTCGCACGCCTGCCATAGTAACATATTATTCAGGAAAGCATATTGCCGATAGCTGTGATGACGCTTTTGTTCTAAATTTTGTATGTAAAAAAAATTATAAGCAAATGTCAGTGAAAGCATATTTTTAATAAATAAGAGCCCTTTATTGTGTTTTTTGACAGATGGCATGTATGTCAAAAAATTTATTTGTAAAAAAAATCCCATCCAAGATAATTTTTGTTTTTCCTATGAAAATAAAGCGATAGTAACATATTATTCAGGAAACGATATTACCGATGGTTCCGATGAAGCTTTTGTTCTTAATTGATTTGCTATCCAATGAAATTAAATTATTTGCAAATAATATTAGTGAAAGCAGTATTTTAACTAAAAAATAATAATAAGCATTATTTATAGATTCTAGCAACGAATTTCGGAAAATGTTCATTTGTAGAAAACAACAGTTTACTTACAAAAAGAACGAGTACATATTTCTTGAATACATAAAAGAATTACCTATAAACAAAATTGATAAAAGTTTATTTTCAATTTAAAAAAACAGGGAAAAATTTGTATTTTACATTTTGACAATATAGGTTATATACAAAAGATATTATTCGCAATCAGAAAGCCACTGATTAATTGGAACGTATTAACTAAGCAAAGAATATTCGAAATTCCCAAATACACGTGTACGGTAAGAATAAAAAAAATTGGACCTGTATATCTAATGGGAGAGAGTTATGCATAAGATAAAGATTGCACAGATTATTATTATTAATAATATGTATGTTTTTATGCATCGGCCATTTTAAAATCGTACTTTTTCAACGCTTATTAATTTTATTTCTTTTGATTATACCTGCATAATGTTCTCTGCAATGTTTAAAAAATAATTTCTAGCATTATGGGAATCATTTGAAACAAATATTTCAAAGACAACAAAAATATGACAAATTCAAAGTAAAAAGAAAGTCATATGAAAAAAAGAGACAAAGATTATTCTTAACTACGTCTGGAATAACAAGAAATCAGTTATGGGCTTTAGTTATTTTTAGGAAATTTTGTCTTTTTTTTTAATTGAAGTATCATATTAAGAATACGCTATAAAAAAAGTGCCATTGCAATAATTTGATTTGTGTTCACACAAACCAGTAATAATCCAGTGAAAAGTAAGAAAAGAGGTTAAACTACTAGAAACTTTTTTTTGTGAATTCGCAAAATTTAAATATATTTCTCAGTTTCATTTAATTACATTTGTCCAAAGAATAAATTTCTTTAATGATCTATTTTTAGCAAGAAAATTACTTTAAAAAAATCTTCGCCATTCATGCATTCATTCGGAACAAAATTTTGCAGCGCATTGTTTCTCTTTCAACAAAGCATTTCATCGCTTAAAAGAAAATTTCGCAAAATTACAGCCTGAAACTGATGTCACTTTCAATTAAAACATTATTACTTTATTCTATTTCATTCCAACCTTCAATTAACCAAGCTAACACACGGCTCCTTTGGACGAAGAATTTCCTTTCGATGCTATTAAAATAACTGCTAACAAATTACAAAATTCACATATCGCCGCGAACAAGCTTCTGTCTTCTGCACACCAAAAATTACTGAAAAAGATTTGACACTACAAATAAATCAGACTAAGAAGAATGAAAAAAAAAAGTTCCCGACAAAAAAAAAGAAGCATAAAAATCTAGAAGTAATTGAAAATGAATACGTTCGTAAGGCTTTTGCCGAGACTAATCATTTAATGGATTCGAAACAGATTTGCTTTTTTTAATTTGCATGTTTTCTTTCATCCATCAGCAGGAGATGGATTTTGAAGTCTTCGAGCGAAAACAGTATCGCAAGCAAAGGTATCACACCGTTATTAGAAAAGGCAGAAGACGAAGGATTGGCCTTGGTTGGGCCGTTGCCATTAGGCAAAAAAACCATGGCCCGGGGTCTTTAGCTCTTGAGCAGCAATAACAACAGTGGATACAATGACGGCTCTTGCGACTCTCGGTTTTGGCAACCCTTTCAAGCCCTAACGTCGTCGACACACAAGCTCAACAACCCGATCTCTTCACCTCCAATTTCCCACGTTCGGTCGACCACGTGGAGGGAACCTTCACAAAATGAGAAATTTTGTTACCACAAAAACTCGCTTACATTAAAAGTTGTTCATTGTTTTAAACAACTCCCCTGAAATTTCCATTAAACGCATTTAGAAAATTGATAACAAACAATCAAGAAGTACCCAACTAAAACCGGCGGTAACTTACTTTTTATGGATGAAAATTCGTATATATTTGATTTTCCGCTTCGGCTGATTTCCAGGTACTCTGTGCGAATCTATCTATTTTGCTCAGAAATATTTATCGATTTACATTGTTGAGTTTTTAAACAACTCCCCTGGTTCTACCACTTATTGTTAATTTGTTATTCTCGGCGTACGAAATGTTTTCTTTGCATAGTTTCAGGAAATGGAAATGAAAAATAAGAGAGTAAAGAATGAAAAAAGAATGTCCATTGATGCCATCTGATCAACGAACAGTCCATTGAATAAAGGGCAATAAAACAGAAGAAATGCAAAACAAGCTTCAGCCGGTAGTCAATGATATCTTTTTATCTGTGAATACAGTTCGGTGAACACGAAAAAGCAAAACAACGCCAAATAATTCTACAACGTTTGAAATCTCTTTAGATATCTTGCTTTAATGATTCTAGAAGAAATATATATGGAATCAAATGATTGGAAAGAATTTTAAAATCATTAAAAAGTTTATTAATCTTGAAAATATGATTGTCTCAGTTTCAGGTAATGAACACTCTTAAATTTCATGCCCCTTAGTTTCAGAAAAAAAGAAATTTCACGAAAACTTTTCATTTACCTTAATGACAGGAAATAAAATATGTTTAAGGAAGACTTTTCATAAAAATCTGAAATTGGATTTTATCCATGTACTTAATGTTGCTTTGTTTTAGTAACATAACGTGCAAACATTTTTTTGTATTTTGATCATCACTATAAAAGAAGAAATGAAACGGCTATAGGTGTCAATGATGCAAAGATATCTTTTCCCTTTTGATATGCATCTCTCATTTTTCCCGATATTCTCTTCCATTTTTTTTTCAGATAATTCTTGAATATTTTATATAGACATCCAAACCTATAGTTTTAACACGTTGAATGCCACGGCAATTTTCAGAAATCTGGCCTAAAATGGCACAAACTCATTTTAACTAATTTTTATAATTATATTTATTGCCCGTGTTTTAATAAATTTTCTGTTTATGCAAGCCAGCATTGATTTTTTGTTCTTTTCCCAGAAGCCATCTATCGATATTAGCACTGATATACTACGAGTTTATTCGTAGCTTCACAAAAATGGCAAGTAAACACAGTACGAGATAACTCGTAGTTGGCGTCCTAGAAAAGAACCAATCTACGAGTTATCTGGTAGTTGGCAGTCAACGTGTTAAACTAATGTGTTGAGATTTCCTTTTATTAAAGTGCTATATTATGTTAGCCTGTCCCATTAATGAATTTGAATACCGACAGATAAAGGTGGCAACCATAAGACTCTATGGCTGGAGGTGCGACTGAAAAAAAGAATTAGGACAAGAAGGTAGTAGATTCTATCCTTTAGTTGTGATCTTAGTCATTATTCAAAAATGTTGAGATAGGTATGTTCTTAAGCAGCAAACCGGTCGCTGTAATGAAGCTATATTGAACGTTTTTCTTGTAGAGCACACATATATATAAATGTACATTGAAATTCCCGAAGGGAAATAACATTCCCTCATATTTTGGAAGTAAATCAGTATTCTACCACAAGTGTACAATAGGTACTGGTGTTATCCCTCGGTAGGAGTAGAAGACGCGTATCTTTATCCTTACATTTAATTCCATTCAGTTTAAATGTTTGGGATAAGGTGCTTTAATTATCGAAAAAACTAAAGTCACAAATTACATCGAAACTAATTGATAGAAATTTATTTATCATATATGGTTTGAATAGAGTATACATTCCAACTTTTTTAAATCTCATAAATGAAAAGCCTATAGATTTATGATAGTTTTATATTATTTGTTTACATTGTGGTCCTTTTAACTATTTTTACAATGTTAATCGTTTGAAAATATGTTAAGAATATTTCATTTTGTTGTAATTACTAATCCTAGGGCATTTTATTGCTACCACAAAATATCGTCAGAAAGTATTTCTTCATAAAATTGTAATCAAAACTGTTGACATAATATATCCAAAATTAATTCTAAGTTGTCATCAAAATTTCGTTCTTCAGTAAGATTCAATTATTTTCAGAAAAAATTTGCAGTATCATTCCCATATTTTGGATACAAATGAGTTTTCATTTCTTGAAATTATAAACAATGTTAACCACATTACCCTCATGACTTTTAAATATAACAGTGTGTTTTTATAAAAAGACAACACATGCTATCCGCTGATATTTTTGATTAATAAATTGTTTAAATCAGTATAATGATATATTTGCATGTTGTTGTCTTTCATTAAAAATATACAATGTGGTTTTTATCTCTTAAACTCAGATATGAGAGTTTTTCTAATATCAACTTCAATAACCTGAAAATAAGCCACTCGTGACCGCGTAAGAAATTTCAGTACCAGTCCTCTCCCAGCTCCATGGATTTCGTGACTACGCAACTCACATTGCCATTGGCAAGGTACTTCAGATTCTTATTTGTGGTTAAGCTTCAGGACATCATAAACTTTTTCCACTCGTAACTCTTTTTTGACGGGAAAATTTTTTCCAACGGCGCCAGTCATCTTATTTTGTGCTACTTGAATATTGCGTAATAAATAAGAGAATGTAGTGTAAATTAATAACAAATTGAAAGATATTAAATTTAAAATAATGAAATGTTAAATTTTAATAGAATGTTCTAACTTGCAGCTGTCGGTTTGTTTTTTACTGTTTTTTAATATTGAATTCAGAAGGTTCTCATCCGTTTTAATATTTCTCACTTAATGAGAAAATCGTAAATACGCTTCCTTAAGTCTGATTTTCTACTTCTTCTTATTGTCAACTACAAAAAGATTTGATATCCTGTCAAAAAAAATTGTTGAAAAGCCTCATAACAAGCAGAATAAAGCTTCCTTGGTAGTCGCGAGATAGAATTTATTTAGAAACCAATTTCATTTTTTGAAATTATTCTTGATACTTTTAATTTTAGTTTAATAGAACTCAATAATAAAAATAAAGTTTTAAACACACTGTTTTTAAAGCGTTCCAGATCGTTTTGTTAAAATACTAGAGTTAATAAGGAAGTTATATTTTTGATTGCAAATCTGGAGATAAATAGAAAATTAGTAAAAAAAATATTAGTGAACAAATTTAAAATAGAGTATTAGAACCAGCTTTAAATTATATTGCCAATTTTTTATTGAATATTTATATATTTTCTTTTTTATGACATTAATTGTGATCAAACGTTCTTATATTATTATTTTCATATAGATTTTCTTAAACTAGAGATTTTTTTATTAAAATATTTAGTTTCGGCTATTTAGAATAAAATCTATAAGGCTTTTGATATCCAAAATTTATTGGTATACAAGTTTCAGTTATTTAAAATTTATAGGTTGTAAGTTTAAATATAGATTCTCAAATTTGTTGTTAATAGATAGAATCCATGAGAAGCAGACAAATTAGCGAGCTGAGAATTAGCCAAGCTTAAGAGTATTAAAGTTGATTATTTATACATAAATGTAGCATTGTCTCTATTAATAACACAGGCTAGTTATTCAAATTAGAAACCGCATTAGATTGCTATTGAGTTTTTCTTGTTAAGCTGATACAAATGGAAGGATTCAACTAATTTTCGTTAAATGAAACCGATTTTCATATAATTTTAAAGTGTTCAAGTGTAACTTTAACATTACTTTCACTTGCCTAATTTGAAGGATAAAATAGTTTTTTCAATTTTTCAAATAAATTAAACCATTATATATTATTTAAAATATTGAAAAATGTTAATTATCAGTGTGCGGTAAGTTGATTGAGAGCTTGCTATTACTACGATAAAATAAACAATAAAACTCTTAATGTATTAAGTAGTGCAGGCTACATTTTAATAAGTCATAAGAGTTAATAATTTCACTTAAAATTATGTAAACGGAAAATAAAGGAGTTATATACAAAGGGACTTATTTATAATTTATCTATTCTTTCACTGAACATTAATCTAAAACCATAGAATAAAAACTAAACGTGGGGGTTTTCACACATGTTCAGATTTTAAGAACTGAACATTCTTGTATACTATTTCATGAGTGTCAATCCTCAATAATCGAGGGGATTGAAACATGAACATATCTACGGGATATGAATCAGTGAAAAAAATATTACTTCTTTCGTCTGATAGTGCTCTTAATTATTATTACTCAAGATCCAATAGACCGATATCCATTTTAGAAGCAAATTAATCACAGCAGTCATTCTAGATGCTAGAAGTTTTTCTCGTACTCTTCTGAGCGAAGCACAAAAGTGTATTATTTTTCTCTGAACCATCCGAAAGGATTAACAACAACATATATTAAAGGTAAAATAGATTTCTACCTCAGATGCTGCTATAAAGTACTAAGGATCACTTTGATCTAGCAATGACGTCACACATCTTCTTTATCAATGGGTTTGATTAGTGGACTTTACTAAATTCGCTAGAATGAATAAGATTAAAGCTAGCACTTCATTAAAAAAATATTTCCAATTTTTAATTGCTCCATTTCTGCTTTTGAAATCTATCGAAATCATAGTGGATTGTAATAAACATTAAACTTCGTAATCAAAAGTCCGAGACCATATTCTACAAAAATATATTATTTATACTGATCTCATCGTTTTTTGTAGATTTCCTAAAGTCGGTTTGGTGTTGAAGTTAGGAAAATCGGGTGTCTCGTCTTATCTCTTCTTTAAGTTCGATTGAAAGAACTCTCATGTGGTTTATAAACTGTATATTTATCTACTGGTAATGATTCCTGTCTCTTTTTGTCTAGAGAGTCTAGACAAATCCATGGATATAGACTTAATAAAGGAGTAACGCAGTATTTGGTCAAAGTGACATTTTCTAATGATCACAAATAGCTAGATAACATATAGTATCTATAAAGCTTCTGAGATAGATTTCTGATTTAATTGCTGTATATAAAGTACAGCTTTGTTTTCAAATAAAAAAAACTTTTAAGAAAATTGGTGACAATTGTGTTTACATAGAGAAAAGCTAATATTTATCTAACAAATGACAACGGAAATTGTTGCTGAATTACATGAAAGGAAGATTTTCATCACAAGAATTGCTCAACCACTTTCAAATATTTTGTATTAAATCTACGTCGAATTCCCCCTTGAATAAGTAATAACGTTTTCATGGAAATGACAAACCTCGAACAATTTAAATAGTAGTTTATTATTTTCTTTCCATCAAAGGAGGAATAAATTTAGTTGTAATATAACATTATTTGTTCAACAAGCAAATAAATTACCATTTTACTGTTTATAAAGCAGAAAATATTTGAGATAGCACACATTTTCCTTTCATAGATTCTGTTCAATTAATGAATCAAATCTTGGGAAATTGTTTTTGAATTTATCGTGATTTGAATTCTGATGAAAATCAATAAACAATTAAATGTAAATACAATTGTTTACATTTGTATTGATAAAGATGTAGCAGATTGTTTTTAAGACTTGAGAAAACTTCTTTAGTACATAAAAGCACAACAAAACTTAAAGAAATACTCGATAAGTAGTGGGAAACAGTTCAAAGTATAAATAATATTTACACATATTTAAATGGCATAAAAATTTACGAAATAGAAATCTAACACGAGAACATAGATACATTAAATAAACAATAAAAATGCATACGGTGAAAAATTATTATGGAAATAAAACTTTCACAAATCAAATATGTATAAAAAATACGCATATCCTGACCAAGGAAAGGATAGTTTAAAATATATGAAATAAACAAATACAAAAGTATCAAGAAATTCTAAAATATTCCATACTTATCTTCGTTACGTTGTTTAAAACTTCTGACAATTTGTTTTCTGTTTTATTTCCCCTTCCCCCGAATTTTCAGAGTTTCAGAAATAACATGTTTATCATAAGAAAGAAACATCATTAAAATAAAACGGAAGCTATTTTCTCCGTGTAACTCATTTCATTATAGCTGTAAGATATTCTCTCAATCAATCATCATCCATTTCAGTGTCGAATACAAATTTTATCTTTCCTTTGTAAACAAAGATAATGTACATGAAACTCGTTACTGAAGCCATTCGGACTGCTACAATATTATAAATTAAAAAGTTACCTAGCTTTGATAATATTGCATTTTAAATGAAGCAACTAATTATTTTAGAGAAGATGATAGAAACACGTTCCTTCAGAAATACACATCGTGGAAAATGAGGAGCAGTTTCAATCACTCGCCCGAGGATAAGTAGGTTCAAACATTTTTGGAGAGTTAGAAAAGAGGAAAATAGTGGAATTTAGAGGAAACATTTCTTAACATGGCACATGTGAAGTAAATTAAAATTTAATCATGTATAAATAAAAGTAAAAAACACATAAATAGTTATAAGCTATTGAAATCGGAACTGTTTCATAAGTTTTTAAATTTTGCTCACGAATGCTATGAAATATAACGATGATTATATAGAAATATTCAAAGTAATTTATTAATTATTTTTATTCATTAAGTTGTGAATTAATATGATACAGTTTGATATGGTGATATATACAAGGTATTCAGTCTAATCATGGCAAAATAGTGAATTTTTAAACAAGTACATTTAGCATATATTTTCAACGGAGAATTCTTCAAAATATATATTTCATGCTGCTTATTTTATGCTGTTTCAATCAATGAATGTACTGTTGAAGGAATTAGGAAATCACAATTTCTTTACACACTCCCCGTTGCTTTTACTTAATTTAGTAAAATATTCTTTACATCATAAAATATTAAGCAAAAAGTCTTTTCTTCAGTAACCAAACAAGATTAAGTTACTAAGTTATTAAATTTAGAATTTCATTATTTTAAGGTAGTTAAGGCTAAGAAAAGGTGCGACACATTGTTTGGCTGATCTTTCTCTAAGCGGCGATCGAAATGAATTAAAGTAGTGATATACAATATTTCGTAGTTCAATCAGTTTAGAAAAGTCAATATAGGGTGCTTTGTTAGTCTTAGCTTATAGGCCTAAACTTATTATTTAAACTGATTTTGAATAGCGTTCCGAATAGGCCAGTATCCCTATAAAAACATTTTCGTAAGTTAAAATCTCACAGATCAGTATCTAATTTCTTCAGTATTGTTTAATTTACAGTCATGATATTTAGTTAAGCTTGATTTGACTTAGTTAAATGTCATTTTAACTAGATATAACATATTACTAATTAGTAGCTTCAATCATTATATTTTTAAAGTTGTGTCCTTGCCAAAAACACATGACAAATTGAAATCAAAGATTAAAAAATAAGGATTTAGAAAAGTGAATTAAAGATGTGAATTGTTGATTGTATGAATATTTGAACAGACATAAAGTTTTAAATTGATACAAATATTCTATACAAAATATTAATACAAATATTTAGAAATTTCTTTAATAATAAAACAATATTTTGTACACATTAAGCGCAACATTACATTACAAGCCAATGATTTCTTATTTTTTGTGATTTAATGACTAAAACTGCTAGTAACATATAATATACCGTTAAAAAAGTACTTAATTAACCCCAAATGTATTTTTGAACTTAGATAAGGATTTGCCTAAATTTTTGCCATGTTGGTATTTCGGTCCCATTGGCAATTTAGAAAAGTGAATTAAAGATGTGAAGTGTTGATTGTATGAATATTTGAACAGACATAAAGTTTTAAAATGATACAAATATTCTATACAAAATATTGATACAAATATTTAGAAATTTCTTTAATAATAAAACAATATTTCGTACACATTAAGCACGACATTACATTACAAGCCAATGATTTCTTATTTTTTGTGATTTAGTGACTAAAACTGCTAGTAACATATAATATATCGTTAAAAAAGTATTTAATTAACCCCATATGTATTTTTGAACTTAGATAAGGATTTGCCTAAATTTTTGCCATGTTGGTATTTTGGTCCCATTGGCAATTTGGATAGTCGGGATGTAAAAATTCTGAGGTATTTGCTTGTTGAGATTAGACCTGAATAATAAGTAACGAATAACTCCAATTACAAATTGCATTCTCTAGTTATCGGTAGGTTTGCATCGATGACAGGATACAGATGCTGATATTGTGGCTTCATAATATTCGCCATATAAACTAGAGCTAGAGATCAAACTTTTATTTGGTTCTATTTGAAATTGTAATTGAATTTTACTTATTTTCAATCATATTCGTAGTATCCGCCATATAAATTAGAGAAAAAGTCAAATTTTAATTTGGTTCTATTTGGAACTATACCAGAATTTTACTTACATCATTTATATTCATAATATTCGTCATATAAAATAGAGCAAGAAATCAGACTTTTATCTGGTTCTATTAGGAAAGATGACATCAAATGAACGATGGAAGGAAATCAGGAAATGAAGGAATCAGGAAAGATGACAAATTTTTATTTATTTCATTTATAAAACACTGAAAAAGATAACATCGTCATACAGTTGGTGCTAAAGTCAATTGGTTAAAGTTGGTCAAAAGTTTTTGGAAGGAAAAACAAGACATCAATTTTTCTAACCATCAATGGCGTGAAATTTCTTGCATGACTGTGCAGTATACAACATTATATCTTCCCATATCAAACCTGTGAAAAACTGATTCGAAGGAATTCAGTAACATAGAATGCACAATAGTAATTTTTTTAAGTAGACATGTTTATAGTTGAAAAGTTAAAAGCGAATAAATAGGGATTAAGATGAAGAAGTTCATGTTGAAGTGTTAGAATAATTCAAATAATATACAGAAAGCCCACTAAAATGTTATCTTTATTAGATTTTCAAAAACCCATTTTTACGCAAAAGTGATTTAATGGGCTCTAAAACCTACCCCATAGAAATGATGAGATTTCATGCACACTTTAACAGCAGATAGTTTTAATTTTTATGGTCTATTGAAAATTCGGCATCTGGAACAAATTCGACTTTTTAACCCTTTAAAGATCCATCACGGTTAAGATTAAACCTAATGTTTTTCAAAAATCAACCATCCATTCGGTTAAAATTAAATCATCATTTAAAAAGCATAAATTTGAGAACCATAGGTCTTTTATAATGCTGTTCATCAGAATTTAATTAATGATGTGCCATTTTTTCTCAAATCCACTGCCAGATGGCACTGAGCGTATGGAACAACAATTTATTAAATTAATGAAAAATGCAAGAAATGTCGAGAATATACAAATGTAAAGCTACCGCCATCAGGAAGTGATTGAAAAAGCGACTACGAAACACCGTCTTTAAAGAAATGGTGTAATTTAAATAAAGTATGAATATTTTGTTCAAGTAGTCATAAACATCAAATTATTCTTAAAAGATTTAAATCCAATGAAATAAAACTAATGTTCTTAGAGCATAAATTGAACGCCAAAGACGGCTAGTTACTGAATAAAAGAAAGCATAAAACAAACAACTTTAGTTTCGTTTTATTTTCGATCTGAAAACAAATCAATAGTAATATGAATAAATCAAGAAAAATTCCAAAACAAGAAATTCCAAAATAACAACCGGATGAAAAGAAATCTAGTTGGAATACTAGATGCTCGTTCAAATTATTGGTATTAACTGGAATTATTTATTTTCTCTTTTATCAATTATTTTTATTACATCCTATTCTTTTCACCTGGAAAGCTAAAAAATTCCACATTATGAAAATTCTACATGTGATATCTATTCAAAAGTTCAACCGTTTTAAAAACATTTTTGTCTTGGGGGTAGTCGAATCAGACTGCCACATTCTTTCATATAAAAAACAAATTTATCAAATTCTTTAAACTTTCCATGAATAAAAACGTGCAATGGGAAAAACTTCTATTTTAATAGGCAAATTCCATAAATGATACTACTTTTATTTCTGTGAAGTTTTCATAATACACTTGGTATTCTAATCCTTAATTTATAATACAATAGCAAAGGAAGTTTTTCCTTCCATTCAATACATTAATAATTGGTATTTATGGCAAATCCACTTTAAATTTCTAGATAATAAATTTGTAAACAAATATAATCTTTTGGAAGCTCTGAATTTAAAAAAATCTTATTGAATCTTTTCTCAACTCTTTTGAAGCAGCAGCACAATATCATTTTGTTGCGGATTATAACAGTTTATTGGTTATTTTTATTACATGCTGTCAAATTCTCTTTATGGAATTTCTGGAAAGCTACAAAATTCCACAATATGAAAATTCTACATGTGATATCTATTCAAAAGTTAAACCTTTTAAAAACATTTTTGTCTTGGGTAGTTGAATCAGATTTACTTTAAAGCAAGCAATAAAAAATAATAAATTTCGCATAAAAAATAATTTAGAAAATTCTTTAAACTTTCCATGAATAAAAAAAGTGGAATGTGAAAAAAAATTTCTATTTTAAAACGCGAATTCCGTAAACGATAATACTTTTATTTTTGTGAAGTTTTCGTTATATACATCTTTACTTTATGCTATAGCAAAAGAAATAAAAGTTTTTCTTTTTATTCAATATATTAATAATTAGTATTTATGGTAAATCCACTATAATAATTTTGAAGAAAATATAATCGTTTGGAAATTCAGAATAAAAATTCTCTTACTCAGGTATCCTTTAATTTCATTTTTAAGCAGCCACACAGTATCATTTTTTTACAGACTTTAACAAAAGTAATGATAACGACTTCATAGGGTGATATATTGCCTGTGAAATGCGTGGGGAATAAAAGAAAAAAGATTTCAAACTATATGTCTCAATAATGCTTCCAAACAGACATTACTGCAGAAACAGATTAATTAGCCTTTTCGATCCTCAACAATTAAAATATCATTTTGTCTTGAATTGTATCGAATGGTTCAACGAGCGATTGATGTAGTTGAATATTTTTTCTTGAAATTTATAGAAATGCGGAAGGCGACTGGCCGGTTACCCTCCATGAATGGTTAACAATATTTGCTTCTTTTTGAAGCCGGTTATTCAAACCAATTCTTCACCATCTTTAATAAGTCTAGACTATTTTCTAACCTGTTTCCTTGAAAGGTGTACAAACTAAAAAGCGAAAGTTGTCACAGTGAAAAATTAGCAAAGATAACTATGAGTGTTTTGCCCCTTGGAAATGCAAATGGAGGCAAAAATTTAGTACTTTCGCGAATGTTAACCAAGATACTCAATTATTCATAAGAGCGAAAAGTTAGCCAGCTGGCTTTGACTTTAACCTAAAGACGTAGAAGACAGAATTGTTTTTCGTCTGACACTGTTAAACAGGACAAAGTGCATCAAAAAGCATACAAATCAGGTATTGAAAAATGCACAATATATTTTCTTTTCAAAAAGATTTCACTTTACAACTTAAAAATAGTAAAAACATTTAGTTACGGGAAAGGTAGACCACACGCAAACACACACAAAAAATCAAACATGCAATGATAAAATTATAAATAACACAGGGTGCGACTAGTACAAAGTAACTTCCTGCTTTTAATTTTGGTGGTTTTCAAAAAGTCTAGTAGACGTACAAATGTATGTTTCATTTAATCTCTATGATAAATTGCGGAAAAGATATGCTCTTGTAAGCATGAATTATAAATCAACTAATGAAAGTTTCTGTGATGAATAATGTAGAAAGCAACTTCATGATTAATGGTGAATTTCTTTATTCAGAAACTGGTGTTCAGGAATATGTAGGCAATAATAATGGCGTAACTACCGTAAAAATTCAGATCATATTTCGCTACCTATCAACCAATGGCAACGAGAATAATAAACGAAAAAAGTTCCCCTTCCATATCTATGTATCTGAGGTTTAAATAAATAATCGTCATCGTGAAGATGGAATTCTAATAACAACCGGCCAAGACCCAATCTTTCCAGTAGAAGATAAAATCTGTCATTTCAATGAAACAATTTAACCTAATACATTTCTGTAATCAACAGGTGAGAAAGATAAGCCGATATATGGAGCTTCCAAAAATAAATAAATACATACATTTTAAAAGTAAATTATCTGAATTTGAAAAGTAAAAAAAAAAGCAAAATCTCCCTAGCATTAAAACTATTAGAAATCAAAATTTATTTAGAAACAAAAAAGGACAAAAATAATAAATCGACCAAACCATTTTGCAAATTAAATGATTGTGAAATTTATTCTTCCTTGTTTCCCTTTAGGGTTACTTCTTTGAATACAAAGAAGGAATTATGGGATGTCCAAATACAGAAAAAGGGCTGAGAGAAAATACCCATCATGATAATTTCGTGCTCACAATTTTTTACTGTTTACATTACACATATAACTATTTTACTAACCATACAGAATATTAAGTGATTGCATCATAATTAGTATGAAGATGTGATTGTGCAGTTCAAATGACAAAAAAGTCAAGGTCATCAAGAAACCTTTAGAAATAACATTTTTTCCTCAACTACTATTAATACATATTCGAAATAATCTTCCAAACTTTTTTTCTTTTGCATGATAAAAATAGCATCTCGAACGACAAAATTTCCATTATATATTTTTTTTTCACGAGAGTAGGTTCAAAAACGTTCCTTCTATAAATTTCTTGTCCTTTTTAAACATGTTACGACATATATAAATTCAGAAAGAATCACCAAGAACAATTTACTGAAATCCAAGATCAAAGAAAATTCAATTCTTGTTTCAAATAAATTTTAAAAAATACTTAACTAAATTATCTCATTAAATTAGGATTAGTAAAACAATTTTTCAGGATTTCACACTGAACACTTTGAAGATTACATAAAAGTCACTCTAAATATTCTAAGTATGTTTTAAACATTTATTCAAAGAAAAGATAAATAAATTATCCGAAGCACTATTCCACTTTGAATATTTTATGTTGTTTGAGATTTTCACGTTGATTTATGAACAAGACGCCTCATTCTAATCGTGCTCAATAGCTAATTATTTCTACATCGTTAGAAATAGACATATGCGTCCATTCGTAAAAATACTTAAATGAATTTTAAAACATCCCGTTGTTTCAGTCAATAGATAGTCTACTGAAAAAAAAGCATTAAACCTAATAGTACTTAATCTTGTTAGTCGCATTTACTGGTTGAGAAAAGAAGCTTCAAATTTCATTACTGTAAGGCAGTCAATGACCGTCTCGATGAAGTGGAGCTCATTGATTGGCGGATTTTTCTATCTATCGAAATCATTTAAAAAAATTATAAAGCTCGAAACTTTAGATCTTAAACAGTTTTGATCGTATAGGCGGGGAATTTTTTTGTTGTTGTTTACAGTGTTACTGTATTAAAATTAGTTTACTCATTATGATTACTAGAACAGGGGACTGAATGAAAAACAACATTTTTTTTCAATAGGACATGTATTTATCCTAAGTGTGAACAAATTATTCTTTACCTTATTTAAATCATTCTCTAAAAGGAAATATATGCCTAACATTGGAATTATAGCCCTATGCATCGCTACTAATTTAGAATTTAGTTATTGGCCCATAATTAGAGCAGATATTTAGTGAATTCCGTGTTAAATAGAACATATATTTAACAAAATCGGAAAACTAATATCTTTATCTATAAACTTCAATATCTGCCCTTAAAACATCCTAATTTAAAGCAGAAAAACGGCTTAAACTAAAACTACCAGGTTTATTTAATTTATACAAATATATGTTAGAAGCTGCTTTTTTTTAAACCATTTATAAACCATTTGTCATTTTTCCTCTGATTTCCTGTGAAAACATTTTTTGAAATAAAAACTATCACAAAATATTCGAAAAGAAACCCATGGAACTGCATTTTTTATAAATACAAATTTTGTATATAAATTTGGTCGTGCAGATTTTGGATACAAATTTGCAGTAACCAAAAGGCAATAAAGGTTTTTAAGAATTTTTTTATTCATGCTATAAAAGTATATTGGTAATCACGGCAACAGAATTTTTTATCAAGTTTTCTATCAAATATGTTAAGAAAATATTTGATAAGATGTATCAAGAGTGCCCGAGAGATAAATCTTGGTAAGAATACATCTTCGAACGAAGTTTCATTCTTTGTGCATGTACAATTATACTAAAAAGTGTATACTGATAAAGTAAACGTACTTTAATAGTGTACTAAAAAGTGTAAATAATTTTAATCAAAATTTAAGGGATTAAAACAAAATAGTAAAAGCATCAGACACTAATGAAAATTATTTTAAGTAATTAGAATTTTAATTACTTTTATATTTTTAATTCATTGTGGCTTAGTTTCCATAAAGTATAATTTGTGATGCCTCAAGAATTTATAAATTTGTTTTCATTTCCATGCTTTTGAAAGAGGAATTATGTTTCATATTTCTTTACACTAATAAAAATCTAGTTATAAGAACGCTTTTTATTTGTTTTTTGATTTTAGTGTTTATAAATGCTTAAAGACCCCAAACATTGAGGGCTCCAAATTCAAAACTTGACTGCACTAAAAGTCGACAGAGAGCATTAAATTTGAATTCATGCATCAAACGTCCTCATACAGGAGTAGTGCGAAAGTTTAAGAGGAGCTGTCTGCTTTAAGGTGCCGCATTCGTCATCAGACTACAATTCGAAGTCATGAAATCATTTCCAAAATAGCGATTGTAGTGATTTTAACCGAAACGTTAATATAACTGTAGCTAGATTGAATTAAGCAGAACTGGAACAGGTAGATGATCTCTAAAAACAGATTGGTCTTGTGAAATTTCTTTGCAAGTTTACGTAGAAGATTTCCCCTCCTGTTGTCATCAGAGAGAATCCACTCATTTAAATAGTGGACGTATAAAAATCAATTTGGAATCTTTATAAAAAAAAATCACAATATGTTTTAGAAAGTGATTTTTCTAAACGTTCAACCGTTGGATAGAATAAACATCCAGCCAATAAAATGCATTTCTATATTATCTCAGAATAACATCAGTTAAGAAGCTAAATTGCGTGGCACACATTTAAGAGCAATCGGCTAGAACCGTGATCCGATACCAGAAATACGATACCGTATTGCATGTTTTTTACAAAGAAAATTTCAAAAGAATCTTGTAGCAGAGATTAGAAAGTGGATACTCCTGCGTTATATAATTGAATGGTCATTTTCAGTCTCTTCCTAGTCGGATCCACAGGTGATTTTCCTCCTGTCTATCACCAGTTCTTATTGAATGACTTCAACACCGTCATACTTAATTACGCCATTATACTTAAAAGATAACAAGATAATATATACATACCAATGTATTGAATTCGGAGTCTAGGTTACTAATCAGCCTACAGATTTTGAAACAAAAAATCAAAAGTATTATTATCCACCTTTCATTGTTTAATAAAGAGAAACAAATCGCAATAATATAGCTTACGAGGAGAGAAATCCCCTAACAATACAGAGATGGTTCAAACTCAAAAGTAAGGACAGATCGCCTTGATTTTCCATTTATCATTAAAGTTATGGAATAGAAGCAAAAAATAGAATTATTTTATTATAAATTTCAGACCAAATTATTGAGAATTGAAAGAAATGTAATCCTAAGCCACTGCAAAAAAACTGGTAATTAAAATTTAGATAGATTGTCTTTTTTCAATGGTTGTACAATAAACTATTCTTCTAACTGTCCAAGACATTCAGAGCCTTATTCAAATTCTGAACGTCCTTTTAAGGTGGATCAAAGCACGTAGAGATGAAAATGGTCTGGCTTAAAATCCAGTATCTATTTGATAAAATAATAACGGACCAGTGTTATATTTTTCTAAATTTTTTATTCACACCACTCAAGACAACACAAAATATTAGTCCAGATGACAAGAATTTAGTTATTGTGGGTTTAATTTTTTAATTTGCTCTACGATCACCCACGTCAGTTGTTGCCGAAATCAACAGGACTTCTCTAGAGGCACCTTTGTTTTACATTCATGTTCAAATCATCGGTTGGAAGCGCGCATGCACCAGTTATCGGGCATATTGGGGAAATGAAAAGAAAAAAAATAGCAATTCCTCTAAGAAACCATCATTGAAACATTTTAGGTAAAGTTTTAAAACTTCGATATGAATATCATCCTCAAGAGAAAAGAATTAGTAACATTCACATGTTTCAAGGAAATGGAAAATTTTTTAGGACAATTGAAACACTGTATATAACTAAACGTAACATCATACATAATGTAAACTAAATATTTCAGCTGGAACTTAATCTTCTGACATTTAAAGAAATCCTATTTCTCACAAGCCATTGCTCATTTCCTCTTTTTTTTCACCCATTTCATAGCTCAGATAAGTGTCACCAACTACTCCATTTTTGCGTTTGCGGAGAAGTTAATGGCCCCATCCGCTATATAACATTCTGCATTTTTACTTTCTCTTAATATCTTATTAAACTTTACCCTCCGCTGCAAAAATCTTTGCTATGAAAGGGTTCTTAATTATCCTTTTTCAAGCAAATGAATAATAAGCATGAATAAATGTATACTAAATAATGAAAATTTACTCGGATTAGAATAACCACACCAACTTTCTTTTTATAAAATTTTTAATTTCCCTTATATTTTATTCAAGGTACAATCTTCCTTAATATCTGAAATTTATATTATTGTTTTCTCCATAGCCTTTGAATTCGACATTTAACACAGTGTTTCTTCATTTTCCCAATTTTAAAAGAAATTGTGCTTAGTTATACGTTTTATTTATATCACACATTACTATTTTCATTCTTTCTTCACTCTTATATTCAAGACATTGTTAATTTACTCTTCTTTATTATTGTTGTTGTCGGTTCTATGCATAATCATATTATTTGTAATTTGTCTACTCTTTCGCTATACTATAACATTTTTCTTTTTTTTATAAAGCGTACCTACATCTACGCCAAATCAGATAAGAGCCACATGAACTTTAGAGACGTAGGTATGTTATGTTAAGGCAAGAAATTAAGGTAAGAAGCCGTCTCAATTTGAAAAATATGAAAAAATATGCAATCATATTTTAAAGAGTAACAAAAGAAAGAGTAAATTCCATTCAAATCGAATATCAAGAGGGTGATTAAAGTTTATTAGTATTCAGCTTTGAAACTAAATTAGAACTCAATGAGAATTTGTCTCTAGGTCAGTTGACGAAGATAATACCGAAGCCAATAACTTTCTCTCAAAATCTGAGCATCACAATGGAAGTACAGTGGTTGATTCAAATGGATCTAACTTCCTGCAGACGAGTTACAGGATAGATCCTTGATGAAATCTGTTGTCAACAATCAAAAACGAGACTTTGTCAAAGAAATCCTGATTTTCAGTAGAAATATTATGAAAATAAATAAAGAAATTGGAAGAAAATATAAATGTAACCTCAGAAGTAACTCCTTCTAGCAACTTTTTATTTCAAATTTCTAGCAAAGAAGTTTTCTTACAAAGTACTTTTTTATGTGTCCCAAAGCAGCACATTATAACAGAATACTCTAAAAATATTCAAACGGGGTCACAGCTAGGATACCTTAATAATATCTATGAAGTGAATGTTAAAGGTCAATCCAAATATATTAAAAGTTAGAATATTTGAGCTTCAGGGTACAATCAGATGTCAGTTCAAACGCTGATATTTGAATGCTTCTAAGCACCATATACTGTGATTTTCCTGCGTTTTCTGACATCTATAAGGTATAGTTATTTACAATTATTGCATAATCCTTTTTAAATGCTTCTTTTTCAATGAGAAAAGTAAATCCAGATAATCAATTTGAGACATAGTTTATTGCTTCAATGTTACTGTGATTCCTCTAATAATCAGTCGTTACGCTTGCTACTCAATATTTCTATACTAATATCGTTTGCCATCCATTAATATTTTTATAACAATCCACGTTAAACATTTGATCTGAATTATCTTGAGTATATTTGCGTAGTTTCAATAATAATGGAAGTTTGTCAAATGGAAACCATGACGATCATCTCATTACATCAACTTAATTAAACCTTGTATTAAAAACGATATATTGGGAAACCATGACGATCATCTCATTACATCAACTTAATTAAACCTTGTATTAAAAACGATATATTGGGATATTTGGTGTTAAAGACCTTACCTAAGATTCACAATTTTATGCAGAAATGGAAAAGAGAATAATACTTTTATAGAGAGTATACGAGAAAGTTTCTTGGAAACCACTTCCCATGGCTATATTTTGAGTTCAGTCAATCAAAATTCAAAAGATGTATTCTATTTTGAACACTATTTTACGAAACTTAATGCAAAATATATATCATTTAAGTACACAAGAAATTCAAGGGTTCCCTCCCTCCTCCTTCTCTGGGCAATGGGAAACAAATTCTCCCATTGATTTATAAACTGAATGAATATAGTAATTTATTATGGAGTCAGAAGAATATTATAGCATTTTCAGGCTGTCTACCTTTTCCACTTGTTTTTTCTCCCCTTATTAGCAAACTTCTATACATATAGTATATGTCAACTTAAAAAGCAGTTTACGTTGTTTATTATAAATGGCACTAACTTAAACATCTCACTCGCTAATTGATGCAAATTGTCTAAAGAATCATATTAGCTATACAAAACCCCTCCTTATATTACTTCTTGTTGCTTGTCTCATGGTTAATATGCGGTTAACCACAGAAGACATAATTACAGTCAAAAAAATTGAGAAAATAAGAAACAACTTGCAAAATATGCTTATTAAAGCATGTGTTTTTAACTGAAAGTGCATTAGTGGCTGTTGCTAGTAATTTAAATATGGGGTTTATGTTAAATACAGCATTAAGTAGCAAATAAATGGGCCATTACATGTCGGTGTGGCTTATGTCTATTGCTTCGAATATTTTCATATTTTGTTCCCAAAAAAAAGAAAGAAATGAATATCATAGGATTATTTTGAGGCTTAGTGATGTAATGAGTTTAAATTCAGTCAGTTTTCTGTTTGTTTTTTCAAACTGTCTGTGAACCAAACTATCAGCAGGAAATTCTTTTCTTTGTTAATAGCTATTACCTTTAAATTCTTTGAATAATTGTAAGTGGTCTGGATAAAAAAATCAATACACTTTAATGAAAATAAATTAAAATATATTAAATAATATGCAGAGTATGATAACATTAATTCATTATTTATTAAACGAAATTTTAAATCCTACTTTTGGCTTCGGTTTTTCGTAAATGAATTCGTATTTAATCAAATACATAGTTTTAAAAATAAATTTAAATATTTCAATAATAAATATGTTTACATGACAGCTAAATTATTGTTTAACTGAAGAAGTTTTTAAATCCTTTTTCCCTCACTTCGCGATTTAAAGATAGAATTTCTATTTAATCAAATGCATAGAAATTTACTTAAAATAATCTTAAATGTTTTAAACATAATTTCAAGTAATCGTTAATTTTTTTCCTGATTTAAATGTATATCAAAAAGATAAAATTTACTGATAAAAAAATTAGGAATTAATGCTTTAAATTTTTTTTATTTCGAAAATAAAAAGCACTTTGTATTAGGAGTGATCAAGATATCGCTTGAATTCGTGATTTGTAACAGAATTTTTCTACAAAATTAATCACGTCTTTAACGCCAATGAAATGCGAGTAAACTTACGAAATTAATTTCAGTAATTAATCTCTTTATTTTTCTTCCTTATTCGGTTAGTAAATTTGTTACAAAAACGTACTTCATTTACTTCTGCTTTTTCTTCACCCTATTTCTTTTTGCTATCTGATCTACTTTCATCGTTTTCAAGATAGGTAAGTACAAGACATCCACTCTAAACAGGGCCCAATGGCTAATTTTTAACTTATAGACACTGGCAGTTTTCCAGTTGAGAATAAGCTTTTAATAGAGTAAATAATTATTGCTTATTTTGTTTGAATCAATAAAAACACTTTAAAAAATTAGTAAATGCAAATTTGTTAACAGTTCTTAATTCATGTTAGTAATGTTTACTAAACTAATCTTGACACACCAAACGTTCACACAAAAAAAGTTCCACCGAACCAGACTGAATTCTGATGCATTGAATTTCATTAGTTTAGCTTATTTAAATGGTTGCCTTCTACAATAAGGTCCTTCTCCAATCTATGGAAGCTCTTGCTCCAGGTGGTCGTTGATTGGGCTAAAGTAATGAATTCCCCAAAAAAATTTTCATGGCTAATTTTGTTAGTGAAAGGGTGGAACTTTTCTTCTTTTTTTTAATAATAATATGTCAAGATTATTTTACAAATGATGAAATAAACCGGGAAATTGTATAAATATTTAGATTTTCGATTTTTTTTTTTTTTCCATCAATGATTTTTTACTCCATTCATAGCATTCTTCCAATTCGAAAAGCATCCCTATCCTAAAAATTAGCTACTGGGCTATAATTAGAATGAACATTCTGGAAAACAAATTTAGTTTCAAATAATTTTTTATTTCAAAATCTCTGAATTATTTTTAAGCATTTTTACAACATATGTACATTTAAAGCGCTGAGAAATATACGCATAATCCAACATTTTTTAATGTAGTAATCATTTCAATCGGGTTGTTCAAATGAATACTGCCTCGTCTCTCCTTATTCAATCATTTAATTTATTCATTTTATTTCATTCATCTTATTTACACCTCATTCAGATAATTTTAAAACATCAAATACTTTAGTCAATTGCTAGCCAGAAGTATGAATGCTTAGATTTTCATTTTTTCGACTTTTATATTAAAGTTTAAAAGATACTCAACCATTTTAATTGTACATTCCGGCTGTACTAATTGGCATTCTTTGATTATGGTGACCTAATAGTAAGATCTCGGCTTCTCAGCAGAAAATCCATATTTGAAACAAGATTTTACCACAGAGCGGCAGTGGAAGTGTATCTGGTTGGATTCCTCACAACCTAAGTTCTCTTGGAAGTTCGAAAGTGTTTGGATTATTGTTGCTGTGAAACTAGAATTTGGAAAAACATTGAGAATTTCGAGAAGATTTTCTTTAAGTGATAACCTGTTCCTTGTTTAATAGGAAAACAGGCGAACTGGAAGATGAGGAGGAAGATCAGTAATTGAATACTTTGGGGCTAGGGGCTAAATATATTGAAGAGAATGTCAATTTGGTGAATCGGTCAGTTTTAGGGACGGACTTTGCCAAACAAAACTGTCGGCCACAACAAATCCTGTCGATATTGCTTTCAGTGGTGACTACGGGGTTGGCTGTATACAAGAAGAAGCCGAAGTTCTTCCTTTGGTGTGGAGCAGACGTTTTTAAAGGCTCAATGTGCATACTTATTTTCTTACCAGGGTTTAAAAATACACTTATCCCTCCCCCCAAAAAAGTGCCCCCGTAGATCTTCAAAGCGGGAGTAAATGTAACTAAACAAATTATTTTTGTTGCATCTCATGAATGTTGTCAAACCTCTTATTTTGTATAGTATATATGTTCTGTGTGACTTCAAATGACTATATAGGTAAAATGCGTGGAGTCAATTTCACTTCAGCACCCATTTCCGATCTTGCAGAAGGAATAAGGACGTGACTTCGTGGTATCTTTATGACGTGACGATATAAAAAAGCATAGTGTAAAGTAGTCTGCGTTTAGTTATAAGATTATATCTATTATTATTAAATAAAGTAAATGCTTGTTTATTGTAGAATGATATGAATACATTACTCATACATTGCGGGCATGGCAAATCACATAACCGGAAAATTGACTTTAAGAAAAAATTACCAAGCACACTTTCAATTATGAAAATATATAAAGTTTAAACAAGATAATATTCTAACAACCTAAACAGAAAAATGAAACAAATGTCTGACTAGAAATTTAACTGTCTTTATGTGCATTGACTATGGCCCTGCCATGCGTCATCAGATACGTAGAACCTTTCAATATAGAGCATATGAAAATCGTCAAAATGTGGAAAAACACTCATACTACGATCAGGAAATATTAGCTATTCCATGTTTCAGAGATTGTTGCTTCTCGTCAAATCATTTCTTTCAGCAAAGCCCGGTTTTGAATCACCCCGAAATGGAAATTGAATTACCATGTATAGAATGTAAATAAAATATTTATCCTAATACACGTCTCCTACTTCTGAGTTCCTCTTTAAACATGCTAAGATTTTTATTATTATTCATTAAATAAGACCATGTTAGAACTGACGTTTCGAAGAGTTGTCGGATTTTTCACTAGGCGCATATCTTTTGGCATTAAGAAGTAGAACTTATCGGTTCTCTCATGTAGAAGACCCTTTATGAGAAGGGTAGAAGACCCTTCTCATAAAGGGTCTTCTACTTTCTTCATTAGACTTTAATTCCAGTTGAAAAATCAGGCTACTCCTATACCTTTTTTAACACTTCATTTAACACATAAGTTAAAAGCCCTTTACCTTTTTACTTCATTATCACTGCCTTTATTTTTGGCTAATTTTACTAGATCATCCCATTCTTCGTTCGTCATTTCTCATTAGTCATTCTTGATTACTCTTTTCACATCTTCTTTCGTTACCTAAAAATCTTTCACCGTTAATTGCTTCTGCAGGTAGTTCGATTTATTTCTCTTCATTCTTAATTCATAAAAATACTTTAAATTAATAACGACTTCTGCTGAGGCTCTAAAGTATTATGTGCATAAATGAAATTGTAGATTTAAGAAATTCAAAGGAAATTATTAAATAAAGGATGCTTATAAAAAAAGGATTATGGTATTTCAATGATGCGAAGCCTGTGCAACATAAATGAAAAGCAAAAAAAGTCGCAATAAGTGATTATTGAAACCTAATAAAGATAGGGTTCGTTCAGAGATAATTAAAATATTATTTGAAAAATTGGCATAGGTATGTTATTTTTTCGAAAGATATTTTAACAATAAATATTTTAAAGTCCAAAAATTATTTTAAATGACGAATAAAAATTCAACAAACTTTTGTTGAAAGAAATATGTCATTATAATACATATGGAAGCTTGATCTTTTTAATTCTGGAATCGTAAAGGGCTCACGTGACAAAAAAATTAGGCAATTGGTTTTATTTTATTAATTACTTAAGCTTGTTCCACATAAGAACTCTGAGATTTCCACAAAATTTGCTGATTTAAAGCATGAAAGAAAAAATTATCTGAGCATATTTTTTGAACTTTTTTAATTCACAAAATTTGATTATGTTTACCTATTCACATAAATATAGAAAAAAATAATGGTAATAACGGAATTTTAACACTTGAGGAATTTTTTTAAGTAAAAAAAACTAAAAATTAATCAGTAAATTTGGATAGTAGTTTTGAAGCTGACATTTTATAGTTGAAGAGTAACCTTTTCTTGATCAAGCTCTTGTATCCTTAAACTCATCAACATACAAATTTATATTTATTATTTCTAATCAAATTACACTCCCGACTTGGAATATTTAGTCTTATTTCATTCACTTTCAACTATTATGTGACATAAAAGATGCTCGAGTTAATTAATTTATCTAAATGATTCCTGTTTTTTAATTAGTTGCTATATTGACTTAGCTACAAATTTAAATATCAAAAATTGTATAATTTAATGCGCACTTCGGCATGCTGTTGAAATTAAAATACAGTGGATATTAGCTTATCAAAGCTGACGGGATCACAATAAAAATTAAATTTATAAAGCATTTCGTATTAAGGAAAATTGCATCTAAAATAAGTATTAAATAATATAATGATATTTTTTAAGCTAAAAAAGGTATAAAAATTATTTTTCCAATTAACAGATTTAATATATAATTTATAATTAAGTAAAGAATAAGTAATTTTATTGGATAAAATTAACGTAATTATTTTTAAAACTTTATAGTTCTGAAAATAAGGAAGTAATTGTAATAAATAATTGACCAATTTAAGTAAATAAATAGCACAGAACTTCAAATTCATCAACTGTTCAATTAAAACTTCGAAATAAACAATAAAATTGTCATTTGACGGGCTCAAAGTATTATTAAAAGTGAGAAATTTGTCTTGCGTTTTAAACCACCTAAAATAAATAGAGTGGTCGCAAAGCCGGGACATATTTAACTAACAAAAATAATAGCAATTTTTTAATCGAATTAAAAAAATAAATTAGAATAATAACGATATTTTCACTATATTTTGAAAGGATATCAAGGAAGCAAAATTAAAATTCAAATGACTATAGAATGAGGATAAAAAATTCTTCCAATGGGCCAAATTTCACTTCATCGAAAATGAACGAATATACACCGTATTTTCTCAAAATTCCGTACTGAAAAAAAGTCTAATCTCTTTCTACGTTTTATCTGTAAGTAAGCGCCAGAACACAAAAGACGACCCCCATCTCCATCGGGAAACAGCACTTGAAACTGACTGACACTTTGTTATGAAAAAGCCCTTTCACAAGGAGATCCATTACGAAATGCAATTAGATCCAACAAAAAACTGCCTGATGAGAAAATAAAAAGGAAGTAATTCATGGTTTCTCGGTAGGATTCCAACCGGTAAGCGTGATTACGGAGAAGAAATCACTCGAATCTCGATTTTATCACGAAGCGTCAAGCATTGAATTGAGGCCTTTTTCATAAAAATAGAGAAGCAGCAATCGAATACACACTATCACAAACTATAACTATACCCTTACATTTGCCTGCTTCAAAAACAAAATCAAATCAGTAACATTCCAAGCATCCCATTTTGTCTGTGTGTGAGGCTGTAAAGATCCATCCCACTAATAGGCACAACAGAGGGTGGGGTTGTTCAATTCACCTCAGAGCTTTGCTCAAATATTGCTTGCTCCTGAGCTTGCGACTAAAAGGCGTTAGAGGATATGGCATGATAGTTACCATTCAACCCAGTCAAATTTAACTCAATAATCAAAGCGAAAAGAGTGTTGATGATCCTTTCCAAATACTGGACTTGAACAGGAAGTGATTCGTTTTCCCAAATATATGATTCGGTATAATATCAAGAGTTCAAAGACTTTTGGACTTTACCTAATGTTTTAAAGATGTTTAAAATATTCTTTTTAATTTTTTCCATTCGTGATCTATTTTAGAGGAGAAAAAAACCCTTCCCTCCTCCTTAAAAAAATTCTTTTTAATTAAAAATGAAACTGATTTTAGTAATAATTGTAGGAAAATAAGCCTAGAATAACCGCAAATTTGAATGAAATATTGCAAATCAAGAATAATTACCTAAATGCTCTTTTTTTACAAATCTTGAAACCCATTTGGATGAGCAGAGATTGTGACCATTCATTCTCCAAACAGCTCAAAACATAGGGTGAAGTCGTTCAGTTCATCTGAAATCTTCTTTCAAGTTCCTAAGCTCCCCACCAAAAGACGTGAGAGGAAATGGCAGAGGTAGTTTTATCCAATCCAATTAAATTTAACCCAATAATCAAAGCGACAGAAGCATTCAGTCTTTTCACCAGATGATGAAGCAGGAAGCGATTAGTTCTCTCAAGAATAAAACCCTGTATAATATCATGAGTTCAAAATTCTTTGCATAATGCTGTTACAAATAGTCTGAATAACAAAATAATATTAGGAACTATTTTCTGATTCATTGCTCTTTTTCACAAGTAGCGTAATATTAATCGAGTAATCCAACAAATATTAGGTTGGTGCGTATGAAATGTCGGATTCTTAAGTGATTGTATAAAACTGCATATCTTTCTTCAAAAGCTGTTTATTCAATCAAAGTATGCTCCATTCGCTTCAATACACTTCTCCCAACGAGATTTTAAAGCGTAGATGCCTGTCTTAAAAAAATTTTGGTCTTTAGAATTAATAAACTCTGATATCGAGTTTTTTAGACTGTCTTCATTTTCATAGTGTTTGCCCCTTAAAAACAGCTCTAAATGCTTGAAAAAATGAAAATCGGTCGGCGAGAGATCCGGTGAATATGGTGGATGCTGCAAAACTTCATATTCCAGTTCGTTCCAGCTTATTTCGCTCTGTCAGTGCGTGCGGTACCCACTTGTCCATCTTCTTAACCTTGCCAATCTCAGAAAGGTGTCTAAATATCGTTGTATGGTCAACTTTCATCCTGATAGCAAGTTCCCTCGTGGATACGGCTGGATCCGCTTCCACTAGAGCCTTCAGGTCATCATTCTTCACAGACGTTTTGGGTCTTCCGCGCGGCTCATTTTGCAGTGAAAAATCGCCAGTCCGAAATTTTTCGAACCAACGCTGCACTTTCCGATCGTTAACCGTATTCTCCCCAAACGCTTGGTTTATGTTGCGTGCAGCTTTTGCAGCACTATTACCAAGTTTGTACTCATATAAGAAAATGACGCGAATGTCGGCAGAATTCATATCGGCAATAAACTCAAAAGAAATAACAAAAGGGAAGACCTTCGAGAAAACCTATTTTGCTGAAATGAGTCTCTGGCAATGGACAATACGACTATGAATGAGGTTATGCCAAAGACAAAAGTATAACGAAAACAGGGAGACAAACGTCCGCATGTAAAGAGAATCCGACATTTCATACGCACCAACCTAATAAAAACGGTTTGTCTTTGAAGAAAATGATCGCAGTTGATTTGGAAGTAATATGTTGTGTTCGCTTGAAAGACTACAGATGCGTCATTTCAACAATTACATTTCTTTTATCGTACTTATTCAGATGAATGATTCCATCCCTTGACAGCTAAGTTGAATGCTTCTCTTCCTAATCATATCAGTTGTTTTTGAAATCGTCCGGCCATCGTCATTTCGAGATGTAAGCTTAGTTGTTACGAGAACAATCTTTCAGTGATGGCTGCAATGGTCATTTTCCCACAGGTGGAAAAGTTATTCTAATTATTTAATTTTAAATTCTGATTAAAAAGATGAAACTATTTCAACAGAAATTATTTCAATTTTACATTTTGGCGATACAAAACGAATTTCAAATATCTTTAAAAATTAGACTACGATGTCCAATTATATTTAAGCATTCAAAGTCTTCGCCTTCTCTTGAACTTAAATCTAAAAATTAAAAAAAAAAAGGAATTTGTAACTCTTTACTGATTCTCTTGTACTTTTTCTAATAACATACCCTCATTCGAACAATCCAAAAATAAAAAAAAGTTTGCATTAGAAAAACATTTTTTTTATTTCATTCAGACGTAATACTTGAGAATTCAAAGTAATACTTTTTTTTTGCTCATTTTGAGAAAAAAGGTTATACAGGAGGGACATCTCATTTGTTGCACTTTTTTTATTATTATTGCATTCTTTATTTTATTTTCATTGTATTATTTATTCAGATTTATAATTCCAATCTTTAATCGTCAAAGTGATTATTTCTCCTCACAATTATAAATTTTTTAAATTGTGCAGGAATTTATTATTTCTACATACACACATAGTAAGTCGACATGGGATTTTACTTAATTTACTAATTTCATGGCCCATTCTATTTGGAACATTTATCATTGATCTACACTAGTAAAAATGTGCTTAAAACATGTTTTTATTTCATTTTGTTTAATACAGTTATTCTTCTTTCGTATAGATGATATTTGTTTCGCCATAGAATTGCCAGATAAAAAGGTCTGATGAACTCTAAATCCTTTAGGATCAAATGTTTTCCCTCTAAATGCCATGGTGTTACATGAAATTATAAATAAGGAAGTGCCGAATCCATCGCCCTCATTATTTGACCCCCGTTAAAAAATGAGAGGCTCTTTTCAAAATGGCTCTAACGCTCCATTGAAAAGAGACGTGTATATGGTTAAACTTAAATGAAATTCTTTTCAATTAATAAAGAAATTCCAAGAATTCTAACAAAACTGTAAATCCTTCATTTAAGCATCACATTGCATAAATATTAGATTCTTGCTTGTATTTTCATCATTTTTTTTTTGCTTTAAAAGGGTATTTATTAAGAAAAATTTGTACAATATATATCAATCAAATATTTTCCATCATTTTCTAGAACTTATTTTTCATTTTCTTCCAATAAGTATTGCAATTGATTACCTTCGAATTGTTTTGGTCCTACAGGCCGTTCTTTGTCATTGACATCGAAACTGTCACTCTTAAAGCGTTGAAACCAAAACCGACAATTAGGATATCGCCAGCATTGCCGTATGTTTCTAACAATGCCTGATGGGCTTTGTCAGCAGATATCTTCAAATCAAACAAAAAAAAAATGCAATGAATATCGAAAACGCAATTTGGAGCGTTCCATGATTGGGGTCTTTGTACACTGAATAACTCAATAATACTAAATGGAAAACTTTCAAAATCATAACAATAAAGTAATAGTAAATTAGTAAAATCCAAAACCATTGTCGTTTATATAAATACTTTACCTGTTTAATAATAGAAGTCGGATATTAAAATACATGCAAACACCTAGTATATAGGAAAACTATTATGAATAATTATTTTATAAAAAGCTTGAGATTTGTTACGCATTTTTTTATTTGGAAAACCAGCTGTTCAATATTTTTCAAACAAAACAGAAAGAGCATGTTGATTCAGCTCAGATTTCTGAAGAATTATTTGTTCATTTTGTATAATAACTCACTAACTTTCCTTGGCATTTTAACAACTACGTGTGATGATATTGGAGATAATTATTCTGAACTTTCATTATAATTCTCTAACCTTTTTACATCTTATCTTATTGCTTTCAAAATAAATTATTTAAAAACGTTTATCCGAACAAGCAGCTGAAATCCAATCTGAAAATTAAGCAGAAAAAAAAATTATATTGATTTTTTTTCCGTGGGTAATTTTTTACTTGGAATTTCAACAGATGTTTCCCCCCCCCCCCCCGAAAGATGACTTATGAGATGAGACACATTGTTTCAAAGAACAGCAGCTCTTCCTAGAATCAAATCTCCATCCTAAATTGACTGAAATTCCTATAATTGATAGACCATCTCTCCCGTATGATTTATTTTGCTTCTATTTATCTTATACCTCTGATTGATTGAAAAACCGACCTTTAGACTTTCATACATGAAAGCGTTTGCAACTTTCGAGAAGTGTCTTCAGTAAACCTATTTTGGCGATACATCCAACTATAAACTTTTCTTCACGTGCAAATTCAACTAATTAGGTCTTAGAATGCATTATTTGATTCTGGGTCATGTCATATGAAATTCTCATCAATCATTTTCTTTTTATAGTTCAAAATATTGGTTAGTATTCTATAATTCGATTATTTTCTCGTTTTTTTTTCAGTTCGATATAACATAATTTCAGCAGTAGTGCTCTCTTTTCAACTTTTCTCGTTTACTTCCAAAATATTCGCATGAAGCTTTTCGTATTTAACTTCGGCTCGACTCGGTAACTTGGTACTTCGACTAAAAGACTTGGGTACTCATTTTTGACATTTTCTCTTTGACCGATTAGATCTAAAATTTAATAAAAATCTAAAATATTGGTGTAAATACCCCATGTCAACCTACAGTTTGACTATTTACAGTTTTTCTTCTCATCAGATATAACCAAAATTTGGCGGCAGGATTCTCCTTTCGACTTTTTCTTATACTTTCATAATATAAGATGTTTTGTGAATAATTTCGTCTTATATAGGAAATTAATAATTGAGTATTCATTGCTGAATTTTTCTATTTTATAGATTAGACCTAAACTTTGACTGAGATTTAAAACTTTGGAGTTAAGATCACATGTCATCTTATAATTCGACTATTTTCAGGAATTTTTTTTCTGTCAAGAATTCTATAATTCCGTTGCAGAGTTCTTCTCTCGACATTTTCTCGTGCTTTTATAAAGTAGAGTATTTTGTGATAAGTTTCATCTAGTATTGGAAATTAATAATCTTATATTCATCGTTTATCTATTACTTTTTGATCGATTTGGTTCGAAATTTAGCACAATAGCAAAATTTTGGTGTTAAGTTTCGTTTGTATAACTCTATATATTTTTATGACATTGCGCTGACATATACGAAAATAGACTAACTTGCAAATCCTATATCGAACTGGGTCCAAATTTTAATAAAAATCAACAATTTAGATGATAAAACCACACATAAAATTTCATTCAACTCCCTCTTTGTATTCCTGGGTTACCATATCCATAGTCACGCAGACAGACAGACAGACTGTCCGTTGATGTCTTCTTTGTTAAAAAATTGTAACAAACTTGATGAAACGTTTAATTTGAATACTGCATACCAAATTTAGTCTTTCTAGCATGTAGTGTGTTCAAACCATGTTTCTCACCTTCAGATAAACACAAAACCCAAATGCTGTTTTCTGCTTCAAGAAGATCTAAATTGTATCCATTCATTAATGGAACTTTTTAATAATAAATACATTTTTCCTATAAATATAAAAATTAATAAAATGCTGTTTCTTGAAAAAAGTTAATAATTCTCGAATTCAGAATTATTATGGGTCAAAAGTTGTTAAACGCAGTACAAATAGAAGGCAGAAAGTTTTACATGTTAAAGAAACAGACATCATAATGTTATTTGAAAAGCAAAATATCACGAATGCTGAAGTGCGCACCTACGCTATTGAGCAAGAAAATAAATTATGTACTGGTTCTCTTTCTTAATGTTACACAAGTGGGATTCCATCATGAAGAAAACGTAAAACTATGGCGTAATTTCTAGTTTCATTTTAATATTTCTGTAAAATATAAATGTAAAACCTTTGGTATATGTTAACATCATTCGTGCATCGGTATGTAAATAGAACTATTCCAATGAGACAGTCACTATATTAAAATATAACAATTTCAGATTATTATTATTTGCTGAACAGGGATTTCTTCTTTTTTCAGTTCATATCTTCTATTGAATTGCATTCTTCCTCACATTAAGATGATGTAATAATTTAGGTAGTATGATTAGTGTTGTACATCTACTTATTTTATTATAATTTGAAGAAATATTGGGGATGATTCTGTGACTTTAGTACAGTTTCATAATACATTATTTTTAGAATGTATGACTTTTTTAATTATTCCCAAATTTTATGCATGTATATTAATTAATTGTTCCAAATTCACAAAAACTTATTGTTCTAAAAGAAGCTTCAATTTTCTGTAAGTTAAATTTTTTACGCTTTGAGCAATAAATTTTTGCACTATAATGGAAATACAGAGAAATCCCTGTTTCTATTTCATATGAAATCTTGTCATTGCCAAAAGGCAGAAAAACTCCTCCTAACTCTGCTATTTATGAATCTTGATCTTGCTGAGGATCGAAGCTGTCTATGTAGGCCATCTGTCAGTTCAGTAGGTAATTTTTTAAAATCTTTTAATCCAATCCACTTTGCATAGAAATTCAAATTAAATCACTAGACCTTGAAAACCTGGGGTTGTCTTGGCAATAGGATAGTCTTTGGAGTGTTTTATCAATAAAAAGAATTAACGATAAAAATATCAAATACGGAAATCGCATTTAGTAATTAATTCAAACACATTCTTAACATGTGTGATAACAATACTTTGTTTGCATCGTGAAAAAAAAAAGCATATTTATTCACTTTCTATGTTTATAAAATGATGCAGAAACTTTCAAATTTGACTCAACTTGAATACTGACAAAAATCAGATTGCCTTTGCAATTTCATTTATAGATCTTAGAAGTGACGACCCCATGTAAGAGGCTTTATCTCCTTTCAGATTATTTTTAGCTTTAGGACTTTTGAATTGAATTAGGACTTTTGAATTTTGAAATTTCTAAATAGTATACGTTAGGATTATTTTAGGTTGAATTATTTACAGTTTTGAAAGTGAAGAAAATATTTCTTAATTGTGGCAGAATGAGAATACCTGTGTTATTTTAAATCATTTCTAATATAAGCATAATTATGCTTACATTTATGTTTAATTTTTATCAATGGATTATTTTTTTAATTCATTTATTTTTCAATGTTGTGTTGTTAGGATATATTTCTATCGATTATTTTCATCCAAAAATCATAATTCGCTACAAGTAGATACATTTTTCTCCTTGACTCCTCTTTACATAGTATTCTGATGAAATTCAAATTGTCCGCTCTGTGTGTTTTGAATAAAATATATGGAATAAATAATGTATAACTAATATACGGCATTTTGCTGTTCCAAAAAGTAGAGTGACCGTTTCCAATAAAACATGAGTAAATTAGAGTACAACGTTCTTCTCAAACCTTTCCTATTATTAGGTTGTTATTGTTTAATGAAATACACATGTTTGTTTTCTTTAAATGAAGCTCTGATAATTGCATTTTTGTCCACTATAACCGTTAAGTCATGTCAGAATAAGAAAAGAGCTCTGAGTATATAAAGGGAAATATATAACTGAATATGGAATGCAATTTCAGTAGGAAAGAAAAAGAATAACGGTCAATTGTGAAATTATATTTGTATAAATAGAGTGGACGTTCAAAGTTCTTTGGCCCAATCAGCTGTGCATTAAAAAAATCTGCGAATTTAAAAATTCATAAATTAGTGGATTGAATAAATAAAAGAAAATGAACCCGAATATGAAATTAGATTTGAATAAATAAAGTCAAATTTTTACGTCTGATTAGTAGCTCTAAATTATTTTCTTTCATAAAAATATTGTAATGCTTGAAAATAAATTAATAAATTTTCTGAACATACGACTCGTCATATTACAAACGACGCCAACTACAAACTATGAGGATTCTGACATCTTTTCTAATATATTTTCAGTCTTTTTTAGATATTTTAATTAGTACTGAAAATAACAAAAGCATTAAATTTTCTGTTTCTCACACGTCCCTTCATAATTCTAAGCATTGAAATTTGCCCTGTTTAAAATAGTAACTATAAGGCTTAAATTTGTAGTATACATTTTTTAACAGATTATGAAATATGAAAATTAAGAATAATGTATCTGGGATTATTAACAATTTACAAAATAAGAACTAGAAAACTGTTTATCTTCCATTTTCTCAGATAAGCGAAATGTTTTCTAACTTTAATCATGCTGCCATCTATTGAAGCATTTCCTAAATTTTCGTTGACAGAAAAGTGAAACATTAAGTCATATAATAAAATTCCTTGGAAAGAATTAATTTTGTATTATCTAACTAATTTAGTCTTCTTAAATTAAAAGTATGTGTGCATTTAAATTTATATTCTTTTCATACAAATACAAGCATTAAAAAAAACATTTTCGGCCTTCGCTCGAAAATTAATTCTACTATTTCAGTTGGTATTTATTTAAGGAATTAATCGTGGATTTATAAAATTGCTTGCATGTAGCTTTAAAAAAATGCCATTTTTTGGTTCCTAAAGTGTCGTTTTGGAGGAATTCATGTTATACAATGCAAAGGACTATTTCGACAAAGTAAGATCGTTTGAAAAAATTAAGGATAACGAAATAAATAAGAATGAAGGAAAAAAAAACTTCAGCTCTGCCATATTTTATAATGTATCTAAATATTTTTATTAAAATATTTTATTCCTAATTAAAGTAATTTCCTCCTAAATTATAAAAAAAAATTAATATGTATTCATGAGATCGATGTTTTTTCCTTGAAACATACTATTTGCCTTCTCTTACATTTTTAGTCATCATTTTGACTTCTGTTTGAATGATTTTTATAATATATTATTTTGAAATATTTGACTTCAGCTATGAGATTGTTATAAATCCCTTGTTAAACTTTGTTTCTATTTAAGAAATACAGCCCTAACTATCTATCAGTTTGGGGATTCCTTTATAGCTTTTAAAGTAAAATGATTAAATTCATCGTCTTCCCTTATATCATTGTGCTGTATTCATGATTATGATAATATTCCACTAAATTGAGAATTTCCTAAATCTTGCAACATATTTTTTAAAAAAAATAACCATGCTCTTGGATGCCGTGTTATATAAGGTTTTCACCGCTTTTTATCTCATTTTCTCGCTTTTTATCTCATGTAATAAATGATGCAGAAGTGATGCGTGATGCATAAGTTACCTGTACATAATGGCGTATATAGGTAACTAGGCGGCGCTGCTTCAAGCATATTATGAGGCTCCATCTTTATAATTGATAAATATATAATGCAGAACAGAATTTACCTGGACATATCTGGTAAAAAAGATTTAAAATTTTTGGAAAAAGAGCCATGATTATTAGCCAATGATTTCCAAACTGAAAAATAAAGTTATTTTATTTTTATAAATTTTAACAAACTAATAAACTTATATCAAATATAACACTATAAATAATTATTTTACAGGACTTGTTAAGAGGGAATAACATAGATATATGCATGAATAAGTAATATTCTAATAAATAATAAACAAGTAATTATTTTTACTTTCATTACCTACTTACTAGTTATAGTAATTCAGTGTAAGCAAACAATGCAATCCTAATACTTAATAATTCATAGAATTTCTATTCTTTTAATTTATTTATTTGACATCATTAGTAAAAGTAGAATTTATCAATCTGATGCATCATTCTTGCATTATCTGTTTTCAAGCGGGGTAGCGAAATGAAAGTATCTATAATCAAAAATTTTGAAATAATGGACATCAGGTTCATCATTTCAAATATTTATCCGAATTATATCAATATAAAATTATATATAATTCAAATTTCTGAAAATGTCTTCAAATACAATTCAAAAATCTGAATAAAATGATGAAGTAAATAATAAATAACAGCCCCAAAATCGAGTTATCAATTTAAATAGCAAAATGCACTTCTCTCAAAGTCAGAGAATGTCACTTAACGATAATTTAAAATTAATTAATAAAGAATTTGATCTTTTTCAGTTTCTCACCATTGATTTCATTTTTTGGATTAGCCTAATCCATCCTAGTTAAAAGCGTACGATTTCCAGACAACGAGCTTCTTCTGGTCATGATGATATAATGATGAAATATGAACTCAATAAATGCAAAACCACGATTTTTCTACATTTTCCAAGCCGATTTTCCCGGACGACTTTGTATTTATTTTTCGGAAACATTCAATAATTGGCTATTAGCCCCATCATGTTCTCGAACAGACGATTTCTTTTCCAGATATGTAGCGAATTGTCTAAAAGTTTGAAGTTCTACTGCTTCAAAACATCTACGCTCAAAAACAAAACAGAAGAAGAAAAATAAACAAAAGAAATCAATCGTCACTTGTATCATCCAAGTTATACCTTAACCTCACCAAAAAAAATTTTTAATGTACTCGTATTTCGATTTTAATTTTATTTTATTTTATTGATTGATTTTCTTCTTTTTCCTTCGATCCGTTGCCCTTCGTCTTCAGACAGGGCGAAAATGTACTATATGATTCATATACATTTCAATGGCACCACCCTTTTTAGCATTTTTATTATTCTTTTCTATTATCAAATAGTATTAATTGGGGTCGTATGTTTTAATTGAGGAAATTCCAATCTGGAAGGCAAGTTCTGTTTTTGATAGTTTTGTTATCAAAAGGTTGGCCATTCTACATTGAGAGCTGGTGAGAAATCCTTATGCAATCTTATGCAGTAATCAATGCAGTACAGTGGCAAACACAATTGTTTTAGACCATTCACATCTGAAAAAAGATGAAAATAAAAACTTATCATTTAGTTATCAAAACTTTTATAAAATCATTTAGTTCTAAAGATCAGACGGATACATTCCATATTTTTTATTATTTGTTCCGATTTTGATTAAAATTTCTGAATTACTCTTTTTTCTAATATTTAAGCAAGTAATTTATTATAAAATTTAAAAAGATAAATTCCGACAGGAGTTCCCTCTAATTTTTTACCATACTCAAAGCACAATTATCTTATTTCTTTGAATAATCCTAATTCGATATCATAATTCTTTTTAATATTAATTATAACTGCAAGGACAAACTCACACTGTTATTGTTGCAAAGAACTTAATAACCCCTCACCAAACAACTGGTAAGTTTAGTTTAACATTTTTAATTATTCAACATATTAATGAGCAATTTTTTTACATTTTAGTACATTGTGAAATCAGAATTCTTTTATCTGTTTATTAATTTACTAAGTATATCATGGAAAGAGGGATAAACGCCACTAAAATTACTGAAAATTTCTGAAAAATTAATCAAAATTATTAATAAGTGATTTTTTATTTACAAATATAAAATAGGAAAATATCAATTGAAGACATAGAAAAATTCAAATAAATATTACATTAATTTTACAAAAAATGTTAAATGGAAGTTAACCAGTTAATGAATAATTAACAAATTAGCAATCGTGTGATTCGCCTGTGATTCACATCAAATCTAATTATCTAATTGGATTATCCAAATAATTGACGTAAAACTTTGAAGATAGTGTATTGATTTTTCAATATACTATGAATAAATAATTATTTATATTTTAATTAATTATTTTAATAATTTTACACCAAGTATTCTATACAAAAAATTTGCATTTATTATAATTTTTAACAATTAAAACATTTTTATTCGACCTGTCTGCTGTTTCATTCAGTCCAGCAGTCCTAGGCAGTTCACCAGGGCCGCTAGCTTGCCTAGTCAGAAATCCTCCAATGCCTGTAATTATTAAGAAATAAATAGTTAGTGAACATGATTTTTATGAATTTTATTTCTCATTCTATATTTAAGTAATTTGAAATGATAATTTACACTATTTTATTATGTTTTCAGTGCATGTATATAATTTTTGCTTCATTTTTTAGAATCAAATTCAGAATCAATTTTGCTTATTGATCAATATAAAACAATTCTTTTTCCCAATTTTTCACTTCTGTACTTTTATATAATTAGAATGATTCGGTATTAATGTTTTATTTCCCCATATGTATTACACATATACAGGGTGACACAAAAAAGTGAACACCGCACTAATTTTATCCCGAAATTTCATTAAATGAAGTAAACAATTATATGAAATTGCATAGACTTCCATAAAAGAAGTTAGTAAAAAAATATTTGAAATTTTAATTTTTTATGCATTTCCCATAGTGTAAAATGTTTCCCATACATTGATTATGCATACTCAGTTTCCTAATTCTGTCTACAAAATTTGCAGCGATATACTTGTTTGGAGGGACTAATAATAAATTTAGATGAAAGCTATTATTTCAGAAAGGCAAATTTATTCAATACAGAATAACTATCATTGATGAATATTCATCTAGTTGCACCTGAATCACTCTTCTTGAAGTCATTGAAATTTGCTTTTTTGATATATCGAGATCAAGACATTACAATGGTGTCTATGGAGTGATGCAACAGTTACATAAACAACTACACACTAAAAATCTAGAGTCTTACAACTTGGTCCACACCTTAGGTAGATAAAATCCTTTTTTATTAAGAAATGCATTTTAAAAAACGAATGTTGCTTCATTCAAGAAAGAAACATTAATCTTCAAGATTGTTACTTTTGGGAATGTAACTTCGTACAAAAGCTTCATCAGCCCTGGAAATTTTCTATAAATGCCTGATGTGACAGTTTCAGAAATTCTTTAGTTGGTTTCATTTTGTGCTACTGTATGCTAAATGGTGATTTATATATCCAGTTTGTTTTGGATGGCATTAAGTCAGAACTAAAAAATTAATTGGATTTGGCTATACACTCTCGATAGATATCTGCAGACAAATTCTAGTCATGAACTCGATCGGATATGCGTAAATATTTTTTAAAGAATGCAATGTGTCAAAGGTGGTCATTTTGAATAAGATTTAAGCATTTCAATTAAAGAATTATCCGACATTTTATAAACTTATTGAAATTCAATGACTGCATGATTATTTTCTGATTCTACTCTTTTAACAATTTTTCGTGACATGCATATTATCCCTGAACATTATGACGAAAATATCGCTCAAACACAAGTCAGAACAATGGAAAATAATGGAGGTAATTCAATACGTTTGCTTTAGAATGCCTCCGCAAATGTTATATATATATATATATATATATATATATATATATATATATATATATATGGCTAAAAGATAAAAAACGTTTTAGAAATTTAATTTTTTAATTGCCCTCAGCAGAAGCATGAAGTTTTTTAATGTATTTTGTACCTTATTTAATTATCGCAATCGGATGCACATGCCTAATTGCAATATTTATGGAAAAAAAGCTTATTCCACTTTTTTGGAAACCTGCATGTTCAATATATTTCTACATTTTTAGAATATTGTAACAAATCAATAATCTTGTTTTCCAGCATTGTTAGTTCAATCACTGGCAAGACAGGTTTACGTTCAACTCGGCTGGATGCTCATTGGATATCTTATTAGGGATCCCAGGCCTTTACGGCAAACTTGGTAACAATTTGGCGACTTAAGTGACAAAATAGTTGTTATTGGAAACTACGAGAATTTTAGCAATTCAGCCAAAGAAATCGATTTACGCTTGATTGGTCCAGAGCCTTCTCGACCTTCCTCCCGGGAAATATAAAATGGCGGCACACTCAAACTAAAAGCATTGTTTTGTGTTCAACTCTAGTTAATAGTTGAACTCTCCCTGAATGCTCCGACCTGCTTATGATCATTGTGCTGTGTTGTGCTATTGCGTACTCCTCTGTTGCTTGTGTGCGTTTCCGGCTGAGAATTTGTCTGCATATCAGTGATTTCGTGTTAATAAAGTCGCCTTTTGTTTCCAAGGCCTGTTGACTGTGCATCTCCATATACCCACAACATGAACCCGTTAACTTTATGGACTTACTGAAATTGAAGTCCCGTAACAATATACATACTTTATACTGTACGTATTAACTGAAACTGCACCATGAACTAATCTTTACATTCTTTTTTTTAATATACAATATTTATTCTGAAAAGAACGAGTAATTAAATTGCCCCATTCTCTGGAAATATATGGGAGCTGAAATAAAATTAAAGATTGGAACTTAACTAAAGATTGTTTAAATTAAAATTGAAAATTAAATAAAACTCTAAAGATCGTTAATGAAAAATTTATATCAATTTTTCTTTAAAGTTATATAGTTTTTGATTATTATTAAATATAATAATTTAAAAATTATTAGAACTTTTAAATTATTAGATTTATTTATCTTTTAATTATCAAGTTTTACATTTTAGACGCTAATTTTAGATAACACAACTGCAGAAGGGTGTGTGTATTTATTCCAAGGAAAAATACTTCTTTATTTTTTCTTGTTTATTTTCACTCTTTTCGTAATAATATATCTCGCTTATTTGATAAAAATAATATTATCAAAGAATTATAGATGTTTTTCCAATTAAAAGCAAAAAAAAAAGAACATTTTGCTATTTTGATGCCTTTCAGTATGTGTTTCTATGTTTGTAAAATCGTACTCTCAGTTTTTTGTTGTTGTTTCTGTTTCTTTTATTACCATACCAAAAACATAAATTTAATGCTATTCAATATGCATGTTTGTACATCCCTGTAAAAATCAACTTTGTTTGTTATTTGAAATTATTATATCTTTATCAAAAATATATTAGATTATGGAATAGGCCATTCGGGTTATAGAAAACTAGCTGAAAATGCTTATTGCATTTCGAAGTTTAGAAAGAATATAAAATTTTAACATGATACTCCTCTATTTATAATAACATTTATTGTAATTCATAAAAAAATTTAAGAGTAGGGAGAGTTAGGACATAGGGAGAGTCGCGCTTTTTGAAGCAAGTCCGGCATTTCTAGGACAGCACCGACAGCAGCAGAAATCCTGGCAAATTAGGTCCTCGTCGGAGAAAATAAAGTTTTCGTAGATGAGATTTTTCAAATGGTCCCACTGGAAAAAGACAGAAGAAATCAGATGAGCGTACTGGTCAAGTTATGGGTCCAACCCTACCTATCCTTCCAGAATATCTTCTTGGGAAACGCTACCTCTACAATCTTGTGGCTTCAAAAGTATTCCCACTCGCCAGACCATGCATAAAATGCATGTCCACCTTTTCCTGATTAGAGTACGTAACCAAACCTTCTGAAATCCAAAGTAGAAATGACGATGTATAAAAAAACTCGGGCTTTATGCTTTCCATTACAACGCCATCTAACGGTTCGCCGCTTAGTCCCCGCCTGTGCCTAATAAGATGAAACTTGCTTGTTTTGATGTTTTCTATCACCCCTTAAATTCTTGCCTATGAGTTTTGAGACACCTGTAGAAAGTATTGTAATCGTCGAAAAATTCAATTCGAGATTTGGACAAATCTCATTATTTCGGACTTCCCTGAGTCCATAAAGCACATTTCGGGATTTATGTCTCTCTCTAAGTTTGTGAACACAGAAGCTCCAAAATGTCTCGAGCTACACAAATTGAAACTTGGTTGTTTGGTCTTTACAACAAATTTGAGATTTCTATCACATTTTGAATGTAAACATATTTCATGAAATCAATTGACAAGAAATATTTCGGTGTGACTGTTCAAGTACAAATGAGCACAATATTCAGTAAATAACACTAGCTATAAATCGATATCGATACTTACTGTCTATTGTTATACATTTAGCATCTATATACTTATCGAATTTCGGATTAAATGTATCAAAAACTTGCCCATTAGTTTGTACGTTTGCGTACATGTAAACGTGATAATTTAAAAACACAATGACGTAGATCAATGAAATTTGATATGCGATCGTAATATTAAAAAGCATTCTGTGTAAGATTTTAATTTCCTTCGGTTGAAAAAATGCATTCACAGTGCATATTTGGTTTTTGAAGCACATGAAGCAAATATGCGGATGTCTGGAAATAAAAATCTCAACATAAAAATTTGATGTTGACAATATTGACCAATTTGCATGATTTTATGAAGGGAAGGAGGTATATTTTTTTTCCCAATATATCTTTATTAAAGAGTATTCTAGAAAGTTAAGGGGAGACCATTCCTTGTTAAATTGAATAAGATTTCTTTTTTATAAAATTTAAGAAAAATAAAATGATATGTTTATTAAGCATATTTTTTTAACTTTGTTCCAGTTTAATATAAAATTCGAATGTCTGAACACTGTTATATCCATCCATATTAAGAGATCCAAAGAAATCATTGTCACTTTATTCTTTTACTCGTTTTTTATTTATTTAAAAAATTTAGAGTTAAAAAAATAACTATGAAGGGCCAGAAGGTATTGCATTTTTTTTTAATCTTTTTATCATATCCATATATATCCAAGATAAAGAAATTCGATCAATCCACAACAAATATACATGTGCATATACGTATGTATGTGTGTTGCAATTTGTAATTAATCTATCTTCTAAAAATATTTGCTGCATCTCTAATTTCTGAGTTGAGCGGGATCATATTTTTTTCACAGAAAGCGTTGATTCTCAAAGAGCTATCATATCCAAAAGCTTCCGAATTCTTTTCTAAAATTACATACGTTCAAAATATTTTCACGGTCTTTCTTTTCTACTTTCTGCCTACTTATTTTCTACTTATTTTTTTCAGCGTACTTACCAGAGCTTTGACAAAAGATTTTTATGATATATAAAAACTGGGCTATCTCCTTAAAAGTATAAAAAGTAAAAATCTTAAAGCAACTGCATGATCTTGCTTCAAATCAAATCTTGTTACTAAAATCACGTTTTACGTACATACATGCGTGTGCACACACACATATAGTATCGATAGAAAGTATAATCTATGTACAAATGAGGACAAATAAAAACTGTAGATGCTTTAAATAGTATAAAGGAATTGCCTCCAAATGTTTTCAGTCCCCCTCACTTTGTTTTAAATGACATCCTTCATAAAGTGCCTCACTCTCAACTTTTTATTTTTTTAAAAACGATTGGTTTCTTTTACCTTATTTAAGTATTTTTTCTTCTTTTTTTAATGCTTCAGGTCTATGTGGCAGTTTATTTGTGCATGTTTTTTTTTAATATTGTGGTTGGCGCTGAAGAATATTGAAGCAGAGCTTTTGATTAACATTTTAAAACTTTTTATGAACCATATGTTTGAATATATCTTGTGGTTGGCGCTTCATAATCAGAAGTGGTTTTAACGCCAGTAAACTCCATCAAACTCAAACCTTCCAAATTATGGAAAGAATTTTATATATATATATATATATATATATATATATATCAACAGTGAATGCATTCATTGAAATTGAACGATATATACAGGAGAAGTATAAATAATATATTTGCTCTATTTTTTAAAACTTCATTATTCAAGTGATTTAAAGGAGACTTTTTTTTGTTTTGTTTTTATGTCTTCACTAAAACCAATAAATTTCATTGGTTGTCCAACTCGCGAACATCCAGCATACAAACGGTCATGTGAAAAACATGATTTTCTCGGTTCTCTCCGTTCACTTGAAGAGATTGACCTTGCACTTTGCTTACGGTCATCGAGAATGCCAGTCGTATGTGGTGCATTTGTTTGAAATCAAAAGACCTGCCAGTGGGAATAATGGGAAAGAGTGGAATGAGTATACTTCTCCATTTTATTTTCTATTAAGATTAGTTGCCTTGATGACTTTAGGCATCTGTTTCTTTACAGCTAGTCTTGTTCCATTACACAATTAGTGTGGATTAATGCTCCGAAAGAGAGTAATTGGCATGCCGACTTTGGGTGAAAGTTTGGTTGGTGGCTCAGCAGGAAGATCCAACGAATTTAAAAATTCTATTGGATAATTTACAGCTTCTTCTGCATTCATGATGCTGTCAACCGATTTGTAGGTAACAAATCAGTTGGGATTTTTTCTATAATTACATGATTGATTGTATTGACGTCGTTGTTTTTTGGTGCCAAAATAGCATGTTCGCAAAGCCATTTATGATTTTTATAATTGGCTACAATTTGCTGAAGAACGTTTTGAATGAGTTGTTCGATGGATGGCACAATGACGCATAAGCTCAATGGAAAAGAAATACATTTTGTGATAGCACATATTGGTACTTTGGAGGAGTAAAAGTTCAGTAGCTGTTTTGAGAATATGTCTGCTGACGCATCGTACAGCAAATGTACTCGCATACTGGTTTTTAATGTGAGTTTTCATGAATTAATGTGTTTTTGGCTTTTATGGAACAAAAGCCATCGCTGGCTAAACTGAACCACATTAACCGAAGAAATAGAAAAATTACTGTTTGCATTGAAAAATGTGCATTATATATAACTTATTGGGCTTCGAAAGAAAAAACTCTATCTTGAAAGTGTGAGATAAGCTCTGAATACAATTATTGTACAATACCTATAATCTTCGAGCAAGTATAATCAATAATTTGGCAATATTTTATCGCAATCGATCGAACGGTACGGCTGTGCATAAAATACGAAAACACAAACATTTATTTTTATAAATTATATTAATATACTCTTTTAGAATTATAATGCTTGTTGAATTCTTTCAGAATTGTAATGGAAGAAATTATTTTTTGTGTCTTTCGTGATTTGTACAATATTCGTTCAGAATTCTCAGGATTAATGTTAGAAATGTTGATTAAAATACTATCTTTTTAAACTGATTTAGTACAGAAAATATATTTATGTCATAAAATCGTTGATATAGTTTTATTTATTTATTTATTTATTTTATTTATTTATTTATTTTTGAAAATTAAGATGGTGTAAAAATTTTTGTACTCTAATATTTCTGGGAAATACTGCGAAAAACGCTAAAATGTTATTAAATTTTTGATTGAAATTTCAAACCAGAGGGATTTGTTTCCCTAAAAGTTTCTCGCAAACTCTCTAATAAAAATATTATATCATATGATGACTTATAGCATTTGGGTACAATAGTTAATAAAAATTAACCGCTAGTTTTAATTTAGCATCTTTACAGAATCTAATGTGTCTCCTCGGAAAGTTATTTAGAGGTTAATCCTTGGTTTATAGATGCAGTGAACAGATCTAAAAATATTTTTTATATATTAGATAATTGTACTATGTCTATAACCATCGCGTAATTGCAAGTAATAAGTTGTAGTTGTCGAAGTTTTATCGCAATCGGGTGAGCGGTATGATAGTGCATAAGATACAAACACACACACACACACACACACACACACACACACATATATATATATATATATATAGTAGATTGTAGTTCGTAGACTTTGAAGAAGTCTTCATTTTTCGTTTTATTCTTCCTTCGAAGGCAGTCAGGATTATTTACAAGAAGGCGTGGACACAGACATCCTTACGCAGCTCGAGACAAGCAGAAGAGACGATAAAAGGAGATAAATTAATTTTCCCTCCTGTTATCTATACTTATAATAAAGCTCAATGTGTGTGTGTGTGTGTGTTGGCGCTCTACAGGTCAGACGATTGGACCTACAGCTACCAAATTTGGTACATGTATACCTTGGAGGTCCGGAATGTGCACCTCGGAGCCCTTTTTTCGAATTTTTAATTAGAATTTGAATTAATTAAAATTTAAGCGAAATTTTGACGTTTTTCCGCTATAACTTCCGAAAATATTATCGCACAAACATGATTTTAACATCAATTTAAAGATAAAAAAATTAGCTTTCTGATGGTATCAGAGTTTTAATGTATAACTTAAGGCTCGATTTTTAATGAATTTTTAAAGAAATATTTTAACCTTTTTTTTTTTTTTGAGCACGTGACTGGATAAAATAAAAGAAAACAATGACGGAAGTTCAAATAATAAAAAAAAACTATCATCGCAAATCAAGTCTAAAGAAATAATACTTTCAGCACGTGACTGGATAAAATAAAAGAAACATAAAATGTGATATTTTCTAAAAATTAAATGCAAGGCAAAGGTTTATATAATCGTTTGCAATATCTAAATCATTTATTCAACAAATCTTCCTTATTTATGGTAAACCTGATCGAATTTAGACAGGATATGCATTGGAATTCCGACTTAATGGCATATTTCTATTATCGTTTGCAATATCTGTATCATTAACTCAATAATTTTTTTCCATTATAAAATGTGATAGTTTCTAAAAAAATAAATGCAAAGCCGAGGTTTCTATAATCGTTTGCAACATCTATATCATTTATTCAATATTTTTTTTTTTTTCCTTTTTCGCTTTCTTTAAAAAAATACATTTAATATTGAAGCATCACGGAAAAAAACATTTTTAATTTCAGGCCAATCAATGCCCGGAATTGCTTGAAGGCTAATGTATATGTGATTTAATTAAAAATTATAGAACGCATTACTCATGGCGAACCAGCTGGTCGCCAAAGGCGGCTAGTATAGAATATTTTGATGGGGGAAATATTGTTTTCAGTGCTAATATATTATTAATATTCTGAACGTGGACATAGGAATTCTGAACATGTGACTGTCAAAGCAGGGCAAACAGGCATCGTTTATAAAATTATTTATTTAGGTCAGCAACTTTTATCAATCCCTTTCATCGTGGGAATCGCTGACTAAAGAACTTTACAAACCATTTCTTGAATTAGTTTAGTAGATAACGTGGGATCGGATCAGGAAATAAGAGAATATCTTAGAATGACTTTGATATGGGCGAAATTGAGAAATTAATTTTGATTTAAATTTAACGTTAAAATATCATTATATATATATATATACACTGAAGTGACAAAAGTCATGGGATAGCAATATGCAAATATACAGATCTCAGTAGTATCGCAGCGAAAAAGTATAAATGCGCAGTTCGTTTTCCAGAGCTTTCATTTGTGTTCAAGTTATTCATGTGAACAGGTTTTTCGTGATTTATGGCGGCACGACGAGAATTAACAGACTTTGAACGTGGAATGTTAATTGGAGCTAGACGCATGAGTCATTCCATTGCGGAAATCGTTAGTGAATTCAACATTCCGAGATCCACAGTATCAAGAGTGTGCCGAGAGTATAAAATTTCAGGCATCACATCCCATCATGGACAGCGCAGTGGGCGACAACCTGCACTTAACGACCGAGACCGCCGACGTCTGTGTAGAATGGTCAATGTTAATAGACACGCAACACTTCGTCAAATAACTGCAGGAATCAATGTGGGACGTGTCCGATAGGACTGTGTGGCGAAATTTTTCTTCCTTGGGCTATGACAGCAGAAGACCGACTCGAGTGCCTTTACTGACAGCACGACATCGCCTGCAGCGACTCGCCTGGGCTCGTGAGCATATCGACTGGTCCCTAGACCAGTGGAAAACCGTGGCGTGGTCAGATGAGTCACGATTTCTGTTGTTACGAGCTGATGGTAGAGTTCGAGTGTGGCGCAGACCCCACGAAGCCATGGACCCAAACTGTCAGCAAGGCACTGTTCAAGCTGGTGGTGGCTGCATAATGGTGTGGGCTGTTTTTACATGGCATGGACTCGGTCCTCTGGTGCAACTGAACCGATCATTGACTGGAAATTCTTATGTTCAGCTGCTTGCAGATCACTTGCAGCCATTCATGGACTTCACGTACCCACACAACGATGGGATTTTTATGGATGACAATGCGCCATGTCACCGGGCCAGAACTGTTCGCGATTGGTTTGAAGAACACTCCGGACAATTCCAGCGCATGATCTGGTCACCTAGATCGCCCGATATGAATCCCATCGAGCATTTATGGGACATCATCGAAAGGTCCGTTCGTGCCCAAACTCCTACACCATCCACACTTTCACAATTATAGACGTCTATACAGACAGCATGGCTCAATATTCCTGCAGAGGACTTTCAACGACTTGTGGACTCCATGACACGTCGAGTTGTTGCACTTCGCCGGGCAAAAGGAGGACCGACACGATATTAACAGTCATCCCATGACTTTTGTCACTTCAGTGTATATATACCTCAAAAAACGCTATTTTACATTTTTAAAAAAAGCCTTTTTTATAACTAACTATTAGAATAAATATATTTAACTTCCGCTTCGAGGCATTGTCATATAGTTGTAAGAATAATTTGAATGACTTATATGCTGAGGGTTTGAGTCGCGCTTTTTGCTTAATTTTTTACATATGTATTTATATTCAACATTTCTACCTTTTAAGCGCATCCATACAGGTGCCTTTTCTGGAAAAAAAAAAAAAAAAAAAAAAAAAACGCGATTTTACTTAGAAACACACATTGTTTGCATAACTAAATATTAGAGACATTTTCTATCTTCTATCATACTGACAATTTTATATAGCACCATCTCGGGCCAGATTTCATCATGGTGAAACTGAATGTAAATTCAAAAATATAAATAATTGCAGATAAACTGTAAAATGAATACTGCAATATAGTTACTGTTTCGAGTAACATGTTAAACGAAGAGCATTCATGAATTTTTTTTCTTTGTAATTTAAATGGTTAGTTCATATATAGGTAAGCTTGAAAAATATTCATATGTAATCAGTACGTGATTATATCTAAATATTTTCCCCAAAAAAAGAAATTAAAAAAATGCCGAGCCAAGCTCGATTTTTCACGTTATATTGCTAATTTCCCCCATTTACATGAATGGTTTTCATAATGCCTCATTACACTCATTTTACAGACATAACACTCAGTTTAAAGACAACGTGCTTGTTTATCAATATTTTTTTTAATTTAAAAGTATCTTACATTATTTTTCTTCATTTATGAAAGTATAATACTCAGGTAGCTAAATGCGGAACATGTTGATTATCCCTCCGAAATTTCTGTGAATAAAATTAAAAGAAAAGTTTCCGTGTGTAGGTGTGTGTGGTACTAACAAATTGAGATTTATTTAATAAATGGCTCTAAACTTCACAATTATTCCTTTACGCTGCAAAATATGTTCCTTTTTTTTTACCATTTAGAGAATACAAGCCAATACAACCTTAAATGTTCGACTGGACGAATCTAAAATTCAATAGAAGTTTAGGAGTAAATTCTGCTAACCCAATTTCACGCTCCTAGTATTTCGATTTAGTACCAAAGAATACACAGATTGAAAATTATTTTCTGACAAAACTGAATTTCAAAATTTGGCGAAGATATTCGTCTGACGATTAAGACTATACAAAAGTTCATCCCTCTTTGCTTTTTCCATTTATCGTGTTTGCATGGATTTAGGTGGACAGGTAGACACACTTTTTAGAAGTATTTCTTTAAAATTTGATTCAAATTAATGGTTTTCTTGTAAATATCACATAAAAAATAGCATCCTTCTAGCTTTTTTTTGGGGTGTGGTTGGGCTCACAGTGCCCTGAACACGACATTTTCTAAAATCTAGCGAATAATTTAATAATTTAATATATCAATCTGTATAAAGCTTCTGCGGATAGGTAAAAAAATGCTTATTTCAAATATTGTTTCATCATCATAAATATTAACTTCATGCAACTCTTGAACAAGTGGAATTTCATAACACTAATTAACTATTACTTCTGCAATATTTCGTAATTTAAAGTTTTATATTTATAGTTCTGTCAGATAAGTTTTTTTTTTAATATTTAACATTTGCTAAGTGCATTGAAATAATTAAAACGTTACTCAACACCATATAAAATCCAAATTATACTTTTTATCATAATGAAGTTATCTTATCAAACTTATTGTATGTCCTATCTCCCTAAATTTTCTCCTTTCAATGAGGGCCGATAATTTTCTTGGCTTAAAATATCTTTTTGACATTCACATCTCAGCAATCAGCTATTCTTTTAAATGATTTAAACAACGTTTTTTATTCGGCATAAAAATTTAGATGAATGCTAATTTTTTAATGTGGCATCACATAGAGAGACTGAATTACAAATTGATTAGAAAAGTAATAGAAATACTCAATATTTAAATTCAAACAATAAAATAATATATCATGCTCACATTAAAGATAAATTGCAATCATTTTGATTAATCTTCCAAAATTCCCGAGAATAAAATAAAAAGGAAGCTCCCCTCTCCCCCCCTTTTTTCAATTAACAAACTGATATTTACTTAATAGACGGTCTGCAGTAGATTTTAGTACAGAGTGTTCATGAAACAAAATTAATAATACTTCAAGAACTATTGGGAACTTCAGAACGGAATGCGATACACACCTTGTAAAACCTGCTAGATCGAGTTATTTAAAAACCAAGGTTCCCACAGTTGAAAAATTTAGAAATAGCAACCAATTAACTGCTAACTGGTACTTAATGGCAATCAATTTATCGACTGTAATAAGCATATCTTCTTGAATCACTTCGAAATACACTAATTTGTGAAGATCCAATCATCAAAAACAAAACTACAGAGATATTCAAAACATTCATTTACGAAGTATTCCATCTTGTTGTTTTTGAGAACTACTGCACCACATTAATACAAAATTATATTCGCTCTCAAAATATATTTATAATTATACTTTGTAAATCCTTTTCATTAATTATTTTATGGAAATAAAAATTGCCTTTTTACCTAGAACGTTTCGAAAAAAATATAGCAATCACTTTTAGATGATTTTACTTGCCAAACTGGTGATATGCAGTCAAAAAGGCTGCGGCAGAGGCTTCAAAGTAATTCAAAACGATTAGCATTTACATTTAAACTAAAAGAAGTTAAATAATTTTTTAGTTTCTTTTTTAATTCAGATACTGACCCTTTCTTTCATTGTTGAAAAGTTATCTGAAAAAAAAGTTATGACATTTTATTTTATTTTTTTACTGACCATCAAAATATTGTCAATATTTGAGTTTATTTTTTTATGAGACTCGAGATTTACTTCCGCTAATATCTAATTTTGGAAAAAAATATAATTATATTTTATTCTAGATAGCGACATATATATATATATATATATATATAAATGGAAACACAGAAAGAATGACGTGTCATGTTAATAGGGGAAAAAATACATGTTCTCATAATGGAAGCTATATTAAAGAAATGTAGGAACTAAACTCAAAAGGTTTTATATAAAAAACTTTTTAAAAATCTAGAATAAATAAATAAAAAATATTCGTCATTTTCACCAAAAATCGATGATTTAGTTAGTCTCCTACTAAAACAGCTTTTATAATTGCAATAACGAGCAGAAATTCCGATACATACGAAAACCGAGGTGAATAAGCGTGTTCAATAAAAATTTGCCATAGTTCGGTTTTAATTTAGTTTAGTTATATTAACGTCCGTTTAAAGCAACACGAGGGCTACTTTGGGATGGACCTCATAATTTTGAACCACGGTCAGATGACGAGGGCGACACCTGAACTGGCACCTTCCTCTCCCCACCACACCACACCAACGGGAAGACGTTTGGCCTGACAGATTTAAAGTACAAGAGACCCCCCCTCACACGACGGTTCTTCGATGGAATCGAGTCTCGAACCTGGAGCCCTCCGGTTCCGAAGCCGAGACCTTACCACCAGGCCACCGCGGCCTTACCATAGTTTGGACACAAAATAAAATGCGGAAAAGATACAATGATGGTGTGTTTTCTTAAGAATGTTGGAGAAAATATTTTGTAAATATATGGATGAATTCGCAATTTTACGTAAGATATGAAAAATTGTACGTGTTGAAAATAGACTTCAGAAACTTCAGGCTTCTCACGTATTTATTTTTCAATGTATATTCAGATTTCAAAATAATAATAATGCATTTTATTAGAAAACAATTAGATCTAGAATAAGAACTCCCCTATCTTCATTTTTAAGTCCATGTTCTTGTGATTAAGCTATCTAAACACTATTTCCCTCGAAGCTATTGGAAGCTAATATTCCTCCAAAAAAATCATATCTCCTCAGCTGTATGCATTGGTTTTTCGTAACCCCTTCGTATACAATGACGAGTCTGAATGGCGTATCAAATTAATAAATTTTTAGTCTGCAATTAAAAGAAAGTATTAAGTAATTTAAAATGCGAATATCACTTGAAAACTCACGATTGCCGCAAATACTTAATATTATTTTAAGAATTAAAATAATAATAACTGTACTTAATAAGAGGTACCATTTAATTAGGAAGTTAAGTAAATTCATATGTCAAGGGATTAATGTATTATACATGAATATTCTATGAAAAACTATCTTAATCATCATTTAATCAAGACATCTTTAACTAAAGTCTATTAAGATTTAGAAGCACCTGAAATTATATAGATTTTACTGCAAAGATTAGTTAAAAGAAAAAATGAAAAAGAAAATTTTAAAAAATACATGGTTATAATACCGAAAGCGGAATCTGATGAATTTAAATAGTAATTTATTTAATAAATATAGTGTAAAGTTGGGTAAACTCTTTTAGCGTAGCTAAAAAGCAACCATAACACACACATTTATTTTTTGTTGTCATTTGCAGTCGGTAATGTTTCTTTAGCATAATAATTACAGCCTGTAAATTAAGTTTCATAAAAAGCATATTTTACTGTTAAATAAACAATTTACTTATGCAATTTTCTTGTTACAGTGATTTCTAATGAATTCATATAATCTGGTTACAGCAAAGTAACTCTTCTTAGCGAGCATGTTGCACAAGAGTGCCCGGATAAAAAGTATTTTATAAAATTTTGTTTAACCATTAACTATATTTTAATCACAGAATTCTCACACTGAAGATAATAAATTTACCAATTCATTACTAAAGAAGTAACAATTAGACGAAGAAATGACGATTAATTTTAGAACTATTATTTATCGAATTCTGAATTAGGGAAACAGCACTATCGCCCTGTTCTTGTGAAATATAAAAGAATGTTTCCCTAATAATTCCAATAACAAATAATCGAAATACTCGATGAAAATAAAAAATTTTTATAAACGTTGATAACATCTTAGCAGAAAGACAAAAAATAATCGGCAAAAATGCTAACTCGACACTTAGACGGTTATTCTGCCAAAAGTAAGACAAATTATAAGCCGAATGAACGACATTTGAATAAGATTTCTGAAAATTTGTGGATTTTTATCGCATTCAGTTCACAGCGGGCCGTCCAGAAATTATCGACAGAATGAAATAATTTTTTTGCTTTGTCAGATACACTATCAAAAGTAATGAAAATTATAACATTGATGAACGGCATTGCATTCAAAAGCCTGAAAATTTGCGGATTTAACTACTGCATCTTTTGAATTGCATTCATAATAAGTTAATCAAAAGTTATTGCAAAATGCGGCATCTTATTAACCTGACACCCTATCGATTATTTTACCTAATATAATCAAACGGATTTAACCGTAACTTGGATATTAAGACTATTTCAAAATATTAACTTTAAGATGGTTTTTAGATTTTCCTATTAGAGAATGTGCAGCTTTTCAGCAATGATTCTGATGTAGTGAAAAGTTTAGCCGACGGGGGAGGACGGGGGAGTTCCCCTCGTGCTAATGCCGCCTCTAAGCCAAGAGGAAATCATTTCTGAAATATCTATGCATACATTTTTGGATCTAACGAAAAAAGTAAAGAAATAAAACGCTCCGAATTCACAAGATTATATATATATATATATATATATATATATATATATATATATATATATAATGCTTAATTAAGAGTAAACATTTCCTCTACTCTCATACACCTCCCCATTATTTTGATTAAAACAATATCAACTGGTGCACGCATAATACGAAGACTTTATATTTCTGAAGTTTAGTTCTTAATTAAAAACAAGGTAAACAACACTTTCGTTTCGTTTCGTTTCGTTTTATTAACGTCCCGTTTTAAAGCAACACGAGGGCTATTTTGGGACGGACCTCGTAATTTTGAACCACGGACAGATGACGAGGACGACAACTGAAGTGGCACCCCCCTCTCCACACCACGCCACACCAGCGGGAGGACTTTGGCCTCACAGATTTAACGTGCAAGAGACCCCCTCACACGACGGATCTTCGGTGGAATCGAGTCTCGAACCTGAAACCCTCCGGTTCCGAAGCCGAGACCTTACCACCAGGCCACCGCGGCCCAGGTAAACAACACATGTAATAATAAGTTGACGCTTTATTCTTGTGAAATAATTTAAACAAATAGACAAGCACAAACGAGTAACACTCTTTATTAAAATATTGGTCAAAAATATGAAATTGTAAATGAATACTTTTATGTGCTTAGCATAAAAGTGTATATCAGATAACATTGAAAGTTTTCGTGAAAAGGCCTGTCATATTCAGACTAGTTTAAAAAAAGAATTGCACAAATCAGAATAAATTTCAATAAACTTTTTATCAAAACAGTATAACATTCATATGAATACCTGTATACAGTGGAAAAATATAAGAAAAGTATATTTAAGATAGTTTGCAACGTAAATAATAGATAAATTGACAGTTTTCATAAAACTGACTATCACATTCAAAGCCCAGTTTAACAAAGGAGTGCAGAAATCAGAATAACTTTCAATAAAATCTGATCAACAGGTAACAAATTGTATATGAACACTTAAGTATAGTAGAAGAATATTAAAAATGGTATATAAGATCGTTTATAAAGTGTATATCAGATAACAACAACAATTTTTGTAAAAAATATATGATATTCAAATACCAGATTAACAAGGAATTGAACAAACAGAAAAAAAACTTAATACAATTTTGATTTTTGAAAAAAAGTAAAAAATTTTATATGAATGCTTCTGTTCATATAAGGTTTTAAATACCACAGGTATAAGTATAAAAACAGTAGGTAATTTAAATATGACATGTTTTCAACATTAAAATGTGACAGTCCAATTTGTCAAAGTTTAAACTCTAGAGGCTTCAAATTGAATTACTTTAATCGGTTTATAAAATAAAAATTTTCATAAAATTATGACGCGCAAAAATGTAAATAAAAATATTTTTTTAATTTAAAAATTACAAAATATTATTAAAATTGAAATGCGTGTAATATTTAATTCAAAATATAGTTAAGGAATGCACTGAAATTTTTTATGAAAGAAATGCAAAATTTGTTATCATTAAATAAAAACACCAGAAAAATATCACAAAAATTAAACACATGCATGTAATTTGAAATACAAAATACCATGTTATAAATTCATAACAGTTTTCATCATGTTAATGAATTTTTTTATTACATGAGCTGGCATTGTCTTCTCTAAAATTACAGAATAATTACAAAATCAATCTTGTATAACTTTCAAATTTTTTTAACTTTTACTATTACTCTTAATCAATTGTAACAATTTCTATCAGCTGTTTCACATTTTCATCATCCAGATTCTCACGGCTTTCCAACTCTTCATTCAAAGCTCTACAAATAAATTAAGTAAATTGTATCACATTTGCTATTTTCAATAGTGAGAATTTTCAATCAAATAATGCAAGAGTATTTGAATAAGCATCCTATATTGCGAATGATGTTTTATAATTTCTACCCACGGAATGAATAGCAGATTACAGATGAAGAAATATAACTTCTATGTGTCATAGAATAAATCCCAAATTGATAAATTAAAATATAGAGTTCATTTTGAATACTTAGCAAAAATGAAAATCATTAACAGCATAAAGCCCAAACAAAATATTACTTACATCTTTTTATTGTAGATAGGATGGACAAACAGTGAAACCGCGGCAGCAGTGTTTGTGAATGAAACGCTACATTATTGAGACTATTGTCATGTAGTAGGCATGAGCCATCTTTATCATCTGTACCAGCACCTGAAAAAGTTCTAGAGTGGGCAGCATTTTCCCAGAATTAATGAGTGTGCATGGCTATCGTAAGTTTGTTTTGCTCCGAAGCGACAGATTTCTTCGACAGAGGTAAATTGCAATTAGTCCAATGACATGGTACGTCCTTCAGTTCTATTTTAATTTTAAGAGGAATGATGCTGAAAGAGTGCTATATCTGTTTCAACAAATGTTCCCAACTAGACTCTCCGATACACTTAATTTCTGAAACAACCAAATATCTTTTAGTATGAAACTATGCCATAAAAGGTTTAATTATTAAAAAATTATGAACATTTTGCTATTAAATCACTCAAGAGGCTCAACATCAGGAAGAGGTTATGTTGAAATGTTCAAATCACAGGAGCCGTTATCACAGCTTCGAAAAATAAAAATTATTTCGTTTAGCTTTTTAAAAAAAATTAGAATTACAAAAATAAGCACAATAAAATAGTTCCCTCTAATGAAGTGTTAATATATAAACTTCAATTCATATATAAATTACAAAAATTAAGCATAATAAGAACATACGATGATACCTTTTTGGCTAGAGGTTTCAAATTAATATAGAATTCATTTTTTTTTCTTAGATATACTGGTCTCCAAAAATAAAACATGAAAAAAGTACGTTAATTTGCAAATTTAAAAATAAATAATGAGTGGAAGAAAGAAATTGACTCAGTTTGAGAAAAATGTAATACTGTTTAGTTAATGAACATGAGAATATTTTAACCCACTTTACACGCTTCCAATACACATGAGACAAGAAATGAAATGGAGCAATGCGTATGTCGTGTATGAAGACGTAATGCATATGTGATATGAAGATAATTTATATTTTTCCCTAACGCCAGAACAGATGATTTGAATAACATACACACACAAGAGACGAATTTTAATCCCGCTATAAAATTTTCCGTTGTTCTCCCTCTTAGTTATCCCAAAAAAACTTATCAAACACTTATATCTCCCCCTTTTTTTAATAGCAAAATTGCAGATGAATTTCTGAAATAATATTTCAATCTATATTAAAGAAGTAACACTTAATCCACATATTTCAGACAATTTTGAAAAGCCTTTTTTGCAAATCGACTTTTAAAATCCACATTTTTCAGTTTACTACAAAAAACAACACAAACAGTTCTGGAAAGAGGGTCTTATTCAAGATATTTAATAAAAGAAATTGTTTAAGATTTAAATTAGATGAGAAGCATCATTACAATCCCCCCTCATTGCAAAATGAGGTATAACCCTTCCTTACAGTGGCGTCCAAGTAAAATATTAAATTTAAATATATATTAAAAATTAAATCTAACCCTCCTTTACCTTTACATTAATATAAAAATACATTTCAACTATGTGACTACTTATATAAAAATATAATTTAAGAATCATATTTGCAAAAATATTATGTAAATCTAAATCAGAAGTTCCCAACCTTTTTAGAACTGGCACCCTCTTTTCTAGTGAACATTTCAATATCACCCCTCCCCTTCCACTCCAGATAAATAACATCGTACATAATGCATGGTGGAAACAAGAATTAAAAAAATACTCTAATAGATAGATTATGGTTGGAATTGAAACGCTACTAAATTTCTTCTTCATTTAAAAAAAGAATAAAAATTTTAGCTAACCTGTTATAAGGACAGGCAGAGATTTTGAGGATACGAATTAATTCCTAATAAACTGTTGCTTTCTAAATAAATAAATTGGCAGGTTCAGAGACTAAGCAATCTCGTACTTAATTACATTAAAAAGTATTTTTATTAAAATTTAAAGACATCGAATTTCTAACTTAACTAATGAGAAGGCTGAATTTGATGCATTTTAAGAAGCTAGTTAATATCGGGCTCTATTTCTCTTAAAAACAATCGTAAGTCGCTGCGTTCAGTAATATGGAGCCGATTTCTCTTTTTCGTTACCAATGTTGCTTCAGCACTAAATCCACGTTCAGCTAAATATGAAGAGGGGAATGCTATCAGAAGTCGTTGAACAATCGACCATAATCCTGAATGCAGTTGCGAAATGGACTTCTGCAGCCAAAATTCTTGGTAGCCATTCTTGAATTTAATTTTTAGATCCTCATTTGTCATTAGTTCTATTAGTTCTGAGGTGATCCTGCTGTATTGATATTGGAAAAAAGATCCAAAACCCAGTCAGGTACGTCTATGTTTAAATTATCCTGGAATCGTTCCTTGAAGTTATTATACACTATATTTGGTAAATCTTCTAATGCCCCTTCGTGCCATATAAAAGCCCCCTAATTTTCTCTGAGTCTTTTACAACCCCCCTGAAAGTTTCTAAAGCCCACAAGGGGGCGTTATCGCCCAAGTTGGGAACCTATGATCTAAATAATCTACAATAATAACAAAATATTAATAAAATAAAAGGTATATAATACAAATGTTGTCTGGTCATTTTTCTGCAGAAACTCGCTTAATAACCTTTACTCGGGGAGGATAATCCAAGTAATGTTTACCTACATTACGCTTAAATACCGAAAAATTGTATTCACCCAAGTCATGACTTTAGAAATAAAATAGTCAAATATTAAATAAAATATCAATGTAGTTATGATTTCATAAAAACATTTGGAATGGAAATAATGATTCCAAATACTTTTATAAGAAATATTGAAAGTGAAATAAATATTATAAAAATATTTGTTTGTATAAGTGTGAAAAAGGTTGATTGAGTAAGTTTGAAAACAAAAATTTGTATTTTTTCAAAAAACATGATTGTTCTGAGACAGGAGATAACACAGGTTTAAATAGTCTACCAAGTCACCAAGTCTTTCGTACTAATACTACTAACGATTATATGAAGATCATAAAAATTTCATATCAAATCAATAGAGCTGTTCTCTGAAAACCATCTGTTTCCGAGAGGAATTTCAAAATAATTATTTCATTGAACGTCCTCTACTTAGAGAATCCTGAACAGAGTTTGGAAGACACAATCACTAAATAAAATATGAAATGCATCGATTTTGCTAGTTTTAATTTTTTATTAATACTCATAATGCTTCGATTAAACCAGAGGTCATCTGTCTCCTCCAAATCCAAGGAGTTATTACAAAAGAAAGAGCTTAGTTAGATCCGCAAATTCACTAACTGGGTCAATTTGCCAATTTATGTCATCACTTTGTAATTATAGCAAACAAATTATTATACCTTCATAACTTAAAATAGCTCTTTCTTTCATTTTGAAAAGATGTGTTTTATCCAAATTCTCGACATGGCTATATTGATGTTATTATTATGGCCACCGAAGAAGTTAATATAATTCATTTATTCATATCAGCTGACATTAGTTAACTACATCTAATCGCAAAAAAGTATTTAAAAAACAGATACAGTAATGTATGAAAAAGTTGCACTATAATGGCAGAGCTTTGTTAGTTATATTACAAAATTGTGTAACTGCCAAGTTTGCGGTGGAAACTGGCGAAATCATTTTAGTTGTTGAGGCTGATGGTTGAGTCAAAATCTCATAAAATAGAGATGAAAAAGGGTAAACAGACACTGATGACATATCGAGGGGCTATGACCATTCATATGAAGCTTTTTTTTTTTTTTTTGAAATCGTGCCCGTGGATTGGACAGGCGAAACTGTTGTAGAATTTTTTCACTAATGTACAGTAAAAATATCGTTAATTTTTTCAGAAAATGGAGGATGGTGAATGTTAAATGAGCCTTAATCACATATCTAGGGATCTTCAGATTTCGTATGAAATCACAATTATCAGAATTTGTTCGGGGGGTTAGAGTAGCCGACGCTGCCGCAAGACTTCTTCACAAAGAATGCATTATGCAATTGTGCTCTTTCGATTTCTCTAGAAAATAGAGTGCAAAGGAGGAAAGGCAACCTTTGATGACATATGATCTCATATGATTTCTCGTGAACCCCAATAATTGAAGTTGGTTCAGTGGGTTTGACTAGCTAGAACTCACGCAAGATTTCTCCACAGAGAATGAAATACAAAATTCCGGTATTTTGATTTCTCTTAAAAATGGAGGGTAGTGTAAAGTAGCTTCCTTTGATGACACATCTAGAAGTCATGAATTTTCATATGAAATGTAAAATATAAAAGTCCGTTCATTAGTTTAGGCTAGTGAATTCTACCGATAGATTTTTATTTGAAAGTGCATGATAAATTATTATTTTCGATTTCTCTTGAAAATTGAGAGTAATAGAAGACAGACAAGATCTTGATGACATATCTAAGTAGCGAGTGCTTTCGTATAAAACAAAAAGTTAGCAAATGGAATTAGCGGTCGAATGTGGGCGAATGGTCAGTGGCGTGGCATGAGTTTCAGTCACTCGGGACGCAGACACAATTCGCCACTACTTTATTTCGGTATTTAATGCAAAAAGCTCCGAAAATTACAGTAATTCTAAATAAGTTTTCGGCAAAAATAAATTTGTTATTGTTTATTGTACAAGGTACAAACAAAGAAATGTAATTTATGTATTCATATTTTATAATAAACATCTTATTTACGAAAATTCTACCATGTATGCCACTTAATGAAATATACACAACAGTTTATGATATTCGTCTATTAGGTTATTATTACCTGAAGTTAAGATATATGAAGAGTAGCAGCTAATAAAATATAAAACACAAATTTATTTCCAATTAGAATCGGAATGATACTACCATGATATATATTTTATTGAAAAATTATTAGAATTAAAAATAAAACTTCAGTCTTTTACTAAAACATTATTTGTCTGCTTTTTCTACCAACAAACGCTATTGCTCTGTCAATGTCTATAAATCATTTTTAAGCAACCACAGTTCTAAAACGCTTCTTTCACAGCTGACATTAATTATGGCAATTGTGAAGAATAATCGGAGCATTATTATAATACTGGGAAGCTTGCAATTCACAATAAATTATAACAATCCAAGTGGTGCTACGCTAATTAATTAATTTTTGTTGCCTCTGCTAGATACGAAAGCCCGTTGTCGCATTTTTCGAGATTGAAATCCTTTCCATCAATTTCAGCAGAAGCAAAGTTTACACTACATTCAGTGTCGTTCGAATCCATGAGTATAGTCGACATTAGACGGACAAATTATCCTGCCGTTTTATAATAACTGAATTCACTTGCACTCGCACAGCTAGACATATAAAAATACTGTAAATGGTTTTCGTTCGAAATTCGACAGATATCTACAAATTTTGACAGAAGTCCATATACCAAATTTCATCCGTCTAACTTAAATCATTTTTCAGTTATCGTTATCGTGCTCATGGACAGGAATAAGACGTAAATGTCTGTCTCAAATTCAAGGACGTCTAAAATGTGGTGATTCGCCAAAATCTCGAGTTTGAATTGTTTGAACATTATAATAATTCCTCTATATTTTGCACCCAAGTAATTATAAAGTCACAGCTTAAACACTGTTAATAAAAAAGTAATACAGAAGTTCTTAGTGTGTACTCACTATACATTGAAGTGACAAAAGTCATGGGATGACTGTTAATATCGTGTTGGTCCTCCTTTTGCCCGGCGAAGTGCAACAACTCGACGTGTCATGGAGTCCACAAGTCGTTGGATGTCCTCTGCAGGAATATTGAGTCATGCTATCTGTATAGACGTCCATAATTGTGAAAGTGTGGATGGTGCAGGAGTTTGGGCACGAATGGACCTTTCGATGATGTCCCATAAATGCTCGATGGAATTCATATCGGGCGATCTAGATGGCCAGATCATGCGCTGGAATTGTCCGGAATGTTCTTCAAACCAATCGCGAACAGTTCTGGCCCGATGACATGGCGCATTGTCATCCATAAAAATCCCATCGTTGTGTGGGTACGTGAAGTCCATGAATGGCTGCAAGTGATCTGCAAGCAGCTGAACATAAGCATTTCCAGTCAATGATCGGTTCAGTTGCACCAGAGGACCGAGTCCAAGCCATGTAAAAACAGCCCACACCATTATGCAGCCACCACCAGCTTGAACAGTGCCTTGCTGACAGTTTGGGTCCATGGCTTCGTGGGGTCTGCGCCACACTCGAACTCTACCATCAGCTCGTAACAACAGAAATCGTGACTCATCTGACCACGCCACGGTTTTCCACTAGTCTAGGGACCAGTCGATATGTTCACGAGCCCAGGAGAGTCGCTGCAGGCGATGTCGTGCTGTCAGTAAAGGCACTCGAGTCGGTCTTCTGCTGTCATAGCCCAAGGAAGACAAATTTCTCCGCACAGTCCTATCGGACACGTCCCACATTGATTCCTGCAGTTATTTGACGAAGTGTTGCGTGTCTATTAACATTGACCATTCTACACAGACGTCGGCGGTCTCAGTCGTTAAGTGCAGGTGGTCGCCCACTGCGCTGTCCATGATGGGATGGGATGCCTGAAATTTCATACTCTCGGCACACTCTTGATACTGTGGATCTCGGAATGTTGAATTCACTAACGATATCCGTAATGGAATGACCCATGCGTCTAGCTCCAACTAACATTCCACGTTCAAAGTCTGTTAATTCTCGTCGTGCCGCCATAAATCACGAAAAACCTGTTCACATGAATAACTTGAACACAAATGAAAGCTCTGGAAAACGAACTGCGCATTTATACTTTTTCGCTGCGTTACTACTGAGATCTGTATATTTGCATATTGCTATCCCATGACTTTTGTCACTTCAGAGTAAATGTTGCCTAAAATATAGTATGATCCCCTCCCTTATAATCAATTTTGATTTTAACAAGTGAAAAATAAATTAGGATATTTTTCATAAAGGTCAAAGCATAAATATCCTCTTTGCCAACACTATGACTATGCAACTCAGACCAATTAAAATGTTTCTTAATGCTTTTGACAGTAAAAAGAAAAATAGTCAAGAATAGCAATATGAAATTGAGTTATATATAAATATTTCAGCAGATAAAATTATTTTTTGATATATTATACATTTTATTTCATTAAAAATCACAAGAAAAAGTAATTTGGATATATTTATATCCTTAATTTTGAAAATATAATTTAAAATCCTAATATTTATTTATCACACATTAATGAAGTAAAGCTTTATAAAAACTTCTGCAAATAAAGTTCAGATTATTCAGAATCTCTTTTACAATTCATATTGTCCTAATCACTATTAGCATGATTTGACAATTATTAGAACAATTTCTTGGGCTTCATGCATTTAAACTAAAAACATAAATAATAATGAGTTTTATTCAGTCATAGTATTAAAAATTACCTAATATAATGCTGGAAATTCCTTTCTTCTGTTTCTTCGTTCCATGCCATAAATTCCTAGAAAGATCAGTCATTAGTAAATGATTTTTCTTCTCCTCTGAATTAATTTACAAATGCATGCTAACAAATAACAAAATACAGATACTTATCTGCTCCAATTGCATGTGAATTCTATACATCATAGCATTTAGTTGTTTTAAAAACTTTCAGTTAATCTTAGTATCAAATATATGACATGCAGTTTCCATTAACCCTGTAATTAAGTAGTGTAGCAACATCCTTGCATTTATGAATTATTGTTAAAAACTAAAGAGCAATGTAAATTTGTCTAAAGTTACATAGATTGACCAATTTTCATTAATTAAGAACATGGCTTTTAAAGAAACGAAGAAAGTTAGATAAATTAATACATACGATGCGGGAGGGATGAAAATAGAGGGAGCAAAGTTTCTGAAAGTGCACATTTTAGCTCATGGAGATTAGGATACATTTATTAGATGAAAATTAATAAATAAATTATTCGCGTCACGATGACACATTACAACTGCCACTTAATCGAAATGTCATAAGATTTAAGAATTGTTTCTTTATTCACATATATATTTCAAAATTCAAACTATAATTTCAAGAAAAATCTAAAAAGTACTTCTTAATATTAATAGTCAGAAAATCAGTTTTTATTAATTCAAAAAATGAAAACTTATTTCAAAATCACAAAAGTTTTAGAAATAAGAGCCATATAGTTAGGGAATAAAGAAATTTTTATATTTATCAGGATGATCATCTCTCTTAGCTGCAACCTCAAAACAGGATTTTCAGTTTTAAAAATAAACATTCATGGAGCTACATTATGAAAATGACATTATATTTAAAATGTATAAATAAAATCATATCTATAATGTTACATTTGGATACATTAAAAGGTGAAACAAGCCTTAAGATCAAATCACATATTTCAGCAAGATAACATTATAATATCACAATCCTTAAAAAAAATGCTATCGCAATTGGAAAAGTGAATTTAAATATGCAACATTAATATTAAAGAATACTTTTAAATACTGTCATAAGAATACAGAGTTGAGGAGCAAAAGTGAAAGGGATCCAGAGAAACTACTCAGCTCTTTAGCCACCTACAATGTCAATTGAAAATCATTTCAATCAAAAGAACAGAATATAATATGGAGCCAAAGAAAAAACACTTTTGAACTTCTAATCTCGATTTATTCCATCCCGGGAGGCACAATTTATGTACAAGAATATGTGATAAGAAATAAGTCAGTGTACATCGCGACACGAAAGCAAAAGGAAAGAGACATAATTTTTTCTCTCGGCAATTTTAAAATTAGATTTTGCTAGGGATTTCAAACATCGATTTAAGTAAAGGAATTTTTAGATATCTTTAAAAGAACGTGCTAAACATTCAAAGTTTTTATATCTCCACTCGGAGGGTGATAACTTGCTGAACTTTCCGTTTTCTAGAGCATGAGTAGGATTAATTTAAAAAGTAGGAATTGGGTCAGTAAATAAGAGATAATTTTAGAATGAAGTAAATATGGATTAAATTAAGAAAAATATTTGAAAATTAATCGATATATGAATTAAATTTTAAAACACAAATACAGATAGATATTGATGAGAAAGTTGATACTCTGTTTTATAATGAGGAATTTCATAAGATGTGAAAATTATGCTAAAATTATTTAGGATATTCATTATTTTTTATTATTTTCATTTAGCCTAGTGCGCGTTTTAATGGGTATATTATTATTCTTGTAAATAAAAAGCATGATAATTTCCTTAATATTCACTTTCAAGGGTCTGAGCAAAGCACACTCAATTTTAGAAGCCAATATACTATATTTTGAAATTCTTTTACTCGAGTAAATAGTACCAACTGGAAATGTAAACTGTAAATCGATTGCTCAAAGAAATTGCAACTAACAAGCATCTAATTTCTTATTATAATTATAAATCAATAATTATGAGCAAAATCTGAGATAATTTTGGCATTGAAATATATTTGAATAGTTTTGAAATCCTGCTGTTAATTATATCACATAATACGGAGTGTCCTGAGATCGACGATTTTCAAAACTTCATAAGTAGGAAAACGGTTAAAGTGTTAAAAAATCCAAAAACAAATTTATCTGACAGGGCATAAATTTTTCCAATGTTTTTTTTAGTTCAAAAAGCTGCCAATAGATGGGCTGCAGGTAGTAAACACACAATTAAAAAAATAATTGAAAAATCCCCTCATCCCGATTTTCCGAAATCTTTTAATAAATGAAAATCACAATATAGTGTTTATGAAAAGTCCACCATCAGCCGCAATCACATGTCATAATCAGATAATGAAACTAGAAAAATACCAAGGGTTAATCGAGTTACCCCTCTATACTGGAAACAGCTAACCATCATTCACTTTTTGAAAATAGTGATTTTAGATTTCACACATGAGGGCTCTGAGTTTCCCAATTTCCTAGTTTTGTTTACTGATGAATTCATTCAGATGGAAATGTGTTTTATCTGAAATCTATATAGAATTAACAACAATATTGCCACTGAACAATCATATCTAGGAACTCATTCACAAATAAGTTCCTTTTCTCTACGTATACTGTATGAAACGACTGCTGTGTTTGAATTTTGTACAGGGATAAGGCCAAGCACTTCACGCATTACCTTATGCTGCGCTGTTTTGCTTACTTGAAATGCGACTGCATTTTATCGGACTGATTTTCTGAGCGTTTCTCAACAGCCTGTACATTTGCATAACCGAAAGGTTCAGTCCAACAGTTCAGACTGTCTTGCCCACAACACTATCAGTTCGTTTAAATTAACCGTACATTTGATTTATTGTATTCGGGATTGGATTGCATTGTTTAATAGCACAAGAGCCAAAAACGGCCATATTGCGCCATACATATGCTCAAACTAGAAAGCTAAAATTGTATAAAAAGTTCAAAAAGTATATAACAGAACCAAAGATGCATAAAGTACAAAGATGAAACAGTAGAACAATATCGTGATATGTTTGGCAACAATTAATATAGGTCTATATGAGGTGGTAAAAGCCAGTTGCTTTTAAAAACTTAAAAATATTTTTGTGAGGATTTTCCCCTAACAACGTTCGCATGTCCAATGTTATTGTATTCGGGAGCGGATCCTTAAAGACTTGAAATTTCCACTCGGAGGTTTTTCTTGCAGTAATAATCTTCCCTAGTAGGTGAAGTTCCAATGCAAGAAAAATCACTTCCTCCAACGAATACGCCATTTTCAAAACTTCTCAACAGAGTTTTCTGTTCAGCTCTCTTCTTCTCGTCCAAGCAAAGAACACATCTTTTAATTTGATAAATTTAATTCGCTTTAATTCGCATAATTTGGTGGTTTTCAAGAAAGAAAAACTATAAAAGGAAAATTTCCAACGTCTTACTTCTAAATAATTACTTCTAATAAAGATTAATACTTCTTTTAAACAATAAAAAATTAATCAATTTTATTTCAATCACTCAGGCAACGAAGCTTTCTCCTTTGATGCTTTTAGCGTAATAGCGATTCAGGCTCAGATGCAATTTCAAATACACGATACTTTTAAGCATGTTAATATCTGTTGGCTTACATGTAATATATATACTGAATCATAAAACGTGCAAAAATCGCTCATCGAACGAAATGGGAAAAAATAATGCTATAAAGAATGTAAAAAAAAAGGCAGAGTGCACGCATTTCTCAAATACGGAAGAAAAATTCTTTGTGTTTTCCACATATATATATATTTGCAATATAAGAGATTTTCACCAGACATCCCCTTTGGGGAAGGAAGCTAAAATGCCAGAGAAAACATTAATTCTGTATCACGCAATTTGGAAACCTTTGAAACAAGACGAGCAACAGTATACAAGATAAATATACATATGCTGTTTTTTAAGAAAATTCACTCAGTTTAATCTCAAATTTATCACAAGAGAAAAGATGTGCAATCCAGAACAATCTGCATTCCTTATTTCCTTCATCTAGATTAATGCATTTTTAATTATACTACAAGTAATTATGTATTAGGCTTGAAATATTCCATGTTATTTGTTCACAATTTAAAAATCAAAAAGCAGAGAGTTCTGCACACTCAGTTTTAGCAAATGATATACTATATCCTTAGGTCTTATTAATTTTGTTAGAAGAAAATCGTTACGGTATTGGATATATTTAATAAAATGTTAACAATTGCAAAAATTATTCATATACATTTTAATTACCTTAGAATACGAAGCTGGCATAAGTGCATCTGGCTTCTCCAAGGCATTCCGTTGAATAGGTTGATTACCATATTTCGTAAGGTTCTGTGTATCACTTATCATCTGAAACGAGTTAAGAGATTCCATTGGTAAGCATAACTAGTTTATAAGAAATGTAACTAAAACAAAAAGTTTTTTCATCAAGCAAGTTTCAATCGGATTTCACTGTTTTAGAAGTAGAATTTTTTTCTCTGTCCAAGTTGATCTGAAAAGGCATTGAAATTATTTTGTAAGCATAATGTTTGATGTGAAAATAATTATTTTCAAAGTATTGTACAAATGTTAAAATTTGCCCCTTAATTCTAGAAATATTTAATCATATTTGTCTTCCTTTCCAAACTTAACACTTCAAGAAAAAGAATCAAAATTGAATATTTTTAACTCAACTGAAAGAAGAAACAAAAATATTTATATCACTTTTTTTAAATCATTTGGTAGTACAGATTCAAATCAATAAACTAATCCTGTCGTAATCTTCACTTCTTATTCAAAGGCATTATTAATAAAGAATTCGCCAAGAAAATTATTTTATGTGAAATAATTTAATCATTTAGCTAGATATCCTATTCTATACTTTAGTAACTTTTTTTTGTATTAATACACAGACTTCATAGGAAACAAGACCTATTTATTGATAACCGTTTCTACAACTAATCGCTATGTCCTAATTAAAAAGTGTGCATTATTAGATCAACCGAATTTATATTTCAAAGTTATAACACTTAAATCAGGGAATAAATGTAATCAAAGACTTTTGGTGGTGATGATCTACTTTAATCCTACAATTTTTTGTATCACAAGAGACAGAAAGGCGAAGTGTCTTGCCAAATCTTAAGTCTGTATCATGTCCATTGGTAGCCACTAAAACAAGATGTGTAACAATATAAAAAACGGGCATGTGACATTTGCTTTTCCACCAACTACAACACAAATTCTCACATTTCAAATACAAGAAACAGGGCATGAATGTTGTATTCAGTTTCAAAATGCACTATACTACAATGAAAAACTTTTTTTTTCCATGTATATAAAATAAGAAATATGCCCTTCCAAATGTTTACTGATAATAGCCATTTCCTATTGCTATCACATTCTCAGATGTAAGAATAAATCATACATTTTTAAAAAAAAAATAGGAAATGGCTATTAAAAAAACGAAATTAATTTTTTTTTCTTTCAAAATATCTTCAAGCAAGAAGAACTCTATTGTTAATGGTATCACTTTTATTTTCAGTACTGACTTTAAATTTTAATTTTTTACTTATATAATTCAAAAGAAATTTTGAGGCAAACTGTCCTTCAATAAAGGAAATCCGCATGACGCCATTTAAGTGAGTGGTACCTCATTAGAATATACTTGTCTTCTCAACTTTGATGACAGATAACAGAATTTGTCAAAATTATTTAATTATTGCAAAATTTCCTGAAAAGATGGAGATTTGGATTGCAAAATTCTAAAAGCTGTTGTCACTATTTTCATTTCAATTTTTATATGAATGAGTATTGGAATTGTTTGATCTGATATTTTAGCTGAATAACTGTAAGTTTACAATCGGCCAGTAAATTGAAAATATAAACTCTATTATTCACCAGGAAAACTAGAAATTATTATTTATATGGAAAAATAGTATATTTTGCTACAAGTTAAAATAGATTCTTTTAATGTAATAAACAATCACCTTGCATTAAATATTTATTTAGAATGTGGTTTAACACAAATTCATCTAAGGATACATTTTCAGTTGAAACACTTTAACCTTCGAACCAAATAATTCTATTCCATTCTTAAGAAATTTGATGAATAAAATATATTAAGGGGAAGGAAATAAATCTGCATTCATTTATCACATATTTTACTAGTAATAGATATGCAGACATTATTCCTTATTACAGCAAATGGATACTTATTTCCTCATGCAATAGAATAAATTTAATGTTCTTAGTGGTGATAGTCCGCATTACAAAGGTTGGATAGCTCATTCTAAACTAAATAATCCAAACGCCTTTCTGTCAATAAAACATAAACATGATTTAGTGGCTACAGAGATAATTTCAATGAAAACAGCAAAGCAAGTTAAATTTATTTGTGGAATCATGCCTAAAGTGTAATAGTTTACACCCTAAAATTCAGCTTGGAAGTCACATTATAGATTTTCAACAAAGCAGCATAATGTTATCAGAGCCATTGAAAATGTGCACTCTACTTTAGAATATTAAGCTGAACTATAAATGGTAATAAAGGTCAGAGATAAATACCTTTGCAAAAGAAAAAAAAAAGGGGGGGGAAAGAAATTAAAAATTTAAAGGAAAATTTTAACTTAATATCATGCCATTTTGAAAATATACAAACAGGATGAGCAACAGATTATAAGATAAATACGAATTCTACATTTTAAGGAAATTTATAGTGTTCAATCTCAACTTTTAACAAGAATGGAAAAGTTAAGCAATCCAGTAGATGCTTGTTTTTCATTTATTTCATTTAGATTAATGCATTTTTAATGAGTATATTACTAAATAATTATATATTAGGCTCAAAACATTCACTATTATTTGTTCTCAAATTAAAAATAATAAAGCAGAGAGTTTTTCATAATCATTTTAAGAGTCAATATACTACATTCTCATATTCTCTGGATTTTAGAAGTTTTATAATGTATTTTTTAAATTTCTTTATACACTGATGGAAAAAATAATCCCAACACCAAGAAAAAATTATTGTACAGTAATGAAATTTTAGGAATACATTTGTCTAGGTAACATATTTAATTGATTAAAGTTTCAAGATAACAGGTAGAGAGAGCCAATGGTGAGAAGAGCTGCATGTCGACACTCTGTAGAGCATGTTCGGTTACAACAGCGGTATGAGGGCGAGCGTTATCCTGTTGGAAAACACCCCCTTGAATGCTGTTCATGAATGGCAGCACAACAGGTTGTATCACTAGACTGACGTACAAATTTGCAGTCAGGGTGCGTGGGATAACCACGAGAGTGCTCCTGCTGTCATACGAAATTGCTCCCCAAAACAGAACTCCAGGAGTAGGCCCTGTGTGTCTAGTCCGCAGACAGGTCACTAACAGGAGTTCACCTGGCCTCCTTCTAACCAACAAACGGCTATCACTGCGACCAAGGCAGAACCGGCTTTTATCAGA
>JAPMOQ010033694.1:6900329-7057458 GCA_026543055.1 Argiope trifasciata
AAAAAAAAAAAAAAAAAAAAAAAAAAAAAAAAAAAAAAAAAAACGAAATTAATTTTTTTTTTTTCAAAATATCTTCAAGCAAGAAGAACTCTATTGTTAATGGTATCACTTTTATTTTCAGTACTGACTTTAAATTTTAATTTTTTACTTATATAATTCAAAAGAAATTTTGAGGCAAACTGTCCTTCAATAAAGGAAATCCGCATGACGCCATTTAAGTGAGTGGTACCTCATTAGAATATACTTGTCTTCTCAACTTTGATGACAGATAACAGAATTTGTCAAAATTATTTAATTATTGCAAAATTTCCTGAAAAGATGGAGATTTGGATTGCAAAATTCTAAAAGCTGTTGTCACTATTTTCATTTCAATTTTTATATGAATGAGTATTGGAATTGTTTGATCTGATATTTTAGCTGAATAACTGTAAGTTTACAATCGGCCAGTAATTTGAAAATATAAACTCTATTATTCACCAGGAAAACTAGAAATTATTATTTATATGGAAAAATAGTATATTTTGCTACAAGTTAAAATAGATTCTTTTAATGTAATAAACAATCACCTTGCATTAAATATTTATTTAGAATGTGGTTTAACACAAATTCATCTAAGGATACATTTTCCGTTGAAACACTTTAACCTTCGAACCAAATAATTCTATTCCATTCTTAAGAAATTTGATGAATAAAATATATTAAGGGGAAGGAAATAAATCTGCATTCATTTATCACATATTTTACTAGTAATAGATATGCAGACATTATTCCTTATTACAGCAAATGGATACTTATTTCCTCATGCAATAGAATAAATTTAATGTTCTTAGTGGTGATAGTCCGCATTACAAAGGTTAGATAGCTCATTCTAAACTAAATAATCCAAACGCCTTTCTGTCAATAAAACATAAACATGATTTAGTGGCTACAGAGATAATTTCAATGAAAACAGCAAAGCAAGTTAAATTTATTTGTGGAATCATGCCTAAAGTGTAATAGTTTACACCCTAAAATTCAGCTTGGAAGTCACATTATAGATTTTCAACAAAGCAGCATAATGTTATCAGAGCCATTGAAAATGTGCACTCTACTTTAGAATATTAAGCTGAACTATAAATGGTAATAAAGGTCAGAGATAAATACCTTTGCAAAAGAAAAAAAAAGGGGGGGAAAGAAATTAAAAATTTAAAGGAAAATTTTAACTTAATATCATGCCATTTTGAAAATATACAAACAGGATGAGCAACAGATTATAAGATAAATACGAATTCTACATTTTAAGGAAATTTATAGTGTTCAATCTCAACTTTTAACAAGAATGGAAAAGTTAAGCAATCCAGTAGATGCTTGTTTTTCATTTATTTCATTTAGATTAATGCATTTTTAATGAGTATATTACTAAATAATTATATATTAGGCTCAAAACATTCACTATTATTTGTTCTCAAATTAAAAATAATAAAGCAGAGAGTTTTTCATAATCATTTTAAGAGTCAATATACTACATTCTCATATTCTCTGGATTTTAGAAGTTTTATAATGTATTTTTTAAATTTCTTTATACACTGATGGAAAAAATATCCCAACACCAAGAAAAAATTATTGTACAGTAATGAAATTTTAGGAATACATTTGTCTAGGTAACATATTTAGTTGATTAAAGTTTCAAGATAACAGGTAGAGAGAGCCATTGGTGAGAAGAGCTGCATGTCGACACTCTGTAGAGCATGTTCGGTTACAACAGCGGTATGAGGGCGAGCGTTATCCTGTTGGAAAACACCCCCTTGAATGCTGTTCATGAATGGCAGCACAACAGGTTGTATCACTAGATTGACGTACAAATTTGCAGTCAGGGTGCGTGGGATAACCACGAGAGTGCTCCTGCTGTCATACGAAATTGCTCCCCAAAACAGAACTCCAGGAGTAGGCCCTGTGTGTCTAGGCCGCAGACAGGTCACTAACAGGAGTTCACCTGGCCTCCTTCTAACCAACAAACGGCTATCACTGCGACCAAGGCAGAACCGGCTTTTATCAGAAAACACAACAGATCTCCACTCCGTTCTCCAATGAGCTCTAGCTTGACACCACTCACGTCGCAAACGGCAGTGGTTTAGAGTCAGTGGAATGCACTGTACAGGGCGTCTGGCTCGGAGCTGTCCTTGAAGTAACCGATTTGTAACAGTTCGTTGTGTCACTGTGGTGCCAACAGCAGCTCGAATTTCAGCTGCAGACGCAGTACGATTAGCCACAGCCATACGCCGAATACGACGGTCTTCCCTCTCCGTAGTACCACGTGGCCGCCCGGAACCTGGTCTTTTTGAGGCAGTACCTTCCCTTGACCACTGCCGCGAATACTCATGCACAGTGGATACATTCCTGCCAAGTCTTTCAGCAATATCGCGGAAAGAAAACTCACCTTCTCGTAGCCCTACAACACGACCTCGTTCAAACTCAGTGAGCTGTTGATAATGGCTTCTTCGTCTTCTCAGAGGCATCCTTGACTTACATTAGCCCACTACGTCAAATATCAACAGTAAATAACGATCACGAGCATAACAGCGCTTATTTAAAGCAAACCTCATTTGCATGTTCATAGTGTCGCTACTAACGCCACACTTACGCGCGTAGCTCGAAATTTGAATCGACGTCATCTTTCAGATGTATAAACACGCCTACCAAATTTCCTTTATCTAGCACAGCTCCTTCCTAGTGTTGAAATTTTTTTTTCCATCAGTGTATATAGTGAAACAACCCATCTGACAAGAGCAAAAACATCTGACAGCTATCATCGTTTTTAAATATTTGCATTTATAGTCGATAATATTCAATTCATTTTCGGTATTTGGTTTAATTTCTACTAGTTTTCTTCAATAGAAATTTCAGGGAAAATTCCATTCTTCAAATTGCTTTCATAATTTTTGTTATGGTTACATGTTACGAAATAAATTTTCATTCGATGTTGCGATGTTAAGAGGAAAAGATACTGTTGAAATTTAAATAAATGTATTGAAATTTAAATAATATTTTCAGCAATAATTAGTAATAATCATTTCAACATGATCAACCATTCACTAGAAGAAAAAGACTGAAACATACAATATTATTAGTTTGCATGCTAAAAATTTAAAAGTGAGAATTCTGTACACTCAATTTTAAGAATCTATAAACTATATTTTTCACTCTCCTTATTTAAAGAGCTGGTATACTATATTTTCACATCGTTCCCAATTTTAAGATTCACCATACTGCATTCTTAAAAAAAAATTCTATGATCAAATAGCCCATGTTGCATGAAGAAAAAAACTACAGATGGATATCATCCCTTTAAAATATCTGAGTAGCTAAAAAATTCTACAGTTCATAGCATCGCATGCCTTTTTGGTATTTAAAACTAATATTAAATTCTTACCCGCGTTATGCAAAAGAGATTGCAGGAAAAATATAATTCATTAAAGGTACTGATATCACTAGAGTGAATGTGATCTAAAAGAAATAATATATTCTATTCAAAAATAAAAACATTAAATGGGAAATGAATAAAATGTTACTGTCAGAATTTTTCAAAAATATTCACATTTTAGAGAATAAACAATTTTTGAACTGTAATACTCACAAATTCAATTAGTATTTTTTTTTTCTTGAACTGAATCATTGACCGTACCACAAACATTATTAATATCTATTCTTCAGCACATTATTTAAATTTCAAAGTAGAAAATTCAATTTCAAAGACATGCCATATTGCATGTATTTCATACAAAAAGCGACTATTGCCAAAATATTAGTGTATATATTATTTACCTTACAAAAAGGAGCTAATACAACTTGCGGTTCTTTAGCCAAAGCAGAAGTTTTCTCTGTTAAAAAATAAAATTCGATGAGCTTCTTTCTGCAAGGGAGGCATATATAACCATTCATTCTACATCTTCTTCTGAAATCTGTAAAGAAATTCTTTTCAGAAGCATAGTATTTTAACCAAAATAAATAATTTACTTAATAGATTTTTTTAAAAATTTTATGCATACACAACTTTAAATCCGATTTTGTTAGTATTAATTGAGGTGGCCTTTTCTCTCTTTTTTTTTAAAGTTGTTCTGAAAGGAATATTGAAATCAATTTTTAAGCGTAATGTTTTGAATAAAACATACTGTTTTTCACTTTTATTCAAATATTAAAATTTGGACATTTATTCTACGAAATATTATGATCCATAGCTTTCTCCATTTACAAAAGTAATATTGCAAGAAAAAGACCCGAAATTAAGTATATACAATTAATTCAGTTCGAAGAAAAAAAACAATATGTTTATTTATTTTTATTTTTTTACTATTTTACAATACAAATAAAAAAACTAATACTGTCAATGCCCTTCAATTTTTTAATGGGTTTATCAAAAAAATCGTTTGTAAAGAATAATATTTTTTATCAAGTCTCTTGATCCACCTTCCAAAAATCTATTAATCTTACTGTAAAATATACAATGCTACACTCCTGAAGTCAGTCATTTTATGTATTAAAATAAAAATTATATGAAAAAGTACCAACCTATATATTAAAAACCTTTTCGACTATTAATAGTCATGCCTACAGTTGAAAAATATTCATTATTAAATAAAATGAAAATATATTTGAAAATTACAAAAATTAAATCAGTGAAAAAAAATTTAGAAATTTAATCGTGTGGATACATATTACAATAGCTCAAAGACCAGTTCCGAACTGCATCGTCAAAATTGCATTTCTGAGTACCAAATTTAAACATGGTTCATAATATATGAAAAAGATAATAGAATTTTCAATTTTACTGAAAGTATCACATCTAAACCAAAATATACTAGTGTACTAAAATACAACTTTTTAAATATTAAAATCAACTGTAGATTAAATTTTATACTTCAGCATGATAGCAATCCAATAAACAATCTGCTATCTCAACTACAGAAGTCATTATTTGGCATAAGTATAAAAAGCATAATAATTTCCGTGCGACAAGAAGGGAGTAGGAATAAGAACAAAGACAACACCAAATCGGATCTGCATATAATAAGTGCAATTTATCAAGCATTTCGACAGAATGTGACAAATATAAATAAAACACATTCATAATACTTTAGTTTGCTTAACAAAAACATCATATAACTTGCATTCTCAGATTTCTGACAAGAGCATCATAAAAAGACAAAATTCTGCTATATAGTACACTCAACATTCATAATTTATTTCATGAAATTTAATGCGATTTTATTTAATCCATTATATTTCTTGAAAACTAAATGCTAGATACATTCCAAAAATTGCTTATTTCATAAAACTAAAGACGCTACTGCCCTATACACAAAGATCCACAGGCCACTATTCTATAATGTAAATTATTTTTCAGGAGTAAAACAGGTTAGAATTAGAAACTGCAAGAAAATACCCCAGCCACTAAATTTTTAATTCAAAAATGAATCAAATATTCTAAAAAAATCAAACAAACTTTGTCGTTAAAAGTATATAAATAAGGATCTGCATAGAGATGAAATTCTTCTGTTAATAATATCATATATGTTGTTATTATTTATTTTTTATTAAATTTTCACTCAGGTTGCTCATAGCATTAAAGGCAAAGCTGTTCATAAAGGGCATTTGCATGACATCATTTCGGGGAGAACAATCTCATTCAAATAACTTCTTTTTCAACTAAAAAAAACTTTTTTAAGACAATATATCAAATAATATTATATAATTGTTTCAAATCCTTCAGAACATTTTTATATTTTAAATGCAAATTAATTTATTGAAAATTAGGTTTTATACGGTATAATATTCCTGAAATGAGTATTATTATCAATAAATGTCACATTTTAATTACAAATTACGATGTATATTTCAAAATTTTCAATTTGCAGGATAAATATAGTGTTATCACATTCGGTTACTTCATAAGATGTAACAATTTAGCAAAAGCTACCAACTTACATTTTAATTACCTTAGAAGTTGAAGAAAATACAACTGAATACCCTCAATACACTGGAGAGTCTTTGCATTAGAATTTTTTTAACATTTCAGCCGGAGACTTTTTCTCTTTTTCCATCATCATTTGAAATTAGTATTAAAAATGCTTCGTAAAACATATTTTAAAAGAAATATTTTATTTTCAGAGTTAACATATAATTTTAAAATTTAATCTTTCATGCTAAAAACGTTATGTCTTTAAGTTTACTTATAACACACACACAAAGAAAACCATTGTTATTTTTTTAATGTCCAAACAGAATTCTTTGAATAACCTTAAATAGAGAAAAAACATTTCTTTTTTCTTACTACAACATCAAAAGATATTTTTGTTGATGAGTTTGACATTCTTCTCAGGTAACATTTTTATTTGAAATAAATATGAACGATTTTTTATAATGTATTTTACATGAAATTTTGAAATCCTTTAGCCAAATCAATCTATTCCATTCATTAAACATTTTATGTATAAAATACCAACTTTCAGAGAAAAAAAATCACACAATTTATGAACAGTTATGAAGATAGAAAAAAATCTTCCATTATTTAGGCAAGATACAGCATTTACTATTAAGTCAAAAATTATGAAATCAATTGTTTATCCATCCAAAATAAAATAAAATTAAAGATTTTAATTGAAAGCATTTTCTATAATCAGTAAAACCCTAAATCTAATTTGCATCTTCAAAACACCATTCTCAATATCACGAATAATCAGGATTCTGTTCATGTTCGACAATATATATACAAAAACAGAGTTAGAAATTAAATTCGATTGATTGGATTGTAAAAAAATATGCAGTATTTGAATATATAAAAAAGTTTTTGAAATAATTTCAGAATTCACCTGTATGGTCCAATTGTATATTTCAGCAAAACCCCATTGGTATCAGAGCCATTGAAAACACAACCACAATTACATAGGTCATTTAAAACATATGATACAAACAAAAAAGCAAAAACATATTCACAAAAGACAAGGAAGAGGAAATTGGAATACTATACTAAATCTTAAATCGATTTCATCCAATGGAAATCACTGCTACAGGATGTGAAAGAGAATAAATAATAGACACAGGTAATTTGTTTTCCAGAAAAATACTACATACAAAATAAAATCTCAGACAAGAACTTTCTGAAATAGAAAAATTATAGCATTCAGAATATTCTGCATTCTTCATTTCCTTCATCTAGCTAAGTAACCTATCAGTGAATATAAAGTGTAATATTTACACAATCCTTTATAAACATTGTAAATTAATAAATTAATCCTTTAAAATGGAATAAGGTGAGCATCCTGCATTCAATTTCACATGCCCCTGAACTATAATAGAAAACTCTTCGCCAGGAAAATAATGATACCACTTAAGAAATATGCAGTGCAATATGGTCGATTCAGTTATTTCCTATTACTAACAAATATACAGAAGTAAAAATATCATCAAACATTTTAAAGAAAACTGGATCAATATTTTTCTATAATATATATTGTCATACAAGAAAAACTCTATTGTTAATGGAATCATTTTTATTTTTGGTAATTATTTCTAGTTTTCAATTTTTATTCATGCACTTCAAAATAACCTTTGAGGCATATTATTATTCTACAAAGGAGAATCTGCCTGATGTTTCAACCTTGAAGACAGATAAAAGCATATGTCAAATATTATTAGATTGTTATTGCAAAACTGCAGGAAAATACGGAAATTTTGTTTGCAAAATTCTAAAAGTTATTTTCCCTATTTCAATTTCAATTGTTTGCAGAAAATCTGTATTGAAATTTATTGCTCAATCTAATATTTTAACTGAATAATTTTAATTTTACAATTGACCGGTAATTTGAAAAAAAAAACTTTTATGTGGAGTAACATTCTACTATTGCATTTATTCATTTAAAAAATAATAATTCAAAAAAAAAAACATTATTCCGAGAATTATCCAAAATTCACTTTACTTACGTTGTAAGGAAAACCAGTATTATTAGGTCGTATTGGGGCAGTAAGCCTTAGAAAAGCATTTGTAAGGGATTTGTTAATACTTTTCAATAGAGTGCTGGTTATCTCTTTCTTCTGCATAACCTAAAGTGAATAATAAAACTCTTTTGTTAAACGTAATATAATTCAAATGTTGATGCTTTTCGAAATCACCGAAATTTAAAATACAAATACGGGAACAAATTTTAATTGTAGCTTTCTACATTAAAAAATAAATATCGGAGAAAATGATGGAAATGGTACTTTGCAATTATATTGGAAGCAGATATAGAATAATTTACTGCTTTAAGCAAGAGCAACCGAATATTAGATAAAAACACTTATTTTCTTTTTAGGTAAATTTACACTTTTTAACGCTGGTGTAGTGTCAAAAGAGGGGCACCAGCTCAGATGTCGTCCTCATCATTTGACAGTGGTACCAAAATACAAGGTCCGTTAAAAAATATCCCAAATGTTGCTTTACAACAGGATTTTAATATACTCAAACCAAATTTACACCTTTTAATTTCAATGTTTCATGACAAGAACATGGAATAGAAAATTTATATTATCCTATGAAATCTGCTTTCTTCTTCTTTTTCCTTTAGATTAATGCAGTTTTAATAAGCAAATTAATAAGCAACTAATTTCCCGTTTGAAACATTCAATATTATTAATTTGCATTTTAAAAATCTTTTCCAAGAATGAAAATTGCATACTGCATGAAGAAAAATACCTGGCAGATAATCACTATAAAATATCTGCATAGCTAAAAAAATTTATACTTCATTTAAAATTATAATTAAATTCCTACTCATATTCTTCTAAAAGAAATTCAGGAAAAAAAATTATAATTTGTTAAACATACTACATTATATATCAACACAGTGAGCATAACCTCAAGAAAATAATATGATACTTTCAACTAGAAAAACATTTCAGAGGAAATCAATAAAATGTTAGTGCTTAATTCTGTCAGAATTTTTCAAAAATATTTAAACTTGAGAACAAAAAAAATTTTTTTAGTCACATTATTCAATAATGTATACAATTTTATATTAACTCATAATTTTTTTATTCTCTTTACATAAATGAGTGATCATACTGATATTATTATTACTAATTAATCAGCCACTCATTATTTAAATTGCAAAATACCAATTAATTTTAAAAACAAGCCACACCATATTGTATGTAATTTATAAAATTAATCATTCCAAAAATTATTAATCTACATTTTAAAAACTTTACTGGGTGAAGCTAATATAGCTCACTTGAACTTTGCCTAAATCAGTACTTTAAATAGTGTTACTTACAAATTTCTTTAAGTTCCTCCCAGAAGAGGACTTTTCCGGATCATCTATCTACGGCTGAAATCAGTAAAGAAATTCTTTTCTGAAGCATGATATTTTAACCAAGACATATTATTTTCTCAATAGAGCTAAAGTTACTTTCATACTGAAACAGTTTTCAATCGGATTTGATAGTTTTGGATAAAGTGTCCTTTTATCTTTTTCCATATTGATCCGAAAGGAACATATAAAATAATTTTTAAGCCTAATGTTTTGAATGAAACATTATTTTTTCAACTTTGAATTCGAAAATTTGAGACTTTGGTTCAAAAAATTATATTCATATCTTACTTCATATACAGATATTACATTGCAGGAAAAAGAATAGAAATTGAATGGTTTTGATTAAATTAAAAAATGAAACAAAAATATTTTTTCTTAATGATTAGAAAGCAAAGATACAAATCAATAAACTAATCATATCAGAATCCTCAGATTGTATTAAATGCATTTATCAAAAAGTCTTTTCCACAGGATAGAGTTTTATATGAAATCCCTTAACCTTCCTATCATGAAATCTACTTATACAACTGCAAAATATACTGTTCTATACTTTAGTCATTTTAAGTATTAAAATCAAAATTCAATCATAAATTAAAAACCTAATTATTAAAGCATTTCAACTATTTATAGTTATGTCTAATATTGAAAAATGTCCATTATCAAAAAGGTTGAAAATTTATTTCAAATTTGCAAGAGTTACATCACTGAAAAAGGTAATTTAAAAATTTTAATTATAATGATATATATTACAATAGATCAGAACCCAAATCTGAACTGAAGCCCTAAAATTACCTTTATGAGTATCAAATATAAATATGGTTCAGAATATATCAAAAATACAAAAGAAATTTAGATTCTATTGAGAAAATAATGTCTAAACCAAAACCTAATCATGAACTAAAATTCAATTTTTAAAAATGTCAAAAATCCAACTTTTGTAAATTTCAGCATGATACCAAATCCATTGACAATCTGTTATCTCAACTAAAGAAGTCAATAATTTGGTATAATTATAAAAGCAAAATCATTTCCATGAGAGCTTTCAAATTTTTACCTTCATGAAGTAATTGCCATTTCAACAGCATTTGTCAAAAACTAAAATACATATATAAAAAAAAAATTCCCCCAAAATTATATTACTTATATTCTCTGATTGCTGTCTGGGGCATCGTGAAAAATGAAAAATTGTGCTGTATTTCATACTAAACATTTATTTCTTTCAACTAATTTAATGCTATTTTAATGAATGCATATTTTCCTTGGAAATGAAAAGTTTGAAACATTCCAAATTATTTGTTTACATCACGAAACAAAAGACACTGCTGTCCTAAACACAGAACTCTGCATGTCAAAACTCTATTATTTAAAATTCTTTTGGAGGAGCAAAAGAGCATGTAAGAATACAAAGTTTTTTCCTGTAGCCACCAATTTTTTAACTCAAAAATTAATCAAACATTCTGAAAAAATTCAATCAAACTTTGTCGTTAAAAATATATAAATAATCATCTGTAGTAATGTGAAACTCTGCTGTTAATAGCATTATATATATTGTCATTATTTATTTTTAACAAATATTCACTCATGTTCTTCATAAGACTAGGGGCAAAGATAGTAATAAAGAACATTTGTATAACACCATTTTAGGCGGTACAATGTCATTCGAAAAAAATTTTCTTTACAACTAAAAGAAAACAAATGCAGAATATTTCAAGTACTAATACATATATCTTTCAAAGCACAATACAATACAAAAATTTTGAATGCAAATTATGGTTTCAAAAATTAGCCTTTCTGTCATTACTCATCATTTTCTTGAAATGAGCATTAAGCATTGCTGCTAAACATAATATTTTAATTTCTAACTATAGTTTAGAGTCCAAAAATTTGAACTTGCATCAATAACACAACATTATCATATTAGGTTATTTATAAATAAGGAATGTTTTTCAAGAGCTGTCAATGTACATTTAAATTACCTTATAGAGTTGAAGCAAACGTAACTGAATGTCCTTCTGACAAATTAGTTCTTTGGAGAGACTTTACGTAAGATTTTTTTAATTCTTCAGAGTAAACTTTTCCTCTTTTCCCATAATAATTAAGGTAAAATGTTTTATTTTTATAGCTAAACTACAGTTTTAAAATTTAAACTTTCAAGTTGAAAAAAATTGTGTCTTTATATTTCTTTAACAACACATACAAAAGAAACTCATAGCAGAAAATGTTCAGATAGAATCCTTTTAATAATCTTAAATGGATATAAAACAGTTTTTTTCTCACTATACAGAAGAAGATATACTTGTCAGTGAATTTCTCATTTTTCTCATGTAGCATTTTTATTTGAAATAAATATTAACAATTTTGTTACAAAGACAGTTTTTTGAATAAATTTTGTAATCCTTTAACCAAATTATTCTATTCAATTCATTAGACATTTTACATAGAAAACAACTCAATCAAAGAAAAATTATTACAATTTATTATGAATAGTTATGTAAAGAAATGATCAACTTTTATTATTAAAGTAAAATATTAAAAAAAAAAAAAACTTTTATATATCAAAAATTGTGGAATCCATAGTTTATCTCTTTGGAAATAAACTAAATTTAATGGTTTCATACTAAAAGCCTTTTCTATAATCGGTGAAACCCTAAGTCTATTCTGCATCCTCCAAACACCATTCTGAATATCAACAATAATGAGGATTCCATTCTTGAAAGATAATATCTATATTAAAATAGCATTAGAAATGAAATTTCATTAATCAAATTTAATTGTAATAACTTAATTGTACCAAAATTGTAATATTTGTAAACATAAAATAGACTTTTAAATAATTTTTAAATTCAACCATACAGTCAAATCGTAAATTTAAGCAAAATAACCCATTGGTATCAGAGCAATTAAGAAACTGTAACTATTATTCAATATAACATTTAAAACACATTGTACAAACATAGTAAGGTCAAATTATAGAGAGATATAAACAGAAAAAAATAGAAAAGTTACCCAAATCAAAATATTCTGCATTCTTCATTTCCTTTATCTAGAAAAAACTTATTCACAAGTTAGAGGAAGCAAGAATGTCACAATAAATCTTAAGTCCATATCACACCAATTGGAAACCACTGCAATGGGATGTGAAAGAGAATAAAAAATAGACACAGGTAATTTGTTTTCCAGAAAAATACTATGCACATCCTCAAATCTCAGAAACTTTATAAAATAAAAAATCATACTAATCAGAATATTTCTTCATTTCCTTTATCTAGCTAAATAATCTTTCACTGAGGATATTATTAATCTTGTAAACATTAAACTTCAAACATTACAAATTAATAGATTAAAACTTTAAAATGGAATAAGGTGAGAGCCCTGTACTTCATTTCATATGTCACTGTACTACAATCAAAAACACTTATACAGGAGAATGAGGATACCACTTAAGAAATATGCACTGCAACATGGTTGCATAGAGCTACTTCCTGTTGCAATCAGATTTTCAGATACATTAAAATCATCAAACATTCTGAAGAAAACCAAATGAATTTCTTCTTTAAAAGTATCTTTACACAAGGAAAAGAAAAATGTTTTTAAGAGTTTCCAGCAAAATGCCATTGAATTCCAACTTAAATGCCACATAAAATCTTAATGCCATATCATGCTAATCGGAAACCATTTCAATACAATAAGCAACAGAATGTAAAATAAATACACCTTTTTTAATGGAAATTTACAAGATTGGTCTCAATTTTATGACAAGAACATGGAAGGGTAAAGTTATACTATCCAGAACAATTTGCATCCTTTATTTTATTCTTCTAGATGAATGCATTTTTATTGAATATACTATTGAAGAAATAATTACAAAGCTTGAAACATTCAATACTGTTCCTTTATATTTTAAAAATTAAACAATTGAAAGTTATGTACATTCAGTATTAAGTGCCTATACTATATTCTTACATTCTCACAGTTTTTGAAGTCACTATATTATATTCTTCAATGTTTTTGCTATAGTAAACCAGTGCATTTACATGAAGAAAAGCACCAAATATATATCATCATTTTAAAACATCTGTGTTGTTGAAAAATTCTAAAGTGAATGGAATTTTATTTATTTTTACAATTAAAATTCTGCTTGTATTCTTCTGAAGAGATTTCATGGAAAATGTACTTCATTGAATTATATTGTGTATGATACCACTTAACTGAATGCACTCTTATAGAAATAATATTTTACTTGTCATCTACAAAGGCATATAATAGGGTACAAATCAGGTATTACTATGTCATACTTTTATAACTGTAAAAAAAAAAATGCAAATGCAAACCATTTTTAAAAAGTCAGTTCTTGATTCTTGAAATGTTTTTGAATTAAATTTTATTTTTCAGTGAAACAGCTCATCCCTCCTCTTCCTATATATGTATATGAAATGAGTCTTAACAATTTTTTAATGTAATATTTTAGAAGAAATATAAAGTTTAAACCTCTATACTCACTTGAATTAGAATCATATCTTTCTCTATTTCCAAAATATTAATATTATGGCAAAAATAATCAAAACAGAATCTTTTTACTTATTTCAGAAAGAGAAACAACAATAATAAAAAGCTTGCTATTTTGCAGTACACATACTTAGTGATAAACTAACCTTGGCATTATCTTCAATTTTACATAAAATGGGTATTACGAAAATTATCTGCTAAGGACAGTATTTTATATGAATAGTTTTGATTTTATTTTTAAATCATTATAATCTGTTCTATACTTTTGATTTTATATATAAAACAACTGATTGGCAGGTAAAAAAAAAAGTCCAATTTTTTAATCATGTACACAATTAATATTTAGAGTGTCTAAAGGAAAGTTTTCTATTTTAAAACAACAGAAAATAGCAGTGAGGGTCACTTTATTTTATTCTGCCATGGAATAAAGTAAATTTAATGTTTTTAGCCTAATTCTGTTCTTAATTATAATCTTCTTCAAATATTGAAATCCTTCTTTTTACAGAAAAACGTAATTATAGCCTTCTGCAATTAAGTTCTAATAAATAAAAATAAATGTGACTCATACTGTATGTATGAGATAAATATTAAATTTTATTAAGGGAATCATACCTATACTGTAATATTCAAGGGTACCAAACACCAAAAAAAAAACTCAATTTTAAACCATCTCAAAAACCGGCTTTTTGGTTTAATTATATATTTGTACAAGATAGCTCACTGATATCAGAGTTACAGCAATTCTGCAATTGTACATGGAGAAGTCAATTAAATGAAATGGAATGAATATGAAAGCAAAAAATCTTTCAAAAGAAGTGCAGAGCCAAAAAAAACAAACCAAAACCTTACTGGTATATAATGTGTCACCAGGGATCTATTTCAACAAAACATAAAATATATATAGTTTATTTTTCAAAAAACTATACAGTACACATACTCCAATTTCAAACAAGAAAATGATATAAAGTAATTACGCTATTTAGTATACTCTGTATTTCTTTAATCTAACTTGATGCAGTTATAGTAGATGTATTATTATTCTAAATGTAAAGTTTGAACACAGATGTTCTATTTATTTATTAATGGAATAGCTTTTTTTTTTCTTATCTTTTTCCATATTTGAGCTGAAATTCTTTTTTTTAACTAACTAAAATGATCAACTTTAAATTTTCATGCTAATATATATATATATATATATATATATATTTCTTCTCTCACAAAAAAAAAGAAAAAGAAAAAATGAATGATGTTACAAAAACTGTTCAAACAGAACCTTTTAAATTATTTTGGAAGTAGAAACAAAAAAAAAAAATGTTCTTGTTTCTGACAAATGAATTAACTGCATAAAATATAAAAATAATATTTTACTTTTCAATTCAGCTGATAAATTGTTAAGAATAAATTAAATATCTCTAATTGGTACTTTCAGAATTATTTTTTATTATGCAAATTTTAGATGCAAAATAATTTTTTAACACTAGTTCCCTTGAGTTATTTGACCGGAACGGCTATTAAAAATTACTGCTAAACATATTTTAATTTCATATTAAAAATTAAATTTCAAAAATTAGACTTTCATAAAAAAATTAATCACTGCAAAGATGATCAATGAGTATTTCAATTACTTTGGAAGGTGAATCCATCATAACTGATCGCCCTTTGGTGTCTTTAGATTTTTCCATCTTCATCTGAAATGAGTGTGGTGAAAATGTATTATTTTTTCAGTATAACTAAAATTTAATATTAATTTCCTTCAAATAAAATTAAAAATTTTACAAAAATCAACAAATAACCTTTTTAACTTCTTTGATGATATAAAACGGATATTTTATTGCAAAAAAGCAAGGGATTTTTAATGGTGATATTAACCTTTTCTTCATGTTCTATATTTATTTGAAAAAATTATTAGCAATGTTGTGCAGTAAAAGTGCAGAATAGTGTGCCCCTTGCTGCGCCAAGGATGCCAAGTCGCCAATAAAGATAGCGGATAAGGTAAACAAAAAGTAAATTTCTAGGAATCAGTTACGGTTACCACTTTATGCATTAAAATTATGATCTTAACTGATAAGTATTGGAATTTTGATTTTAATTTGAGATTTATTTAATCTATTACTTAGATTTTATTTTTAAAAATTTAACCTTTGGGATCACTATCGCTTCTTATCTTAATTTAGTAGAAGTTTTTTAAACCGGCTGCGCCGGTTTGTTGTATACCCAGCAAATTTTGTCGACCTCTGAAGAAGGCACCGGGCAGACTTTTTTACCTTAAAAAAATATCCTAGGGCTTCGCTACCGACGGGAACGGGAATTTGGTAGCTTCGCTAGCACATTGAACATAAGAACAGTGTGGGATAACTTGAACAGTACATAAAAACAAATATTTTAATTTAATTCTGATCAGTACACCTACAGGGAAGAAGCCATTGGGTAACCGACGTCGGTGAGCTAACGTTTCTTTTGTTTACTACTTGGAGATCATACACGATAATATAAGTATCCCCCTCAGCAGAACGATTACAGTGGAATTCAAAAAGAAGTCAGAATATTCTTTTATGATAACCAAAATATATAACAGTAGCAATGCTTAGCAAGAGGATCTCGAAGTGTAAACATAAGCAATAAATCGAAAAATCGTCAGGCTCATATCAACCTGTATGTAGAGATGCATAATCCACGATTTTTTCAATAACAAATAATTTTGCTATTGTTATTTTTAAATATTTGTTCCAAATATCTGTTATTTCAATCATATTATTAATTAAAAATTATTAATTAGTATTAAATATTAAGTTTGTTGATTTTAATTAATACTTATATAACTAATTTAAGTAATGTGTCATTGAATTAATTTATCTATTTCAGCTTACTATTTCAATTCGATTTTTTTCATAACTTTTTACTTAATTTGTTTATTGAAGTAATAAAACTATTGAAGTAACCCTTTTTAAATAGGTTGAATCAAAAATATATGTCATTTCTTTAAAATGTTTACTATAGTTCAATATTCTACCAATAGATGGCTCCAGCAGTGACCACAATAAACGCAATCACAACGTTACGTCACAAGCAGTTAAAAATTTTCTATAGTGCATTCAAAATGAAAATATTGAAAAGTCAAGGTCAATAACATTAATTCGCCCTTTCCTGTGAATCACAGGAAAGGGCGAAATTACCGTTCCGATAAATTTCAGTGATATACAATTCAACGATCCGATAATTCCAAGAATAAACCCACTTGTAAGCCCACTCTCAGATTTCTCTTTTTCCCTTTAAGCGTTAAGGGAAGGAACCCTCAAAAATTACACCCCCCGATGGTTCAAAGAAACAAAAGAAGACTGTTTTGTGTTTCTGGGATTTTCTTTCAACCTCCTGGAGGGTCGGGATCGGTCGATACTCCTTTTCTTTAGCCGAATTCCATCTATCGAAGAATCTTCAGGGGGTTTAAGCGTCCTCCCCCTGACCCCTCTTGCGGTTTTCAGAGATGTCGTCTCAGGCCGTCTCAATTTTGATACCGCAATGTCATTTTCAAGGAGTGATACATTTGCGGTTGACAGTAATCTTTGATTCTTTTTATTCCCTTTCCACTAACAGCATATTTTCCTATAGCCGACTTGATGAATAAAATATATTTTCGATACATTTTTCGGTATTTTAATGAAACTTGAAATTCATTTTACTTGAATTTATGCAGTATTGATAATTCTATCTCATTTCTGCTTTTTTATTACGAAGAATTAGCAACTTTTGTTATGAGATTTCATGGTATATTAACCTGAAAATGATTAATTTTATGTTCATAAAGTAAAAGGACAATTTTCTTGAAGTGATTATTTCCCACTCGTTGCATCACCAAGAGGTCTTATATTCTTTTTCGTTAAATATATATATATTTTAAAAATTACCGGGTAAATATTTCTCATACAAAATAATACTTTTATGGATGTAATCTTAGTAAAAGAATTTTATTTCTTTTATACGATTAGAAAGAATCATTAGATGAATGGATTATCCCAAGCATAACTAATTTTATATTCCTTTTAAAGGCTTTTTTAAATTCTTTATAAACTATTTTGAATTTTTTTTCTCAAATGCTTGTTTTAAATCTAATTTCTTAGGATGGATGACATAATATAATTCTGCATTGTTCTGAAATGAAATTTCTTTTACAATTGAATTTCTCCAATTCCTACATTGTTTAACATTTGCTGCATTGTTTACTTCTTTGAAGCGTCACATATTAGACAAGATATTGCTTTCCTCTTCTGCAGATTTCCCGCCCGGTAGGAACACATTAATTCCCAGCCATTCGAAAATCGAAAGCAGTGTCAGTGTTGCTTCTAGCTTTGAATTTTCGCTTTGTGAGAAAAATAGATCTTTCGTTTGATTTCTCTCTCTCTCTCTCTCTTTTTCAAATTACAGTCTTTCTTTCTTTTATTATCCTTTTTTCGGATCAGAGTTTAGCTTAAAACAACATATTACTATCATAAGAAAGTTGGGGAGAAAAGAACGGGGGGGGAGACGTTGTCACTGAGGAAGATAAGATAACGAAATTGTTTAGAAATCCATTCCCTCCCTAGGTGATTAACCCCCACAGCCGGAAAGGAAGGGGAATGAAAAAAGTCAGTTTCTTTTTTTAAAGTGCTGATTTTTTAAAGTAATCATTTGTGGAATAGAAATCAATTTTAGAAAAGCCATACTCAGGTTATTTAGCCGCCCAGAGGTATATATAATTTTTGCTTGATACGGTTCCGGTTGTTAATAATAGTGTCCAATCTCGGGAATTTTTTTTTAAAAATATTTAAACGAATTAAAGCATTGTTATTACATTGGATTCTAAAAATTATTCCCCGAAATTAGGGGTAAAGATTTAATTCTTGAAACAAATAAACAAACAAAAGATGTGTATATATTTGTATAATTTTTATATGGAGTGATATTATGTTTTGCTCGACTGTTAAAAATTTCTATCAGTTGTCTTGTGTGTCTGTGTGTGCATTTTTAAGAATAAATAGGGCGGATTTAATTTCATAATACCGAAAAAATAGCATTGTTAGAATATTTTATAACTGTTATAAAATAAAAATCTTAATTATTTGCTCTGCATTTTTATTAATTTTTACTAACCACATTGTTTTACAATATTTACTAAAATGCTGCGAATAGTATGTTTGCTTCTTCATTAAAATAAGAATTTTATCTTATTAAATGTTCCAATTTTTTTTTTCATTAATAACCTTATTCTACAACTTTATTCTACAAGTTTACCGTAGAAGCACTTAGGAGTTTAGCTTTTTTTACAATTTTTCTATAGGTTAAATTCCCAGTTTAAATGTGTAGACATTTACTTTAAGTAATCTTTCTAGTGTGATTTAAAGCATTTGAAAATATTTGAGGCAACATTCAATCGGAAATTCTAGAATATACGCAATGGCATCATATTACAAGCAACAAATACTATTATTATGAAGCAACAAATACTATTATTAATAAGAATCCATCCAACTGTCATTTAAATACATTTTCTAAGACTACTTTATTAACTCTTTTTTTTTTGCATAAAATCGTATAGTCTCCATAAATCTTGCATTTTAGCTTTATTAAAAAAATTTTACACTAAGTCATCTAAGTTATATTTTAAGAACATTTTTAATTTAATTCTACAATAATCCCAATCAAGATTTGTGAATCAAATATATCCGCCAGCGGTTTTTAAGACATTCTTAAAAAATTATCAACTCCAAGTTTTGTGAGCAATAAAATAAAATTATTCTGATTACACTTTTTTTAAATTTAAAACTAAAGCTCTAAAAGATGCAAGAAGCCGAAAATAAAATAAGACTGCAAGTACCAGAAAAAGTGGTGTTGAAAAAACATATACAATTCTCCTCATGTGTTTAGTTAAGTGTCTATTTAAACGAAAGATATTGTCCCTCCTTTTCAGATAGCGTTTTTTCCCCGAAGTCAAGTCATAAAAAGTTCTGAAGCGCAGAGTGAATCCAGGGAAAGGGCGAATGAAGTACAGACCTTCCAAATTCAAAACATCTGCTGATTTTCCGTAAATCTTTTAGCCACACGCCGACTTCAATCAGCAAGCGTTTTGAAATGTTGTTAATCATTTAACACACTTCAAAAAAAGAGAGAGAGAGTAAACTGTTAGGATGAATTTTTATTTGAAATAATACTTTTCCAAAGCTTTCACATTTTAAATCTTAATTCTTGTAGAGAAATTGGCGTTTTAGAGGAAATTGATTTAAATAGGTATTTCTTTCTATGTCATTTAAGAAGTCAGTCATTAATTTACCAAAAATAAAATTTATTTAATTTAAAAAGAAATTTCCGTTTTTCTCCAAACAATCTTATGTGCAGACAATAATTTAGTACGAAAATGCTTGTATATATAAGGAAGCTAAGAATTGCACACGATATATAAGTGAGCGAACAAAATGGTTGTCATATTTAAATTAGTATTTTTGTGAATCTAATCTATCATAAAAGAATTTCAAAGCCACTGTTTTGTTTTTAATCTTTCAAAATTTTCATTAATTAATATGCAAATTTACAATGAAACTTTTTTTGGAAGTCAGAAGGTTTGAAGTTGAAAAACATGCAGCCAATAAGATTAAACATTTACCAGTAAGAAAATAACTAATTCGATATTTTGTCCTTTTTATGACATCTATCAGGAAAGAATTAATATATTTTGTGTTTAAGATATAAAAAAGATTCTTAGCTTTTTGTAATTAAAAAATGAAAAAAATCCTTTTTTTTCTATTAATTTTTTATTAATCATTTGTTGACGTTGATTAAATCGGATATTTGAAAGGTAGGGATATTTTTGATGATACTCTTTTTTTTTGTCAAGTTAAATTAAATTACATTATTGACTGATTTTTTTTTTAATTCTACGGAAGACAAATGTTTTTTTTAATTATGTAGTTTAATGTAAAATGTTTTATGGAAATTTATTATGCACTGAAATTTAGGGATTACTTTCAATTTTATTACCTTGTTAAAGGGTAAAATATACAAATATAAGAGGTGACTTTCATAAATTGAGGTCTTTAAAACCTTTATAATTATATTTATATTAGTGAAATAATGTATTAATTTTACTGTTATTTTTTTCATTTCCTAAAAGTATATAGTATTGCAAGACACAAACACCGTATTTATTGTACATGATATCGATTTTTTTAACGTTTTATATGAAACATGGCTAAAAAATTTACTATAGACATTTTTTTTTAAATGCAGAATTTATTTTAATATTTAAGAATGTTAATTTGAATGTATTTTAGTTTTGATAATAATTGTTTTATAATTAATTAAGTTTTATGGTTTTTTCATACAGTTTGCGTGGAAAAAATAAAATACAGTTTGAATAAAAATAATATGTAGATAATACAATACAAATGACTGACAATCGAAAAGCTGGTTGTAACTCTTTTGCAACAATTTATATTCCTTTATTTTCAGAAATTTTTATTCGATTTTTAAAAACTTTGGTTTAAATTGATTGAGACTCACTAAATATTACTGGTACTTTCTTGAGTTTTTTTGTTGCAAATTTATAAGATTTTATTTTCAATTACAATGATTTACGTTCTTTTTTAAATGCTTCTTGACCACTTTAGAGAAGGAGGGAAAAGGCAAAAGAAATTTAATGTTAAATTGGTAATTTATTTAACTTTAATAAATTAAAAATATCACAAAGAAAATCAATTTATTGCAAAAGTAAACAAACAAATATTTTTAATGCGAACATTATAATTTCTTCCTGTTCAATTCCGAAATCCATGAAATTTTAGTAAATGAAGCATTTTTTTCTTTGCTAACTATAATCTTTATGTTATGTAAACAAAAGTATTGATATATACGTGAAGCCAACATTTAGATTGTCTGTCATACATTAAAAAAATATTTTCATTTAAATGAATTTCTGTACATCACCCAAGATGTTTTAAAAATCGATGAAGCCAATCATTTATCATTGGTAATTGATTTCAAATATCCCTTTAAATTTAAAAAGAGCTTGCAAATAAGCCGTAAATCTGTTTTTAAAAAATTCGACAATCATTCTGAGCAACGCCATTCTCATGCTAATTAGGCACAGAAAATTTAATTATGCGAAAATCAAATCGTTTCAATCGTGGAAAAATAATAAGCATGGTGTTTATATCCATTTAAGAATATCAGACATGAAATTTATTCTGAGTGTTGAATACCTGCAGAAACTTGTTTTTTTAAACATATATATTTCTGCGAAGACTTGAGTGCGAAAGAAATCTTGCTTTCGTACAATAAGACCAGACGTGCAATTGTTTCCAGCAATAGTCATTATCTTGCGATAATACAGGAAGAGCTCAGAACTATGACTTTTTGTGAAATGTGAAACTGCCTGCATGTAATCAATAGACTCCGTTGCCCGCCCCGCTAGAACTATTTGTGGAAGGTCTGTTCTAAGAACATGCATCATTGTGAAAGGGACTTTCTCTATCCCTATGAATAACTGAGTTCTTGTTTGAGAGCTTCCATTGGACAGATCGTATCTATTGTAACTTTCTATGGTGATTACAAGAGCTGTAGTTGAAATATCACCAATAAGATCATGTTAAGGATTTGAATCAGACCCTTCTTTGAAAAGTTTTGCTCACTGGTAATTGTGATTTTCTGATATTGATTACGTAATAATCGCTCTGGAAATATTCGTCATCCCTACTTGTAGGAGTTCAATCTCAATCACAACGAAGTTCACATCAGCCTGGTACTGAAATTCTGATTTGTAAGCTGCGATATGATTGCACTCATTTAAGTAGACATAGTCTGGCCGATCTCTTGGAAGTCTCGATTTCCAAAAATGCTCACTTTTCATAAAATATTCTAAACAAATAAATCGGTTTTTTTTTTTTTTTTCCTCTTTCGCATGGGAATAAATATTTCTTGAATATTCGAAGTGTACTTAATTATAGTTACTAGGAAAAAGTATTTAAAAATGATAATTAGAAAAACGTTTGTTAATAAAAATATCTTGGACAATGCATTTCTAGTAAGAAATTATTTTATCGTCTCGCTTTCAGGGCTTCAAAGATGATCCGGTATGATATTACCTCACGAATCATGAAATATTATTTTCTGAGCATGATTTAAAAAAATATATATGTTTCTTGATTGTTAAAAACAATTTACATGAAGTATTGAGAAAGAAATTAGTGGAAGAATATCATTGAAAATGAAAAAGAAGTAGTTTAGAATTGAGTCATTTATTTATCCCGAGAAATGTATTGTTTAATGTTTTTAAAGATACCAATTGGCAACAGCAAAATTATTTAGGTTTTCCCCAAAATGGCAGCAACCCGACGACTACAGAAAGTAAGGAAATATTAGTTTCGGATTTAATAACTTTATATTATGTATTACTCTACCTTTGTTATTTGTAAGAATCCAAATCAAATTAGGTGCTCGCTGACACAGTAAGATCATTTCTCACTTATTTGTGAGTTTATTTTTTGCCAGTATGTTAGGGTAACAGCTTTCATTTGCTTAAAAATTCTATTATCAGTATTATGATCGTAATTTTTGTTTTTATTTGAAATTCATTTGTATTCCCTAGATATGTGTAATCCTCCTTCTGTCGATTATAATACAGTTTTGTTGCTTTTTTGATTAATCGTGAAATATATTTTTCTCTACAATATTTTGTAATAAAAATTTCTTATTGGATCATTGGTAAGTTAATGAAAAATAATGTATTAAGAGTGCTGCCTTTACATTTGTCAGAAAATTTAAACTTCATTAAAAAGCTATCCTCAGAAATCTCTCTATCACCTTATCACTATCAGTGGAAACATACTAGACACATATTAATGTAAGATTTATACCTTTGATGTAAAAATGGTATTTTTATGCCCTGAAACTTATACATGCTTAAATATTGATTTTTTTCTTTATAAATTTCTATGCTTAATTAAATGAATGCAATTTATCAATTTATATATTCTGTTATTACATTAATAATCTTTCAATAAAATCAATACTTAAAATAATTTTATCTCATATTAAACTACTTAATAGTTCTTTATCTCCTTAAACTTACCAGTAATATGTTATTTTAATATTGAAAATTACATGCAGGTCTAGAAAATTGGAATATGTGTGAAAAAATGTCATGCAGTCAGAATGTTACACTTAATATTTAGTTATGATGTCTGTTTCCCCAACTTGTTTGTATTATAAACTGAAAGTGGTTGGAAAAAATTATTTTAGTTTTCTATTCTTTTTTAGCTTGATTAATTTTGAAAAATCAAATGATGAGTTATTAAAATATTGTGGAATTCATATCTCTCACTAAGGTTTTTGCTTTATATTTGTATAAGCTTGTGTAATAAGTTAAATTGAAAGTTGTAAATTACCAGACTGAATTTACTTTCATTGGGCAATAGATATTAACTGGCAGTTAGTTCTATTTTTAAATTTTTGTTATAGAATAGTTTTGAAGAGACCAGATTTTAGTTTTAAGATATGAATTTGATATCTGCACCATTACCACTATTATACATGAACAACAAAAATGTTGCACATTCTAATGTTCAAGTATCCAAAGAAAAAAAATTGATAATTACTTGAAATTCTGGCAGAAATAAGAAATGACATTTGATGCAATGAATCTCTGAAAACATTTTATCAAAATAGTGTTTTAAAAGGACACATGATACTGCTTAAGCCACTTTTTATTAAATAGAAGTTGTGATAAACATAACAAAAAGAAACTTGAATTTAACTTAAACTTCTGAAATCCACTATTCTCTGAAGTCTCTAGCTCATTAAAAACTCAAAATAACTAAAAACAAAGGAAAGTGAACAATTCCTTCCCAATACCTTATTGACAGGTATTTTTTTGTATCTTGCAAGATTCTTTTATCATGTTTTTAACATTTAATCTTTTATTGACTATAAAGAGGTCATTTACAAATTGTGCTAGCTCTTTATAATGTCACTAAAAGATTTTCTACATGATAATAATTCATTGTTATGTGTGTATAGATATTAATATATATGCAAAAATATAACTTTAAATTGTAATGCATGCAGGTGCTATTTCAAAATCAATGCTCATCATGAAAATTTTAACATTTAAGAATTGTCAATTTTGTACTTCAAAAGATTACCCTTCTGGATAATTGACTGTAAATATTTAATATATTATGAAAACCTTAGAGAATTATTGATTTACTTGAGCATAAAGAAATTTTTTTTTAAAGTTATGCTCAGATTTATTTGTATCTGAAAGAGAAAACATTTCAATTCTTGGAAACTTAACTACATAAAAAATAGGCATACATTGGTGTAGGGAAAAGATAATAGGTATTTTCAAAGTAAATATATTTAATTTATTAAATATTTCAGAATAAACTCTAAAACAGAGCAAAGGATAAATATTATATTCTTGGAGAAAATACTTCTTACTAACTGACATTTACTATTTTCAAGTATTGTAGATTTATTGCTAAAATGAACTGAAATGTCACCTTTTCATTTCAGTTGTCTTTTATGTACACATTGTTGTTGTTAAACACAAAATGTAAATGTTGCTTGGAAAACATTGAATCAATACAACAGTATATAGAATTTTCTATTCAGTGAAAATTTTTAATTTTAATTTTTTTAAATTATGTTTTTTGAAATAAGCAGTGTTCTGCAGATGTGTCAATCATCAAAAAATCTGTTAAGTTTTTTTAAAGTACAAATAATTATAATTACAATTGTTTCAAGTATTGATTCGAAAAAGATAGTTGAAAAAATATTTTATATTATAACAAAGGAGAGATTATCAATAAAAAATGATATTTTACTTGCATCTTTTTAATATTTTATTTCTTATTAATATAATTTCTAACTAGTTGATGCATTTTTAACTTGTTAAGAATTCTAAGTTTCAATCTTATCATCTTGACTGCTTAAAATTCAAATGAGATTCTTTGTCATCAAGCAGTATTTTATTAATTTCTTTTTGATTCCAAACTGTCTGATATCTAAGCATTTTAACAAAAAAGATTAGCAATTAGCAAATAAAAGTATTAAAGTAAATTGTATCTGCCTGCTGATTTTTATTGGAGATATCAATCAAAAGTGGTTGTAGGATGGGAAACCACAATCATTAGAAAGATCAAATTATACTGCACCATATGCCAGCTCTCTTAAAAAAAGAAAAAGGTAGCATTGTTGTTATCCTCAGGCAGTTTGGATGAGAAGTGTTCAAAGTCATTTTAGACCATAAATTTTTGGTGATTTTAGGTTTCTAGATTATTTTTATATATAAATATTTTGATTCAATTTATATTTCTCTATTGCTTGCATCACTATTTTTGTATTCCCTTAAAAAATGTTTGAAAAAATACTATATATAATAACATTAGAGATATGTATATTCTTTTCAACAAAATTTGTTTACTTGTCATAATTTACAGATTTAAAGCTGTAACAATTTTTTATAGGAAAATGATTGTTTTCTTAGGCTCTTGAGTATTTTTCTGAAATTATATATGGCATTCCTTTAGTTTGAGCGAACTAAATTTTAGTTATCTAGGTGAAATAATTCCTTGTTCCACATGGCAAATTAGTTGTATATTTTTGCATATTTTTTATGCTGCCTTTAAAGAGCTATAGACATATTAAAGGAATACTGCTGTTAAAGGAAATTAACTGCATGGTAGAAAGGGAAAAGATTATTCATGGTGTTGAAAGTCTTAAAAATGTTATCAATCTGTTATAATATGATCCGAAAAACGTTATTTGTTTACACACCATTTCACACTTATACATTCCAATGATAGTGTTTTTTGAAATAATTTATAATAAGCACATAAAGGAAAAATAAACTTTATTATTATTTGTTTTTCTAATTCATCTCTAATTGAGTTATCTGTGTTTTTTAGAAATATTAATAATATTGCTGTTATATTACGTTGCAGAATAAATATTGGTGAACATTATTGATTAGTAAAATAATAAAATTTCTCCTTTTCAAACATGAAATTGTTTTAAAGGTTTTTTTTTAATATTATAGTGGCATTTGTATGATTGAAAGCTAATAAATTAATCAGCTGAAATTTATTTAAAGTGAAAGTATTTTTAACCCATCAGCACACGCAAAGTCTATTTGACCCCATCCTTTTCCCTTTGTGTATAAATTCCATGAATTTATAAATATTTATACCTGTTACTCTCTATACCTTCAAAAGGAAACTTGAAGATTAGAATAGCAGAAATCCTTGAAACAATGTAACATTTTTTTAACCAGAAGGTTGGGGTCAAATGCGACATCCTGCGTGTGCTACTGTTTCAGATTTATTTTTTATTGTTATGACTATGACAGCCATAACAATGTATTATGGTCATAAGCAGCTGAGATTCAGATATCTTCTCACAAATGTTTCTACTGATTAAGAAAATTACAATAGCTCGGATTCAACAGGTATTGATCACATTTTGGACGCAGTCATGATAAAAAAAATTAAAACTATAGAAGATTCTGATGATAAGAAGATTGAAAGTTGTCTTCTGTTGAAAATTTGATTGAAAGTTGTCTTCTGTTTGTTAAAAAAAAAAGCAGTAAATCCTAATATATCCTTATAATCTGAATGCTCTTATAATATAAATAAATTATCTGGAAAATTGTTGTTAAATTTTTTTAAAAATTGTGAATAATAATAAAAAAAATTTAATGTGAAAAAAAGTAAATGATTGAAGTTATGGATTTTCAAAGTTGTTTGTTTAAGCTTATTTTTCAAAAAAAGAAAAGAAAAAAGAAATGTAAACTAAAAGTAGGGTATAAATTTCTTATTCTTTTAATATTTTTGTACAGAAATATCTAGTACAGAAAATTCTATCAATTAAACTAATAATAAATTTTATGGAGGGAAAAGAAAATTGAGAAGAGGTATGGAAAAAAAGAGGCTAAATTCAATTTTGGATTTTCTTATTAAAAATCGAATTTGTGTCTTCTATAGAGCATATTCGAATTTAAAAAGAATAGTCATATATTCTGACCATATCATTTTATATACAAATTATCAATAAGATGAGGATTACCTGATAATTTGGAGTCAGAATGAACCTGTGCGTGTTCTAATGTTACAAAAATGTGTTTGCATGCTGAACAGTTAATGCAGTTAAGTGTACAAGTTTTAAACAAGGGTTAACCAAAAAATAAAACCCTAAAGCTTCAAAAGATAGTTTTACAAAAGAAACAAAATGCAAAGGCACAAGCCTGATTTATTGTTGTGTGGCTATTGTATGCATCAGTTATTTTCCTATAGCTTAAATTAACATCATTGGAGGGTGCTAATTATGTTGAACCTTATTTCTTCTGCTGACTGCAAGGTCAGTACTATAATAAAGTTTTTCAATGCACAGAAGGTAGCACTGATAGAAATCCATCGTTAGTTGTGTTTAGTGTATGGACTAGATGTGATAAGCAAGCAGATGGTTTGTCTTTGGTGTTAGGAATTTTCCATGGGTTATTAAAATATCTATTCAATCAGCATTGCTGATGGCAATCTCTCATTGATGATGACCTGCTAGAGCAGGTGCAGCAGCGTACTTTGCATAATCGTTGCTTTATGATTGCAAAACTCGGTAGTCATTTCCCACAGGTATCACAAACTGCGATACATGAAATCGTCATGAAACCAGTGTTTTGCAGAAAAAAAATTGTGTGCCAGGTGGGTGCCAAAATGTCTTGCACCCAAAAAACATACAAAATATATAGGAACAGAACTGACTTTTCTGCAGCAATACCACATTGAAAGCAATGAATTTCTCAACAAGATCATTATGGGTTATAAGATGTGAATTTCTCACTTCACTCCAAAAGAAAGCTACAGTTGATGCATTGCCATCACGAGGAATCTCGTTGTAAAACCAAAGTCTATATTTGCATGGGAATTGATATGCACTGTTTTTTGGGATGTAAAAGGTATTCATCATGTTGACTTCTTGATGATGGGTGGTACAGTGAGCGTTGAACATTGCTGTATAACACTAGATGTGTTGCAATAAGCCATTCAGAACAAGAGGCATGGGATGCTTATGGTTGGTGTTGCTGCACAACAAGCTTGCCCATTTACAGTGAATTTCACAAAACATTTGTTTCTGCTGGGAGGTGTTGACCATCCAACCTATAACCCAAAGCTTGTCCCCAATTATTTCCACCTATCTTGCACCTGAAGAAATATCTGTCTGGGCCTCACTTTCCCATAAATGAAAATTTACAGTCAACTATGACATATTGGTTCCATTCCCAGGCACTAGAGCTGTATGAAAATAGAATACAATAGCTTATTCCACGGTACCACATATGTTAAGGTGGCTCTTATGTTGAGAAGTAACTCATTTATTGGTCTGTCTTTGTAATACATGTATTTTTGTTATTGTCTTTTATTTCTTTTTATGGGCCAGGGGAAACTGTTTCCAAATGACCCTTGTTTATTCCTGATAAGTTTTCCTTTGGATATTTTATTGTTTTAATAATACTTGCATATATATATATATATATATATAATATAACCTGGAAAAGAGAACACTTTTTATGTTGATCAAGGAATGAATCGCACATTTTTTTAGTTTTGTAACCAAAATCGTATTTTTTGTTTTAAAATATTTTAGATTTCTTATTTTATCACTTTTTCGTTTAACTTCAATTTAGATTTGATTCATTTTCTCTTAAATATTACAATTTTGATTATAATATTTCATTGTTTTGTGACATATTGACATTACTTTGAGTTGGTAGATAATGTCATATTTTTATCTGCCCCTACATAAACTTTTAAAGGTAGAAAGTAGATGCATATCATTGATAAATTGTTTAATTTTTATTTATGCTTTCTTTGCAAGCCATTTTAACATAATTTTTTTTATAGAAATAAAGGTATCTTTTTAATATAATATAACAGCATCTCATTGCTTTCATTTTTTATAGGAACTACAAGATATACGCAAGACTGGCATAAAATGTTTTCGTGATGTGCAGGTTGATGAATCAAATATTCTTACTTGGCAAGGATTAATTGTGCCAGTATGTATATAATTACTTTTTCATTTTAGCTTGCATTCATGAGTATTAAATTTCATCTATACGTAAATATGATATTCCAAATTTTTGCTAAGATGTATTCACACATTTATGATACATTATTCACATAGTAACCCATTTTAGTTTTGAAATCTATATTAGTGTTGGAATTCCTTAGTTTGAATATCTTCTTGACCACATTGTATAAATTAATGCTTTTAAACATGTCTTATCTTGTACCTTACCAAATTATTTGTTATTTCTTACCAAATTCTGTAATACTTTGACATATGTAGATTTGTATTGTATATATAAATATTTACAGTTACTCTATAGTTAATGTATAATGCAACAATTACGATCATGTATGTTTAACTGAGTTGCAAAGTAAAGAATAATAGTAATTTTTGCTGCACAAACTGAAAGTCATCCTGTGTTACATTGTGATAAGTTTTCACCTGAGTAGCAGGCTTTTTTTCCTCTGAAAAGAATCTAATTTGCTTTACTTAGCCTTTCTTAGTATTTTACCTACTAAACATTTATCCTTTCTTTTAAATTAATGTCTTCCATTCTTCATATATATATATATAATGAGTGCATACTTTTAACATGATTCAGTAGTTAAATTTTAAATTATTAAAGATAGGAATTTAATTCCTATTTGCAAAAGGTTTTTAATTGCATTATTCTCTGTTTTGGTTATGCAAGAGCAAATCTATTTTCTGCATAAAATTTTTTCTTGTTTAATATATTTGTTAGCATGCAGCTGTCATCTTAAAGCACCAAAGAGGCTACACATATAAAATTACATCACTACAGCTTTAGTAGAATACTTTATTTTTTAATAAGCACATACTTCATCAGCTAATTTACTATTTAGCAAATAAAGTCTATTGTACTCCTTGATTACCTATGGATTGATTATTCCTTTTCTTCCCTTAATTAACAATGAATTTATTTTTTATATTTGGAATTACTGAAGAGGGCTGAAGAATGGTTGGCTAAGTGATTTGTAGTAGGAGCAGGGAAAAGGTAAAACCTTTTTTGCTTAGTAGAGCAGCATCTATACCATTCATAATGCAATGGCATAACAAAAAGGCCTTTGACACATGTTTAGGGTTAGGGGTTCTTAGCAGATCACCTTTATCAGCAGTGTATGTGTTGGCCTATTCATTTGCAATACCTTGATGATCTTCCAGACTTGGGAGTCCTATAAATTCATAGCAATGCCTCTGGTCTAAGATTAAATGTACCATGTTATCCAAATAAGTGAAAAAATTTATACTTGTCATGCTAACATTTTTACAAACTAGCCTAGGAGGTTATATACTTCATCATAAATCTTATAAAATGGCATGTTATTTAGCTTGGATGTAAAATATTTGTCCAGTGGATAATCAGTGGCTTTTTATTTCTATTATCTTTTTTCATTACTTTTATGTTTGGTGATTTTTAAAACCTAAATTATGATTTGAGGTGTATAAAAGAATATTCATCTTCTATTAAAATATCTTAGCTCTTGTCCTGTTCAGGAGCTTAACAGCAGTAAAGTTTTTATATTGTTTATTGTGAAAATATATATTTAGCACATTGCATGATACATATATACAGACAACTTCAAATCCACTTTTTGATTAATCAATCTCTTTTCAATGTTATCTCAGTAATTTTAATGCTTTTATTGATTCAGTATATAATGGAAACTAATTATCTTGCATTCTGATCAGTAATTTCCAATTTGAGAATTTTACTTTTGGCATCTTCAGTATACAACACACGTTGTATCTTATTCAATTTTCTTATATATAAAAGTTGATTGATTGATGTATTTAATTATTTATGTGACCGAAAGGGTGCCAACATTTTAATTCTGTCAGGGTAAACTATTTAAATCAATAAATCATGTCAATTTAGTTAAAAATACATTTAATGACATTAAAGGACATGATATACACGGGGACAAAACTGTTTAGGACAGTAAAATTTAACGTTTATGCATTAGACTACATCATGCTTTACGCTCGTTTGCAAGGCATAGACTGATTGTTCATGGCTATGGCCTATAGAGGGCCGAAGAAAACAGTTGCGGTTACAGACTCCCCTTCTGGCTCTTGCGACATCTTGGTGAAGAGTCAGCACTGTACTTCTTAGGTCTACTACTTCTCTTGATGGAAACTACCGGACGTGTTCCTTTCTGGAGGTAGTTCATACGGTTTCGACATATTGGTATAGTAAGTTCCAAGAACTCGATCTGGTATATTGGGATCAACAAAATTATAAGTGGTAGGAGGTCTATTTGTGATTATGAGATAAGGGCCTTCTCTTTTTGGGAAAAAATTTCTTGCTTCGTTTATTACTTCTGCTGTTTATAGGATGTAAATTCACCCAGACCTTGTCACTAGGTTGATAGTATTCTTTTCTTCTATTTTTATCAAAATATTTTTCTTTGATCTTGCTTTTGTGCCACCTGCTCTCTAATTTGGGGTGTCAAGCAGGTAAATTGTTTCAAGTAAGACATTATCTCTGCTACAAAGTTGTTTTCAGTGAGACTCTTAAATCTCAGTTTATATCATCTGTTGTTCTTAATTCACGTTCGAATTGTAAATATGCTACAGTGGAACCAGTAGTCACATTTTGGAGTATTTATGGCAAATCGGATCATTGCCAATTTTTCTTCCCAGGCATTGTGAGCATCTCCTACTAGGATATCTAGTTTGGGCTTCAGATCACGATTTTTTCTTTTTGATGGATTCGCCTGAGGGTAATAAATTGGAATAAATTCTTGTTTGATACCAAGGAAATTGCAGGTTTGCGAAGAACAAAAACATGTTTAAAAACAAAACTTCATCTAGTTTTATTAAATCAAAACTTAGTTTTTTTGGTAACTTAATTAAATTACAAGCTATTACCGGTAAGATTTATAAAACAATAACACTTATCTGGTACTCTTTATTCTTCGAGTGAAGAACTTCAGCTGGTTTCTTTTCATCATAATTTTAATTATATCAGGGTAGACTATTAAAATCAGTAAATCATGCATTAAAATACATTTTATGACATTAAAGGACAAGATTTACACTGGGACAAAACTATTTAGGACAATAACATATAGCATTAATATAGTACTCGTGGACTACATCATGCTTTACGCTCGCTTCTCGAGACAAGGACTGATTGTTTATGGCAGCGGCCGCGCTAGAGGGCAGAGGAAAACAGTTATGGTTACATTTACATGTATTTAGAATGTATCGACTTTTTAATGAAGATTTTATGCTTGTAAGCGATGGTTGCATAATTCTTTTCAATATCAAGTTTGAAAAATGTGCATCTGAAACTGGATTTGATGTAAATTTTCATTTGATTCTTTTATTATAATTCCAAGTTCATCTAAAGGAAGAAAATGATAGAAAAAAATCTATGTGCTGCTAAAACTATTCCAGAATATTGCATTGCAATTTTTAATGGAAACTTGTAGTAAATGATAGCTCTTGAGTGCCTATGATCAGCGTTACATTTATTTTTTAAAACAATTTATCTTGCTTAAAATAGAAATGTATATTCATTTTTGATACTTTTCTTCTGTTTAGGATTCTCCACCTTATAATAAAGGAGCATTTCGTATTGAAATAAATTTTCCTGCTGAATATCCATTCAAGCCCCCTAAAATTACTTTCAAGACAAAGATATATCACCCAAATATTGATGAAAAAGGTCAAGTCTGTTTAGATATAATCAGTACAGAAAACTGGAAACCTGCTACAAAAACAGATCAAGGTGAAAATTTCTTCTTTCGCATGTCTTTGTTTTTTCATTTAAAATTTCCTACCTCCACCCCATTTCTGAAATTAGCATTTATGTATAAGCTTTTCTATTTTTTTCCTATATATACCTTAAAATATTGTTTTCAATTTTAGTTTGGAAATAATGGGGAAAAGATGCATGTTAGTTAATAGATATATTATGTAATTAGGTATATTTTAAAATTTTTTAGTTTCAATACTATAACATTTTGAGATGATGCAAAAAGCTTAAAATTTATACAAAAATTGAAAAATTATAAAACTTGAGAAAATTTTTGTGAATTTTTTTGTTGTATTACATTTTAAAAGATGGTTTTAAATACATATGTAAACATTACAACTAAAAAAGATAATTATAAAATAATAATAATAAAATATTTCTTAATGTGAAATTTTGTGTTTCTCACACCTGTATCCTTAATGATACAAATTTTACAACTACAAAATGTTTCTAATTCATTGCCTTTTTTTTTGCATTAGCTTTTGGTATACTCATATGTGAAGCATTTTTCTCCCTTATGTATGCTTCTCTTGCAATTAAACCATAGACATTTTGAGGCAATTCAGTTTCCAATTTTCACAACTCTGTACTGCTTTCGTCTGATAAAGAAAATGTGGAAAGGTGATAAACGGGCCCACTATACTATATGGTTAACTTTTAATATATTACTAGCTGAATATAATATCAATATTACTTATAGGATTATAAGTAATGTTGATATCTATTTAGCTACCACAACGGCTTTGAAGAAGACAGAAACAAGAAAAAGTAAATAACTACAAAAAATGATTAAGTTTAATCAAGAACGGACAAAAAATATTAGTGTTTCCAAAACTGCTCCTGGTGAAAATGGCAATGATGAATGTAAATAATGTTCTTTACAAATAAGAGCAAACCAACCAGACCCTTCAAATATATCTTAAGACTTTTGCTTGAGCGCATTGTGAAAATGTATATTTTTGTGTGGTTTAATGTAATATTAAAGCGTACAAAAATTTATGAAGTTAATGAACTAAGTGTTTGTATAGTTGAAGCCTTCATTTTTTTTTATAGTTCCAAACGTTTGCTTAACCTTGTCTCATATTCAAGGTTTTATGACGATCACAAAGATCTTATAGACCAGATTATTCAAAGAAATGGATACATTGCTGCTCCAGACAATATTTTTTTGTTCATGATGAGTGATAAACGTTAGATTCAACGAGAACTTGATTTGCGACTATTTTTAAAAGCAAGAACAGGAAGTAGAGGTGGAGTCGGAAGGTTTAATGTTCTAAAGATAAACTTTGATGTGAATTCTTACATTGACATGATATCATGGCTTGTAAATGACATAACTCAACCACCACCCGAATCTTTATTAAAACATGTTTCCAGAGACTGTCGAAGAGTGCTACACATTTCACTTACTGAAGCAATTTTGAGGTTATGTCTAATATAACAGTAGCACTTCATAACAGATTGGGAGTATTTTAGTTTAATTTCAAGCAAATCACTAAATTTCCCCAAAATAGAACATTCTGATATTTGACTTGTCTTCACTAATTTAGTCTGAGCCATTTTTTCTCATGACTAAGCACACAAATTAATAAACCACTTACATTAATCAGTTACATAATAGACGGAGCGAAGATGCCTACTCAGTAGAACTCGCCAAAGTTGCTGACCTGACACCAGCTCTGAGCTTGTCGCCACAAGCAGACAAATCCTTGCCTCCTTTCAATAACATCTGCATTGGCTATGACTCAGTGTCCTGGATGCCATACCAATGCAATAGTAAAACTGTTTTTAAATCATATTGTAATGCCTTTTTAAAAATTTATTTCAGAATTAAGACATGCAAAAAATTTTGAAAAAGGTCCAAAAAATGAGTCTTTATGAAACTAACATCCTTGCAGCCCCTCAAGGTGTACTACAATATTTTAAAATTTATCTCATCTACTCTAAAAGACAAATTTTTGGCATTATTACATATTACAAATCAAAAATTGGTTATTTAAGAAAAATTTTAATCTAACAGACATTTCAATTTTATGAAACTTTAAAGTCCTTGTGGCCTTTCAAATGTGCTCCTATTGTTTTCATATTTTAAATTTATCTTATCTACACCAAAAGATAACTTTTCTGCACTATTATGAATTAAGAATCAAAAGTTATTTTTTGCCATCAAAATTCTTCTAAGTGTTTAATATTGAGAAATAAGCTGCTGTTTAGTATTCTTCTATTTGCTCCCTTTTACTTAAGAATTTTAACTTGCTGATGATGTCTTAAAAATGAAACTTATAATATTTGAAACAGTAAAATTTTCTAACTATGCTGAATGAAAATAAATTTCTTCGCATTTTACTGTTGTATTTTAGAATGCACACTGCTTGACAATTGCTAAGGAACAGTTATGATTTTTTGGAATAATTAAGTATAATCAATGATTGAAGAAATAAAACTAAGTACATAATTTTGTAGGGAGGTAGTGCATTTATTATAGAGCAAAATGGTGCAGATATCGGCACATGAGAGAATTAAAAACTTTAAAAAAAATACTCTTTGGACAATTTCCAAGCTTTTATAACATCCTGCACTACTTTGGGTGAAACATCAAACAGCATGAATTTTCATATGAACCATGAGTTTCTATGCAATGCCGTTTATACAGATAACGAGTCCTGGTCTGTCACGCCTTCTCGACTTGAATTTACTTTTATTGGTTAGCTGTCTGAGACGCAATTTCGCATAAATCATTGTTTCTTAGCAATTGTCAAGTAGTGTTTGTAGAGCAAAATTTCGTGAAACTAAAATTCCTTGTGAAAAACGTGTTTCTTATTTCACAATATTTTTATGAAATATGAAGCTTTTTTTTGTTTTCTTTAATAGTACGTATACATTTCTTTTTATATATAATATGTCTATGATTATTTCTTAAAATTCATTTATTGTATCAAAAACTATTGCCTAATTACGGCTGTTGTTTTTATAATTAAATAGTTATTCAAGCTTTGGTGGCACTAGTGAATGACCCAGAACCTGCACATCCACTTCGAGCTGATTTAGCTGAAGAATATACCAAAGACAAGAAAAAATTCTTCAGAAATGCTGAAGAATTTACAAAGAAATTTTCTGAAAAACGTCCTTCTGAGTAAATTGCGGCTTGCAAAATGCATCGTGAAACCCACCTGTTGTTGCATTAATTGCATAGGTTCTCAAAATTAATATTAAAATCTTGTATTGATGTAATATGCATATATCTTTTTCAGATATTTGATATGATAACTGTTCTTGTGTAAAGTTCTTGATTCATTAATTGTTATATATTTTGTGAACACTTTGTATGATTATAAGTGAAATTGAATTCTGTGTGCTTTTTCCTACGTTTCAGCCATCTTATACAACTGATATGGAGATATTTGTGCATGAAAACAATTTTAGATTCTTCCATGCCAATTACGAAATAAATTTTGATTATTAATTTTCTTCATAAGTGATTATTTCTTACTATTTTATTATTTTTTATATAGAAGAAACATTACTTGATTTTTCTTATTGAAATCAAAATCATAATAATTTTTTCTACGAAACATTGTGTATTTGTATATATTGTGTAAGTTTTACAATGTTTATATGAACTATAAATTTTTAATATTTCTTTTGTTTGGCCTCTGTGCTTTTTAACTTTTTACCTTAAAATGTCTTTTAAAGTTGTTTATTTATTAAATACTTTGAAGTTATGTTATTTAACTCAAGTCAAAGTCATTGAGCCTTTTTTTCTTTAATGGAAATTTATATGCATGCTTCTTCAGCTGTTGTGAAAAGGTATCTCTAAAAAAGTAATTTTGGATATGGTTACCTAAAATGTTCCTTAATTTTTTGTTTAACAGATTTCTTGAATTCATAGTATATATATCCTTGATTTTTTTCAATAACTTATTTTATGTGGTGATGCATTTCCCCATTTTATGCAGTTTGATTGATTTTGGTGTTATTGTAAGATATTTTCGCAATTAATTAATGGATTTAAGAAATACAATCAGGTGGAATTATAGAAAATAATGATATTTATAATTTTCTGGCTGTAAAGCAAAAAAAGAAAAAGTGGAATATATGTTAGAAAAAATTTCTGCATTTTAAATTCATAGAAAGTAGATATAATTGCCATTGCTATAATTTTTTTTATTTTCACCAAATAGAAATATTTGGTTGTGTGTAATGAGAAATGTTTGTTCTCTTTATAATCATTATATTTAAAATTTTCGAATGAACTTTATAAAAATATTATCTTTGTTACTGTTGATTAAAACATTTTACTTCTACATCTGACAGTTGTAATTTCATTTGAGGCTGCTTAAATTATTTACTTTTTATAATACTTGGCTGAAATAAATAATCTACTATTGCATGATATCACATTCATCTGCAGTAAAGATAACCGGGAAATTGCTGATTTGCGTCTGACATTACACATTTTTTCAACCATAACCTATGAAAAAAGAAACCTTGTTGCTCTTTGAGTAAAATTTTTTTAATTGTCACATTATGAAGGAAAATAAATGCATGTAGCATTTTTTTTGTTTGTTTGTTTTAAAAAATATACACTTTGAAATGGTTATATATCCTCACAAGAGAGGCTTCTTTTATTAAACAATCAGAATCGCTGCTATCTCCAACTGAAGAACTTTCTTTCAGTTGTAAGTTCAGTTCAGTTTTACTTTTAAATAATCTGTAAATAAAAGAAAAAAGAGTAGTGCTAAATTGTTTTCATGATGTTATATAAGCCATTTACTCCCCCCCCCTTTGTCTCTCCTTTTTTTTAATACCAAAATGTACTTCTCTTTAAAAAAAATTATAACCACCAAATGTTGATATTTGGTAAATATAAATAAATAAATTTTTTAAAAACATTCAATTCAGTAAGTTTTTCAGAAAAAATTCTTGAAATATAACTAACAATTATGGATGCTAGTCAGAAACTTGCAAGAAATTTTTTCATTTATTTTGCAGAAAAATGTGTGAAGTTTTTGAATCAGTAATTAGTTATAAACCAATTTTTGCTATTTGCTGAATTTTTCTTGTTTGATTTTTATAAATAAGGTAAGTATCATTTAAAATATTTTATGTTCCTATATTTATATTTTTCTGTAATTTCATGTTACAAACTTTTTGTCCTTTTATTTTTGTTTTTAGAACTTTGTTTGCATATTTCTTTTACAGTGTTTCTAAAATACGGAATAAATACAAATTAGCAGTGCCCCCCCCCCCCCCAAAAAAAAAAGATTTTCGAAAATACTTAACTCAATCATGTATCGAGAACTTTGAAATTCAATATCAGGCATTTTTAGGTTATTTTTCATTCTTTATCTTTAAACTTCACTGCGAATTTGAAAAATAAATGTATTTTTAATAAATTTGAAATTACTATATTTTTCTATTCTTATACATTATGAATCGTTATGTTATTTTCGCTTTTTTTTTTAAAGTTTGTTTTGTTATTCTTGAAAATATTATTCCTTGGAATTTGATAGATAACATGCGAAAAAGCAATTAAACTGCTTAAAATTATTGCAAGGCTGTATTTGAGTGCCACACAATAGTAACCATGGCAACTGCCAATATAAATGAGTTTTAACATGAAATCAATTGAAGTGTTCGGGAAAGAAACATTTTATTGAAACATAATATCCTAGTTTCAGATATTTCTTTAAAGTTTCTATGTCTCATAATACATTTTAAATGCTGTTCTGATAGAGATATGCCATTATATGGATAAAGGATTAAATGCATGGTATTCATGAGTGTCTTGTTAACTTCTACCTGGGTTTTTGAAGGATTATCTAATTTAACCATTTGTTGATTAAGTAAATAGTTGAAAAGTTCATGTGACAAATTTCTTTTGGGGGGAAAGGGGCAGATTTTCTAATTCTTCAAATGGTACTTTTCTTCTGCATGGTGCTTCATAACTAAATGCTTTTTGGTTCTAGCTGTGAGTATTGATGTCAAATTGCTACATCATAATGCAGCTGCTAGGTAATCTTGATGTGTGAACAAGTGGTGCTATCAATCACTTCAATTTCACTGGGAACATTTTTTTTTTTTAACGGTTGCACTTCTTTCAAATATCAAACTGGAAATAGATTTCTAGATTTTTTTTAGTACAAAGATCTTTGACTGTTTGATGTAATTCCATTCCTTTGTTCTCTTTTTATAGCCTAAGTTAATGAATTTAGATTACTAAAATTTCAATAAGTTTTGCTGCTGATTATGTAATAATTCACCTATAGAATATTGCATTTTTCATTCTCATTTTCACTCTGATCTGTGACTTATTGTCTGTGATAGAATGAATTTTGAATTTTTGTACAATTATAATATATTTCTTAATTATGAAATATTTTGATCATGTATTAACTTGCTGCATTGCTGGTAAATTTTTGAAATTTTAATACTGTGTTGTAAATGATAACTTTATGCATCACACTGAATACAATATATTTGTACAAAAAAGCATAATGTTGATGTTGCACATTTATTATCGGTTTAAATGTTAACAAAGAAACATGAAATTGTTTTCTTTTAAAAGATCCAGGACAAGGTTAAAGCTTATAAAATTGCCTGTTCATTCTTACAAGGGGAAAAAAGTGATCATATGTTGTGTAATTTTATACAATAAATTATCTTGTATATTTTTAATGTTTTTTTATTTCTAAAGATAAAATTAAGTGTATTATATTTACTTCAAACAGAAGTAAACCAGCTTTTTTACCACATTTTACGCATATCAATTTTAGTAAGGATTGCCCCCCCCCCCACCTATCTGTTATATAAATATCGGTTAAATCATATATAAAATATCTGAAAAGAAAATTTCATAAAATTATATTTTTAATGCCCATAGCATTGATACCGTCTTAAAAATGAACAAAACTATAGTCATGTGTCAATTTAGTACAAGAAAAAATGAATTTAATTCTATTTCAAAACAGTGCCAGTTTCATTTCAATACACATATGAATTCATTAAATCATATATGAAACTAAGTGAAAATTTTCTGCTTTGTAGTTACAATATATTAAATTTTTACTTGAGCTTTTGATTTAATAATTATAAGTCACCAAATTAGATAGATGTTAAAATTACTTAGCAGTTGGTTATTAAACAAGATTTTTTTTTTTTCAATTTCGAAGGTTGGTTAACTTTACATTGATTTTTTTAAATGAAAAATATATATAAAGAGAAAGTTGCACCCTTTTTGAAAAGGATGTGAGAAAAAAGTACTTTATCTGGCTTTCTGCATTAATTTAATTTTAGGGGAATATATTATTATATTAGTAGGGAAAAATAATTTGTATTTTTTAACTTTATTGAAAATCTGTTCTACAAAACTTAGTGTAAGTCAGCAATTTTTGCAGCATTCCGAAGCTATTATCACCAAAACATCGCTATACATCTTTATACTACTACGTAAACATTGAGAAATAGTTTCAGATTTATAATAATAAATGTTCCCCCTATTTTAAAAATGCATAGTACTTGGTTTAAAAATTCAGGATTTTCTTAAATTGACAAAGAAATGAAAAACTAAACATTACAGTCAGCTTTTACAAGCTTATGTTATTATGTAATAGCTTAGAACAGTGTTTTCATAAAATATGATATAACATAGCTTTAAGCAAATTTATTCTGTACTAAAATACTGCTTAATTTATAAAAATGAACCCTGTTTTGTTGAATATTTCTATAAAACCGAGAAAAAAAATTATTGCTGGTAAGAAAAGTATGATACTTTCTTGATTACAAACTAAAAATCATATGAATGTTTTTTGTTGTACAGTTTGAAAATTAATACACCACATATAGCCATTTTTAAAATGTATACCGAGCAAATGGGACGGGGATCATTACCCAATTTATTAATGCACCTCATTTTCTCACTTATCTTACTCAATGTTCTACATATACTCCTGTTTTTACTGATAGTTAAAATACAGCTTATGTTAATTGTGATGCCGTCATACTGAAGATAATAGCAGTTTTCAATTGAATACTTTGCTCTGTTTTATAAGCAATATTGATAGCAGTCTTGCTTCAATCTTCCTTTCCATAAATTATTCATTTAATCTACGCTATCAGTGTTCTCGAAACCCCCAGTCATCCGCAAGTTAAAACACGTCCATTAGTTATAGATATCCTTTGCTTTTTGAGAACTTTGCAAATCATAGACTACCAACTTTTGTTTCGTTGGTTGGCTGGTCTCGTCGACGTTGTTGGCAACATATTTGCTGATGCAGCAACAAAAGCAGCAATTCTGTAGAATGATTTGAAGAAATGTATGTCGCTATTAATTTTTTATTTATGGAAAGAATCTTGAGATTAACAGGTCTCCAATAAATTGAATTTCCTTCCCCTTCTATCTCAGTAAGCAAGCTATATGTTATATTGTTGAGTTGATAGTATAGTAGATATACTAAATCTACTTTAGACATGAATCTAATTTGCTTGTTTGGAAGAGTGTACAAATAAAATTTCAGATGGAGGTGTTAACTCTTAAGTGTCTTTTTTTAGAGTACCAACTTTCTTTTAATCTCCCTTTTTTTAAAATATATTTCTTAACCTAAAAACAATTTTTGTGCAAATAAAAATACAGTTATTTTGTTCTTTTGTAACTTTCAACAACTTTTTGAATTTGAAATTATATATATATTCATGATATTTGAGCTGTGTTTACTAATGAGGTTAAATTAAAAGAGAGTGAAAGAATTAAATGAAATTTTCCTTTTCAGTTTTCAAATATTTATTACATAACATTAGTCTATCAACTTTATGAATAATTACAAATATAAATGACTGACGACGTTGAACACAAAAAATATGTTATCTCTAACGTAAATTATCTTAAAATTTTAAAAAAAAAAATTAATTTTATTGGTTTATCAGTATTTAAGTATATTATGGTTTATCAGTATTATTATTATACTTCCGTTTATATTTTCGTATGTAAAGATAATTTTTTCATATAAATGAGAATATCAGATTTTTTAATATAAGATATATTTTTATAACTATATCAGGCTTCTTAAATTATTTATTTCATTTCTATATGAATTAGTTATTTTATTTCTAGAAATTCAAAATCTTTGAACAGATTTTATTTCAGATAGTAGGAAATGTGTCAATAGTTAATTTCTCTTATTGAATTATGTGCTATTAATTAGCTGAAATATATATTTCAATGATCCACTTACCTTAAAACGATTAGAATCGTATGTGGTGGTAATAGTTAAACTAAGGTATAATTTCTTAGAATGGAATCTCAATTTCAGCTTTTGTTTTAATTGATTTTTATTTGAGAACTATATTTAGGATATTTTGACTATGAATGAATAATTCAGGGAATTCAAGCATAATAATGCAAACGTTCTTGATGTGTTTAGTCGTATATTTTGAATTGGCAACCAGTTAATAAGATATGATTAATGATTGGTGAAAATTTCAATTGCTTCCACAATAAATCATTCTTAAACTTGAAATTTTGCTATATATACATATAACGTTATTTCAAAACCTTTACTCTGTTTTTTACCTTTAATGTGCTCTGCACTTGCTTTATTTTCTGTTTATATTTTATGCACAAAATATTTTTTTTCAGTTACGTCACAGGTAAAGGCAGCAATATTTTAACCTTCCAGCGGGCGCGTGTATGTGAGCGAGACACTAGAGATGAATTTCGTTTTATAACTTTAGATCTGGTGGCACTGGGAACGCCTGTCCTCGGCTATTTGTCCCCCTCCCTCTGACCTACTTTCAGTTGTCGTCGTAAGTTTGTGGCGTTAATAGGTCTCTGCCAATCAGATATTTGTATTTTAGAGATACGTGCAACCGTTCATGTAAGTTTTTGTCACATCTGATTTTTTATGATTTTACAAATAAATCCTTATTGTTTTAGACTGGCGACAGCTGGCAAATGCACTTACGAAGGAAAATGTTGAAAAAACGCACCCACATCTATAAAAAGTGATCTAAAATTAAAGGTGCTAAAGAGAAAAGCCGTACTAGGTATTGAAGAAGTGGAAGATGCGACTTCAGGGGGGGAAAAGCGGACTAAAATCAAGAGGTCCAGTTGTGAGATTTGACAGAAATTTATATATTTGGAGCACACTAAACACATTTGCTCAAATTGCATCGCTGCAATGAAATAAAAATGAAACTATTTTCTTCCTTTTCATTTCTAACTTTCAATTACTTTTTCCTTTTTATACATAAATTCTGTGTTTTTGCACTTCTATATTTTATATGCAAATTGTTCTGTCAAAATATCGACAATTATTTGCATTATAGAAAAATTTATTTTTCTTAATTCAAATATTAGATTTTCTTTGTGGTCCAGTGAGCTTCGAATTTGTCATTTTCCGATCTTTTCTTTATTTTGTTATACTTCTTTGCATCATTTGTATAAAAAACTAGATTTTTTTTAATAGATTTTAAATAGTTTTGTTAATATATTCAGATATAAATTGCCATTCAATATATGTGGCAAAATAAATAAATTAAATAAAAAGAAAGATTTTTTGAAATACTCTGATGAGAAATAAAAATATTTTCCATTTATTTGGATGCCATAGAAAATAATATAAATGGAAATTCAGTTAAAATTCAAATTCGATTTTTTTTTCAAATACCTTACTAATTATTTTTTGCCTTATATAACAATTTCGATTGTTTGAAACAATATTATTAAGCTTTTTTCTTCAGTCATTAAAATAATTATTAAAATGTTGATTTAAATTGGAAAATTATATTTGTAAATTGCACATTTCATACCCATTTCTTATTTACTCCAACTATCAATCTTTTAAAATAAGTATTACAGAGAATTATTAGTTATTTGCTAACCTAATACAGATTCATTTTAATAGAATAAATAATATATTATTAATAACTATAAGCAGATATTGAAAAAATAACATTTATTTAACAAGACACTTTTTCAAATTTTTCAAATTAAATAAATTTTTCAAGTGAAAGCTTAAATAGTTGATATTGCATGCGTTGTCTTGAAATGCATACATTAAACTGTATATATAAGTATAAAAAATTTTCAATATCATTTGCTTTAAAAAAAGAAAAATTTTTGCCTGAAATCTTTTGCCAAATTACCTCTTTTCGGTTTTATATTATGTTGTTTTATAGCTTACAAAATGCCCCATTCTTAATTAAAGAGTATTTAGATTATGTTAAAGAAATTTCTTCTTTCCCCATTTTGTTAAAAATTAATTTTTAATGCGTCAACCTACTTGAAAAATTCAAGAAAACAATGTAATGTTAATTATAATATTGAACTACTGAATTTTTTGTTATTTGTATTTTTGTGCTATTGAATACTATGCAGAGTTATAAGTCACCTTAAAATTATTTGAACAGAGATTAATTTTTTAAGAAAATATCTCGTTTCCGAAAATGCGAAGGAGAAAATAGCCAGAGACCCTTGCTGAAAGCTTACAGAGCTAAATCCGATCCAATATACATCAGTTATTGATCTTGTTTTATTGAAAATACAATCAGTTTTAAAAACTTTAAGATTAATTTTACGTTGTTTTTATATTAATTAGCATAATATTTCTCGAAAAGTATTATAACAGTTTATTTCAGATTTCAGTATATTCTGTTGTTGCTGTTACTTTTGGCACTTTACAAGCCCGCTGACAGAAAGTTGTTTGCTATTTAAGCCGAAAAAAGCGTCTCTTGTTTTTTCAGTTGCGCCAACTAGGGCCAGGAGTACGACTTAGCTACTTCAAGCTTCCCATTCTCTTGCACAACCCCTTTTTACAGGGGTACACATTCACACAACTCACAGATAGAACACAGAGGAAAAGCCTTAGCCGAACCGGGACGACCAGATCACGGGAAAGACACGCTACCCCTATGCCAGGAAGTCGGCAGCATGTTCTGTTCAGGCGGGTAATAAAATATGATAGAAAGGGGAGAAGTGTATATAATTTTGTAAATACATGCAAATAAAATATAACAATACATACAGGATGCCCCTAAAAGCAGTACAGATGTCATTTATTTCCTTAACTATAATATTGCAATTAGACTTATACTTCCAGTTGTAAAGTTTCATCAAATTATGTGCCACAATGTATGAAAATACTTTGACTTCTGTTGAAGGGGAGGAAAAAATACTAAAAATTATTAAAATAAAAATTATACAGCTTTTACAGCAAAAAATTGTAGATGAGTAAAATGTCTTCTTTACGCTAATCCATAAGTACACAAATAGTCATGCTTCAATCTATAAAACGTACATTAAAAGCATTACTGACTTAGGCGACTTATTCATACCGATGTCTGAGGGTGGCTTCATTGTGATTTTCAGAGATAATAAACATTTCAAGGTAGATTATGAAAAGGAAAGAATCTTAAAATAAAAACTCGTTTATTAACCTACATTAAATTTTTTAAAAATGATCAGATAATTCATTAATCGAAATGATTAAGAACTTGCAAAATGAATATCTTCGACAACAATGCAGAGTTGCATTCTTTAAACAATAAAGGAGAATGTCATACCTTTGATGACTTTGTCTCTATTTGGCAATGGATTATAAAATTTAAATTTTTTTATGTATGTTCAAATATTAAATATTAATTACTCAATTTAACTTAATATTTTTTAAAAATTCTTACTTAGAAAATATTTATTTGATTTTAATACTAAAAAGCATGTATTACAAACATTTCCTTTTACCTCATAGCAATATTTTATATATGTAAGAAATGATATTAGTGTACGCATACTATAAGCAGGTTAATAATTTTATTTTGTAGATTCTGACTTTTCTGTTCCCAATCAAAAATTAGTTATAGAGGTATTAAATACGAAAGCGACCACGTTGCACCATCATGAGGCGTTGTTCTTTTAATTAAATCAGAGATACAATATTTTTTTAATTAGAAGACAGTAGGAATGCTTATTCAAGATAATTTTCTGTGATTGAAAGTATCATCATATACTTGGTCTATTGTAAGGGATTTCCATTCCCATGTTATAAAACCCATTGTAATGAAGGGAAGGTAAATATATTTTGAGAACTCAAAGAAAAAAATTTATTTTCTTTTCCCTGTAGAACAGAAGTTTACTCTTCAAAGAAATTTACTATTAAAATGCTAAAATAAAAATAATACAGGAAATATTTGGAATTGAGTAAAAATCAATATAATCTTAAAAACCCTAATTATCACACAAGAAGACATGACAAAAAAATAAACTTAATTTATGAAACAATTATAAAAATGAAATAACAAATTAAAACAATCTATGACATAAATATAGAGTAAATTATTTATCAGTGATTAAAATAAATGAAACAAGTTTTGAAGAGAGTAATCATTTATAAAAAAAATTGCTATCAAAATAAATAAATAAATACAAACTATATAAATATATGGTTTGGAATATTTCATAATTATACAGCAAAACCCAAATATGAGTCATAATAATTAAAAATACCTCAGCTAATCTTCCTTGTACAATAATATTATTGTATCAAAACAGAGAAGTGCCGATGTGATGATGTATTCTTGTCGAACCTGAAGAAGCCGCGAACATGTAGTAACTGCCATCCAAAAGATCTTGTTGCCAGAATTTTTCAAATGATATGTTCTATGAAGAGTAAAAAATTCTTTTCCTTTTTTTTTTCTTGGTTAAGATTTATAAAAGAAAAGAAAGCTGAAGTGCAATAGATATAAAATCAAAATGGTTCTGAAAATCTGCAATTATAAGCCGAAACAAAAAGAGAATCTACTTTATCTCTTCAGAAAAAGTGCAAGTTTGAAATTTGTGGAAATATTTAACAGCACAAATTTTATCAAAGGAAATTAGAATTAAAATGACAAACACGTTTTAGAGAGCGTTCAAATGAAAATTTATTTCTAATTTATATAAATGTACAAACTTTGTTAATTGTTGCTAGGATAGGGAAAATGCTAATAAGATTTAAAGATTTGATGGAATAATGAAATTAGTTTGATTACAACAATGAAAAATATTGTTACAAATCTTAAAAAATAGTTTGAAAACATTTAATAAAATTGTAGGAGAAATTATGTGGCAACCAACTTTATAATGAGCAGCTGTTGGAGCATCATGTTGGAGTTTCAACATTTTTTTCTCTTTCATGAAATGGGACAACTAACTAGGCTTCTTCCCCTTCAGAATGTGGCGAATAGCGATAGAGAATTCCTTGATTTATAATGTATCTTCCTTGTGTCCAATTTGCAAAATCAATACTTTTGCCAATATTCTCAAAACAATCTATGATCTTCTTGAGTTTAGGATCCTTCAACTGTTCAGTTCTAAGTTCAGCAGCTGTTCTTAATGGAACATCATGAAAAATAGTTTGTAATTCACAAGTTTTTTTATCATTGCATTCAGGTCGAGAAAGCATATCAGCCACAACGTTGCATTTACCTGGAAAATAATCAATTTTCAAGTTGTAAGATTAAATCTGAAATACCCATTTGGCTGCAATTTTATCTAGTGTGTGACGATAAAGACATTAACCACTCTAAAGGTTGATAATAAGAGGATACTGCAATATCTGCCCCCTCAATGTATCCTGGAAATTTATTCTAGGTCCCGACAACAGCCAAAGCTTCTCTTTCAATTGTCGTGTAATTCTATCGATGTTTCATCTGCTGGGCTTTCTCCCTCTAGAACTGCTGCACTTAAGGAGTAACCGCTTGCATCCGTCCAGATGATAAAAGGCTTCGCACTTGTTTCAATACAGGCGGAGTTACCAAACATTACTTTAGAGTCTGAAAGATTTGTTGTTGTTCGTTCTATTTCCAAACAAATTCTTTTTTTTTGTCAAATTACTAAGCGGTTCTATAAATATCTGAAAAATTTGAGATGAATTTCCAACTATGAGCAGGTTTGAAAAAAATGATTGTAACTGTTAAGCATTTATTAGACAAAGAATGTTTTGTATTTCTACAATCTTATCTTGATCTACTTCGATTTCCTTAGGACACAATCTCAGGTATTTCACATGAGAGCATGCGAATTTACATTTTTCTCTATTTACACGTAACTTAAACTTCCGGAGTTTTTCAATAAGTCCTGAATACGCTGTTGAAAAGTTTCGGACAGTACAATTATATCATCTAAATAAACAAGAATATTCATTGTAGGAAGTCCATTTCGGAACCATGTAGGAAGTCCATTCATAAGCCGATGAAAAGTTGCTGGGGTATTTCTGAGACTAAAGGCCTTAGCACACGGCGAAATATCATCCGTACTTTTCGTGAGCAGTTTTCCGTTTCTACCCTCAAGAGCCGGTCAAGCAAGTTTTTCGTCATTGACAACTTTTTAACCAGTTTGAAAATGCCGAGGATAGTGACAGAAATATTGTCTGCAAACGAAATTCAATCTATCATGTGAAACTTAGAAGTGACGCCACTTTCGTTGTTGTTGCTGACGAAAAGCACTGACGATATTCCGCCGTGTGATTAGGACTTAAAAAAGTGTAAAAATGCAGTTTTGACTCTATCAGCAGGATTGACTTAAATGTGGGGATATCAAATCTTTGTCAAAGGTTGACATAAAAACAACGGATCTTGCATCCTATAACAATGCATTTATAAATGGAAGTGGATACTTGTCAGATTTGGTTATAGCATTTAGTTTACGGTAATTTACACGTAATCTAATAGTTTCATTAGGCTTGGAAACTAAAACTACCGGTAGGGCATACGGCGATTCTCATTCTACTATAACATCATTGGCTAAAAGTTCGTTAATTTCTTTGTTTATGAGCTCTTTCTGTTTTGGCGACAATCTGTAAAGTGCAGATGCAACTGGTGAGTGATCACCTGCGTTGATAAAGAGTTTTACATAAGGAGTAGACCCTCCTTTTAATTGGAAAAGGTCATTTTCATTAAACAAGGCAGTTAACCCATTTATGCCTACTGTTCCATTTTTGGAACACCCCTCACATAAAAGTTATTTTTATTATATTTTTTACCTAACAAACTGTTCCTTTAGCTTCATATACTTCAATAGCAAGTAAGGCTACTGGAGAGGTAAAACAAGTAAACATATGTATAGCATTAACCTGAGCATTGTCTTTCTTTGAAGAACAATTAGGACATTTCGATTTTATAAATCCGAGATGGCCACAGCCATAAAAATAAACAGAATTTTCCACGTGTCCAATTTTCCAGTATATTTTGTTTTAGAAATGGTATTGTTGTGAGTGCAAGAAGGATCTGATTTCTCAAATTTAGTGAATTGTGATTTCTTGAAGTCCAGCCCACCGGTATTTCTAGAGAATTTTGGTTTGTAGAATTATCTCGATTTCGGAAGTTTTACTAATTTTTGATGGGGCGACTTTGTGTTTCAATGAAAATACAGCATTTTAGGTAACAGAGCAATATCATTGAGTGTTTCCCAATTATCTAAACAATGATTTTTATATTCCAGATGGCATTTTTTTTCCTAATTTGATCAACAAGGGATAAATCTTTTAATTTGTCGAATGACTTTTAATTTCCAGTTCATTGAGCCAAACTCCCAAGTAAGTTCGAAGCTCGAAAAAGAAAATTTTCCAACTGGGATGATCCCGTTTCTGATATCGACTAAAATGAATTCTAAATTGGTCTGCTGTCAGGTTAAATCTTTGTAATAATATTGCAATGACTTGATCGGGATCGATCAAATAAAAGAGTCGAATTTCAGACAATTCTTTTATTTACAGCCATATATATATATAGAGAGAGAGATAGATAGATATAGATATAGATATATAGATATATAGATATACGTAATAGTAATTTGCTCTAATCTATGTTAAATATTTGATATTTACACAGCAGTCGAAAGTTGAAGGTTTATCGTGAAAAGCGTTCTTGAAAAAAAGGTTCTGCAACAGTTCGGAGAAAGAACACCAAAAAATGCTAACAGGGTGTTAATCACCACTGCTACTCCTCCTCTTCAAAGAAAGATCCGCTCTTTATCTCTGCCCAAACCCTGCCTTCTAAATCCCCCTTCATCCTCGTTAGCTCTCCACCGGCCAATCGTTCAGCAAAACTTTCCCTCATTTGTGGCTCCAGCTTGGAGTAGGAAATATCCATCACTGATGCATCCTAGCAACTGACCGATCTGGAACAAGCAGTATTAATAGTCCCTTCACAAAGGGGACCATTTGGCATCCAGATGTTTGATACTCTTTTCCTTTGAAGGCGCGATAGGTTCGACCCAAATAATGAACTTCACGTGTGGTCTTTCAGCTGAATCACTCATGACTAGATGCAACGACCACTCGGCGATAAGAAGACCTCCACCTAGCAATCTGGATGCCCTTAATAATGGAGGGCATCAACAGGTGTGGCACAGCTGGCTGGAAATGCCACTTATCGTGAATGGTACAGGGGAACGTTAGAATATAGTACGGATATGGGTATAGTGCTTAGACATTTCTTCAGATTCTCTGGCTATTAATTTACCTATATTACTTGGAAGTACTCCGATTAAATATGATACCCAATAGTCATTAGATACATTTAAAAGTTTATCTGTCTTTCAAACATAGTTACAAATAATGACATGTCATAGGTTTGAGGGCAAAATATAGGTAAGACTGCTTGTAAATCAAATCACTTTGGAGTAGAGTAAATTTGATTAAGTTTTGACAGATTTGGATCTTGGAGCTTAAGCCTTTCAAACTCAAATGCTCTTTCCTGTGCTAGTTTATCTGTTTCCAATTTCTTTACTTCTTCTTTTTCTAACTTTTTGCCTTCGTCAACAATGTTATTGAACTTATCAGTCACTAATTGTTTGTTATCAATAAAGAATGCAGATTTAGTTATTTTATCAAGTAAGTCAATTATTTTATCTTGGGATGCCATATCTAGGTCCAGCTCCGATGCTAAGTTGTAGAAGTCAATTTTTTCCCTTTTAGATAAAAAGCCATTTTTCCTACGAAATTATTGAAATGAAATATGAAGTTAAACTAGAATGTGAAGGAAAAGATACACATCTACCTTCGCTCTTGAAAATACAGAAAAAAATCAGTAAAGTAGTCAGAACACAAATTATTTAAATCTCCATTTTTTTAAGCATGCAAAATAATAATAATAATTAATTAATTAGGAGATAAATATATTTTCAGAAATGGAAAAAAATATTTATATTCAAAATAGCTTTATGTGTATATATTTTAGATGAAAGTAAAACATAAAAAGACAGAAATTAAGTTCAAAATATTTTACTTGTTAATTTTAACTGCAATTATATTAGGTTGTTCGGAAAGTAATTTCGTTTTTTCCCGACAGAGGATTTAATTGTATTTTTCGCACCCAATTTCATACTTAAACCGCAAAATCATTTTATGTTTTAAGAGCTGATATAGCAAGGCTTGAGTGTGAAAAAGTGCAGCTGATTCTTCGCAGTAGTTTTTGGATGGTGCCTTTTTAAATATGGAGAGCAATAAACAGCATTTTCGTCATTTTTTTCTTTTTTGCTATATAAAAGGTAAAAATACTGTCAAGCCAGAAATAAATTAGCCAATATGTGTGGAGAAGATGTGTTAACAGTACATCAGTACCAGAACTGATTTGCAAAATTTTTCCTTTAAATGAGGAGGCCAAAAACCACCTCGATCAGTTTTTTTTACAGCAAAGACCAAAACTTTTATGAGCGTGTAATCATGTTACTACCAAAAATATGGCAAAAGGTATTAGACCAGAATGGCAATTTTATAATTTAATAAATAATTTATTCATTAAACGAAAATTTCTTTTCATTTTGACAAAAAAAAACGAAATGACTTTCCGAACAACAAAATATATGTTCAATAAAAGAAAGTAGATATAGCAAACGATTGCTATTGAATTTGCGTAAGTACTGAAAATGAATTGACTTTAAAAATTCTTAATCATAAAAATAACATTTTGAGAATTAGAAATAAAATTGCGCATTTTATACGATTAAAAGATGGCACATGATGATTTTATTACCATGAAAAAAATAATAAATCTATCAGAACAATTTTTTATACAAAATACCACACAGTTGAAAAAGAAAACATATTCAATACTTGTTTGGAATAATCACTTTGAGAGCAATGAATCATGAATGCGTAATGAGAACGATTGTCGTCTCCTAAGGTCAAATGTTGCACTTTTGATCAGAGATGGAACTGCAGTTTTTAACAATATAAAAGTATGCATTTTTTTACTTCGTATTTAAATGATGAGAAAGACGGATCAAGTAAAATTTTAAAACAATAAATTTCAATTTACTTGAATGTCGAAATGAATGAACCTCTTGGAAAATAAAATTTTATAAAAAAATTTCCCTTGATAAACAAAAGTATTTTATAACAAAAAAATTACACAAAATTTTAAACAAAATTTATTTTAGTCATTGTTTTAAAGATATGATACAGAAAAGACAAGAGATTAAAAGTCTTTTTTTTTAAGTATTTGCTATCCTTTTTTTTTTACCTCTGTAGTGTGAACAATCGCGATTTGTCAAATAATTCTATTTCGACCCATTATAGCTCTGTTCTTATATCCTTTTGAAAAGAGTTTTAAAATTTTAAAACTAATGCAAAAATGAAACTTTTATCTATTATCTTAGTGTTAAGTAGAATTATGCTAGTGTTGATAAGGTTCATTTAAATGTATAGTTACGGTTTGTAACTCTTTTTTTATTTTTTACTATCATTCTATTTAATATATTCGGTTGATAAATGCCTATTTAATTGAATTCATTTTGTTGTACTTCACACAAAAAGTTTCCACTATTAAACTGGATACCCGGGATTTTCTTCCGGGAGGCAGGATTTAGTAACAAGCAGAAGTTACGAGCACAATAAAGGAAAACACAAAACGAAATGAGGGAAAGCTAATGAAAAATAAAGTGAAAAACATAAGCATAGCTGACTAAAATTGAGGAGTGTGATAAGAAACATGAACAATTTTAATAGTTTTCCCCATGCTTTAATAGGCAGTTAGAATTAATTTTGTTACTAGTTATATCATTGAAAATTAATTTGTTGCATACCTGAAAGACTACATTTTATAATATTGGGAATTAAATTGTGCAATATAACAACAATCATAGTTTACAATGTTTTAATTCCAAGAAACAATATAATACACTATTGCTATTCCAATTTTAAAAATAATATACAGTAGAGTGTTTCTATGGATATATCCTTCGGGTAAGAGAACATATCAAATTCGTAATAAATAATCATTATTCAGGGTATTAACTGATAAGAAGAAATACTTACTCAGGAAAGTATCAATCCAGAAACAAAGAAATGTAAGAATTTTATCTACGGAAATTTGTTGAATGTTTAGAATAAATATACATTGCATTTAGTGAACGCTAATGCTGCTACTACTAAAACACAAATGAACTGAACAACTTTTGAATAAATGTTAGTACGATTGAAACAATTACAGCCTAGGAATCAAAATTAATAAATAATCCGGTCTGAGGACTTTCTCAAAGATCACCCTAAATAATTGTAACTACCTGAGCTACAAGTGACGAATCTAAATTTCATTGGGTTTTTATGAAATTTTACAGCTGGGAATAAATAAGGATAATTGATTAGCAAGTTTTAATTTTGGTTTTTTTAGAGAATTTCTAAAATTTGCAGATTAGACAGAAATTGCAAATCTAATCTGCAAATTTTATTACAAAGAACTTTTAATTACAGAATACAACTCTAATTCGACTTATAGTTTAATTAGTACCGGTAAAAAGGAATTAGATAAAAGGATGCTAGCATTCTCTAAAAAAAACCAAAATTAAAACTTGCTCCTTAAATTATCCTTATTTATTCCCAACTGTAAAATTTCATAAAAACCCTATAAAATTTAGATTCGTAACTTGTAGCACGGGTAGTTACAATTACTATATGGGAAAACATTTTTTTAAATACTTGAAAATTATCTATACTTATAATAAAGCTCAATGTGTGTGTGTGTGTGTGTGTGTGTGTGTGTGTGTGTTGGCGCTCTACAGGCCAGACCGTTGGACCTACAGCTACCAAATTTGGTACATGTATACCTTGGAGGTCCAGAATGTGCACCTCGGAGCCCTTTTTTCGAATTTTTAATTAGAATTTGAATTAATTAAAATTTAAGCGAAATTTCGACGTTTTGCCGCCAAAACTTCCGAAAATATAATCGCCCAAACATGATTTTTACATCAATTTAAAGATAAAAAAATTAGCTTTCTAATCGTATCAGTATTTTAATAGATAACTTAAGGTTCTATTGTTAAGGAATTTTTAAAGAAATATTTTAACAATGTTTTTTTAGCACGTGACTGGATAAAATAAAAGAAAACAATGACGGAAGTTCAAATAAAAAAAAACCTATCATCGCAAAATAAATCTACAGAAATGCAACTGTCAGCATGTGACTGGATAAAATGAAATAAATATAAAATGTGATATTTTCTTTAAAAAATAAATGCAAAGCAAAGCAATATCTATATCATTAAGTCAATAAATCTTCTTTATTTACGGTAAACCTGATTGAATTTAGACAGGATATGCATTGAAATCCCGACTTAATGGCATATTTATATAATCGTTTGCAATATCTGTATCATTAATTTAATACTTTTTTCCCTTTCTCGCTTTCTTTAAAAAAACATATTTAATATTTTGGCAACATCATCGATTTTTTTTTTTTTAATATTTTGGAAGCATACCCGATGGTTCAAACTGATTGATTTATAAAAATAAAGAATATTATTAGGAAAAGGTGTACTTTTAGAACTTTCCGTCCATCATCTTAAAGAAAATATTAATTTCAGGCCAATACATGCCCGGAATTACTTCAAGGCTAATGAATATGCGATTTAATTGAAAATTTTAGAACGCTTTACTCATGGCGAACCAGCTGGTCGCCAAAGGCGGCTAGTCTTAAATAAAATTAAAGATGAAGAAAACTTTATAATTAATAGTAACAAAGATATTTTAGATTATCTAAAGGATAACAATATTAAAAAAATTAATACTTTTGATTTTGAAAATTTATACACTAACCTTCCTCATGAAAAATTAATGGATCTATGTATATTAATATACGAAGAATATTTAGATAAAGATATTATCACAAAAAATAATTGGCTAGAATTATGTAAATTTAACATCAAAGAAAATTACGTTTTTAATGGTATTAACATCTATAAACAAGTAAAGGGAATTCCAATGGGAACAGCTTTTTCTAGTGCGTTAGCTAACATCTTCTTACATCACTATGAAAAAACCTAATTAAACTCAACTCAATTAAAGACTGGAGATATATAGATGATTTACTTCTATTAAAGGTAGATAATCCTAATGTAGTTATTAATTGTTACCCAAAAGATTTAGTTTTAACTAAAACAAATGAAGATCAAAATAAAGCTAACTATCTAGATTTAAATATAGAAATATCTAATGAAAAAACTTTAATAAGCATTTACGATAAAAGGGAGGATTTTAACTTTAAAATAATAAAACTCAGTAATTACCATTCAAATTTAAACTCTAAAATTTTCAAAAACCTAATATTTTTACAATTTAACCGAATTAAAAAATTTTGTAATAATAAGATTTCTTACATTACAGCAACTAATAATCTACTTAAAAACTGAAATACTAATAAATTTCCAAAAAACTTTTGCAATATTGAATCATTAACTAAAAAACAATTATATAAATTCTAACTAAAGACTTAGTTTTAATCAAAAGATGGCGCTCCTAGAGTTCTTTTGATGACGTTGTATATGACCGAACAAGGTAGGCGTTTTTAACTTTTAACACGGTAAAATTATTCTAGTATCAGGATGTACAATTACAAGTATAGGATTTCACTTTTTATTGTGTTCGCCTTTGTTCTCAATTATTATTTGAAGGTGCATTTTTAATTTGGTGAGTGTTTTTTCTACCTTCTTATTTTGATGAATTTGATTTTATTTTCTTGTGATTGTCAGGTTTACTGTGATTTTTATTTGATTTCAATTTGACTTATTTTATAAAGTCTATATTACAATATATGATATGTAAGACTTTAATTTAGTTAGTAGTCTCTGTACATTCTTATATTGACGAATTTGATTTTATGGTTTCATGTTTTTTGTGGTTTGCTGTGATTTTGACTTACCATTGTTCAAAATTTGATGTCTTTCCTTTTATGATACTTATGTTATCTCCAAAACCTCAATATTCTGGGATTTTCGGGTCACGAGGGGTCAATTTCTTGACAAAAGTCAGACCCTTCACAGAAAAAATCCATGGTTTGAATCCCTGTTTGAGGGTGACCTTTGAGAAAGTCCTCAAACCGGATTCTTTATTAATTATGATTCCTAGGCTGTGATTGTTTCAATCGTACTAACATTTATTCTAAAGTTACTCAGGAAAGGCTAGTCTAGAAGGTGGAGTACCTTATGGGGTCAATTCACGGTCATGTAACAAACAAACCGCTTCCGTTCAATTTTCAATCGTTCTACGCATGTCGGGATGTCAGTCGATAATGCTGATAAAAGCACTAAGTTGAATGTTACCTTTGTAAAAATAATTATAAAAATCTTTTGATTTAAAAAAATTATATTTCGAATTATGTCCTCCAGATTTTTGTAGTATAGTAATTTTACTTCACATATTAATATTTTTATTAGTATTTTCAACGTAATTATTGTTTTTGCATAATTAATTATCGCTTTTTAATTAGTTTGATACCCTTTTATTCTTTCCTTTCCATACTTTTTTTTTTGTTCAAAGGATACATTTCGACAAATGGCTATGGCAGTATTTTTGAAAAATTACATATGTCCTTTTTTATATATTATTCAAATGTTATTGAATGTTGAATTTTATGAATATAGTTTTATTCAAATAATTATTATTCTTAAATAAGTTAAGATTTTAAAGCTTACTAATAAAATTATGACATTTATTGATGTAATTATTTTTATTAATACTGAGACTTAAGTTTTCAGTTTGCTCAGAAGAAAGAACATGAAACTCAGATTTGCATGTATTGAATAAATTATAGTTACAATTTCAAATTATGCAATATAAAAAGTATAGATTCCACTTTTTAAATTTATGCAGCTTAAGAGTGAATTATTTCATTTTAATTTGTAGAAATCATTAAAGAACAAACAAGAAAAATTACACCTTCCTTATTTTTATTTACACACTAGCCGACTTTGGCAACCAGCTGGTTCGCCATGAGTAATGCGTTCTAAAATTTTCAATTAAATTACATATTCATTAGCCTTGAAGTAATTCCGAGCATTGATTGGCCTAAAATTAATATTTTCTTTAAGACAATGGATGGAAAGTTCTAAAAGAATGCCTTTTCCTAATAATATTCTTTAATTTTATAAGTCAGTCAGTTTTAATTATTGATTTAGAAGACTGATTGATGTAGCAACTTTTATTTAAAATATTAATAAAAATATTTTATGAAATATGGCTCCCAGAGCAAAGTATGAAGAAATCTAAAACTCTTTATTCATAAATGCATTATATTAAAAATGTTTTTTTCGGTGATGTTGCCAAAATATTAAATACGTTTCTTTAAAGAAAGCGAAAAAGGGAAAAAAAATAATCGAATAGATGATTTAGATGTTGCAAACGACTATAGAAACCTTGGCTTAGCATTTATTTTTTAAGAAACTATCTCATTTTATAATGGAAAAAAATTATTGAATTAATGATACAGATATTGCAAACGATTATAGAAATATGCCATTAAGTCGAAATTTGAAAGCCTATCCTGTATAAATTCAATCAGGCTTACCGTAAATAAAGAAGATTGGTTGAATTAATGATTTAGATATTGAAAACAATCATAGAAACCATTTCTTTGCATTTATTTTTTTAGAAAATATCACAGTTTATATTTCTTTTATTTTATCCAGTCATGTGCTAAAAGTTGCATTTCTTTAGATTTAATTTGCGATGATAGTTGCTTTTTTTTAAATTTGAACTTCCGTCATTGTTTTCTTTTATTTTATCCAGTCACGTGCTAAAAAAACATTGTTAAAATATTTCTTTAAAAATTCGGTAAAAATAGATGCTTAAGTTATATATTAAAACACTGATATGATTAGAAAGCTAATTTTTTTATCTTTAAATTGATGTAAAAATCATGTTTGGGCGATTATATTTTCGGAAGTTATGGCGGAAAAACGTCGAAATTTCTCTTAAATTTTAATTAATTCTAATTCTAATTCAAAATTCAAAAAAAGGGCTCCGAGGTGCACATTCCCGACCTCCAAGGTATACATGTACCAAATTTGGTAGCTGTAGGTTCAACAGTCTGGCCTGTAGAGCGCCAACACACACACACACATTGAGCTTTATTATAAGTATAGATTACAAAAAATATGGATCAAATACATATAATAATTGTTCGAAAAAATATTATCGATTGGAGGTTTCAATGTAATCTCCTATTAAAAATAATTCACAAATTATTTATTATTCTAAACATTTTGAAAGAATATAAACATAGCATGACAAGAATGTCAAAGTAATTGCTGAAATCAATTTTACTCAACAAAAGCATCCTAGATTCTAAACGACAGTTGTTTTTTATAACTGATAAAAACATAATGGCAAGCAATATACTTTTAAAGCAGAATGTTTCTGGAATGCATTTTAAAATGCTAAAGTTACATTGACAAAAATTACATTGAATGAATATCATAAAATAAAACAAAAACATAAAATACAGTAAATTTAATAAACATGAATAAGGTCGTGATAAATATCTATACACATAGAAATTAAATAGGATATAAAGAGGAGTTGGTAGAAACATTTTTATGATTTTACAGAATTTTTACAATTCAAAATTGATATACAGTGAAACCTCGTTACAACAATATTTTAGGGACCAAATAAATATATTGTTGTAGAGAGGCATATTGTTATATCGAGGGCCCACATATTTTGAGAATTTAATAAGAGTTTTTTTATTATTATTATTAGTTTAAGGTGCATAACATACTACTTTTAAGTCTATATTTAGAAAAAATCATTTGTAAAATACTAATAATAGTGGTGTAAATACTAAAAAAATAAATAAATAAGATAAATTCAGAAAATAAGCACAGAAATATTCACATACCTGAAAACACTTTTTATTGAAAATAATCCAATATTTTTGTTTGTTTATTCATTTTTTAACTGTTAAGTTCACCAATACTGTATGCATTGGGTCTAGTGCACGAAAATGTTCTTCATTTGTCGACGGAAGGCTTGAAAAAAATGTCCGTAGAGAATTCACGGATTGAAGAGCTTTCTGGGATGACAATAAGGACTGCGATATACCTGTATTATCATCATCATCTTCATCATTGTTTCCTATCTCATCAGTAATTTCAGAGAGAATATCTTCATCAGTAACTACTGCGAAAACCATAAGATCATCATCTGCTGTTAAATAGTTTTCTATACTAATTCCAAACTTTTTACCGCTTGTTTCCTCAAGTTGGGATACGGAATTCTTAATGTGCAAAACACATTCTTGATCATCTGAGAGATCATTGTCTATGGAATTTTCATCATTATCAGATTTCTTATCTTCCATAGCACAAAGACCGGTCTTTTTCCAGCAATTCCGAATGATTTTTTCTGTTACTTCCCACCAATTTCCAGCAATATTGTCACACGCTTCCTTGACATTTACAGCTTTGAAAGGGTCTTCTACTTTATTTTCAAAGTTTACAAGTATGGAGTCCACCAACCGTTTTCTGTAATATCGTGGTGACCAGACAGGTCTAGATGTCCTTAAACCTTATCAGAATTCCAAAGCTTACTGGGAAATGAGACTAGGCATACATTTACACTTCACCCCCCCCTCACTCACTCCAATTCCCAAAAGGGTGGTCTTCATCTGTTTTGAAATCTGAACAATAGCTATTTATTCAGGGATAAGTTGAATATCAACAATGAGTCTTAATAGACGGAAAAAATAACAAAAGAAAACGAGAAAAAAAAGCATTTGAAAATCAAAATATTATTATAAAGGGAGAAAATAATACTGAAATTTAGATTGAAAAAATCGTTTTACAGAGGTTTATTGTTCTAGAGAATATCGCAATATTGAGGGGAGATTAACATTAGTTTATATGCAAAATCACCGGGACCACAAAACATTATTGTAGTAGAGGGAGTTATCGTTGTATCGGGTATCATTGTAGCGAGAGTTTACTGTATTAAAGAAATCGAAAAAAACTGAAGCATCCATGTAGCAATAAAATTGGAAATAAAAAAATATATAATAAATGCTGATATGGAAATTGATGTTCAATGAAAATATCAGTATTTCTTAAAACAGAAATCATTGAGGTGCACAATGGTATAGCATGGTATTATAGCAATCAATTTCAGCCTAAATATAAGGAACAAAAATGATAATTATCAGAAAAAAAACAATAATGAGAATAAAAAGATTACTCTTTTGTTATTTGACAAGATTGCCCAGTAGTAACTAAATAATATGAACTATTAAAAGATAAAGAAAATTTTATGGTTCATAATAAAAAAAAATAAAACCCCATGATGCATTTTATTTTAATGCCAACAATAATTATTTGATGCTATTCAATGGTCTTCGAAAGTTACACAGCATGGAAATAATAAAAAATATTGAATTAATTCTATATAAACATATATAAGGGAGAGTCCCTGCAAAATATTTGTACATTATAATTTTTGAAATAGGTTTTTCTACTGTAACCCTTAAACTAAATATCTTGCAGTTTCTTTTAGTAATATTAAACTGAATACATTCCTTTAAAAATTTAAGACATTTCAATTTACATCATATTTTGTGTAGTTCTTGCTCAATTTGGAAGCCTTTATCTCTCATTACAATATTATTCGTTTTTTATTCATTCATCAGATAAATTTTAGTAAAAGGTTGCTTGTCAAATATGTTGTCGCAGTACAAAAATTACTGGAACACCATTGATTTCAGTTTCCTATAGTTAGTAAATGGGCGCACTTTAAATGAATTCTTCAAAATAATCGGGACATATCACCGACTTCGAAAAAAGCTTACAACCTTCTATTCCAATGCTAACAACCCAAGTCAGGATTATTGAAAGGAAATTTTAAAAAAAACCATTTTACAGGGCAATCACTCTTGAATTTCACATTAAAGTATCCATCACCACACCAGTATTTCATTTTTTTTACATATAATAAGAAGGAAGAAAATGACTCAAAGTTATTGCTTCAAATGTAAGAAAAAATCCGCTTCATACTTACGGAGAACGTTAATGGTAGACTCATCCACTAAAGCGTTTCTTGTAGCTTGCCGGAGCACTCGCCTGTGATGCGCTACCTCCGCTCTTTGTTAATATTGCGAAAGCATGGCTTTAGGTAAACTGGCCTGAACTTTTTAAGTCCGGAGATGTTAACAAGACGAAAAGGTAACTGGAAATGAACCCCGATCTGGTAAGAGATGTGGGCCGGGGTGGAGGAGTGGCGGTGACCAATGAGAGAGGTCCTTTGTCCTTGGAGAAAGTGGTAGGGTGTAGAATCATTGGTGGCTAGTGAGTGCTCGGGTACTGGATAGTGCATTGTTTCTGGGCTTCCAATCAGCGGTAGAAGAGATTCTAGGAGTTCCGATGGAATTTTTCTGGCTTCAACTCGTACCAGAAAAGTGGGGAAGAGTGAGAGTGATTGCATAGACTTTGAGGTTCTTTTTAGAATTGATGGGCTTATGATTTTTGATATGATATAGTGAGAAGATGAAATTTTGGAATGTGAGAAAGACAGACATAGGAGGGGAGAGATTATCTATATTCAGTTGTTATTATAATTTAGGTCAAGTTATAAAAGTAAGATATTACGAGGTCGTCTGATTTTAGGGTCAGGGCAGTATTTATCAATTATTGAGAGCTTCATTATCGTGGGAGTCTAATTTTTTTATAGAAGTTAGTAGAGAGTTTTTTAATTACTTCTCTTAGGGAGGGATAGTCAAGTGCTTTCCTTATGTCGGTGTTTCTCATATACCAAGTTGCGTTGACAATGTTTCTAATGATTCTATTATATTGAGCTTCAATTAATTGTAAGTTGTACTTTGCAGCCTGTCTCTAAACAGGGCATGCGTAAGTGAGTACTGGACTCAAATAAGCAGTAAAAATAAGTAATTTAGCATCCCTATTCATTTTTGAATTCAGAGATATTAAGGGGGAAAATTTACGCACGGTGCCTCGGAATTTATTTTTAACAATTAATAAATTAATAGATGGGGTCTAAAGGTTAGTTTCCTGTCGACAGTTACACCTAGATATTTGCTATCCTGAGACCAGGGAATTTTATGACTATTAATTGCTACTTCAGGGAACTTAGATTTCTTGATTCCTTTATGGAAGAGTACAGCTTCTGTCTTATTAGCGTTTATCTCAATCTTCCACATTTCGAGCCAATCGCAAATCTTTTTGAGGTGTCTGTTGAGTGCTAGTTGTATTGGGTAATTTGGATTTTTATTTTTGGCCTGTATTTCTGTGTCATCGGCATATAAGTAAAGAACAGTGTTGAACTGTTTGGGTATGTCGTTGATGTAGCATATGAACAGAACAGGGCCTAACTTCGATCCTTGCCTAACTCTTGCAGAGATATTCTTAATTTCTGATGGTTCATAGTTAACTTTTACCTGGAATTTTCTGTTATCAAGATATGAAATAGTTAGCGTATCTAGATATGGGGGGATTTTGTAGTCTATTAATTTGTGGATTAGACCAGTGCTCCGCAACCGGTGTGCCACGGCACACTGGTGTGTCATGAGCCAGATACAGGTGTGCCGCGGTCAAATACAGTGTATTTGGCATTTTACAATTTTTCATCATTGAAGACTCATGCGCATGTGTTATTTGCATTTGCGAGTGGTCCAACACGTTCACTCGTATGTCACTGTTGTCACTATTTTACAACACAAAGTTAAATAAACACGTTCCTACCACTAACGATAATTATTATTAATTATCTTATTGAATTATGTATAATTAACGTTCTTCGCATGAAAATTTTTAAGTTATATACCCTTTTAAATATGGATAAATTTTTACGGCGGAAAGATTCGTCTTCATATACAGATGATGAAGAACCCAGCACAAGTGTTACAAAAACCTATAGAAGGTAGAGAAAAGAAAGTACGACGAAGACTACATTAAATATGGATTCTCGTGGTGTGGTGACGAAACGGCACCAAGACCACAGCGCATCATTTGCGGCGATCAGCTATCAAACGAGTCAATGGTACCCAGTAAATTAAAGAGGCATTCATATTCAAGCCATCCTAGCTGAGCCAACAAAGACAAACAATATTTTAAGAGGTGCTTAGAACAAAATAAAAAGCAGAAGAAATTTATGAAATCGGCCGTTTCTGAAAAGGCATTAGAAGCTAGCTATCATGTTGCAAAATTAATAGCACGTCAGAAGAAGCCACATACTGTCGGCGAAACACTTATTAAACCAACATGCATGGAAATTGTTAGACTTATGTTTGAGCCCAATGAAGTTAAGGAAGTGAATACAGTTTCATTGTCTGCTCATACTGTTAAAAGGCGTATTCACGACATGTCAAGCAATATTTTAGGAACACTGATTAAAAAAATGTTATCGGCTGAAAATTTTGCGCTTCAGATCGATGAAACAACTGATATTAAAGATAAAGCACAGCTGATAGCTATTGTACGTTTCGTTGACGAGGACTTTATTAAAGAACATTATTTATTTTGTAAGGAGGTTCCAGAGCGAAAGCGAACTACCGGTGAAGAAATTTTTCGAGTAACCGAGGATTTCTTCAAAATATGCAATATTCAATATAGCAGCTGCATTGCTGTTTGCACGGATGACGCTGCGGCAATGACGGGTAGTAAAAAAGTTTTGTCTCTTGTGTAAAACAAAAAAATCCGACAATGCAATTTACACACTGCTGCATACATCAAGAAGCATTGATGGTCTAGAATTTGCCTGAAGAACTTTTGAACACGATGAATGAATGCATTAAAATCATAAACTTAATTAAATCAAGAGCCATAAATTCGCGAATTTTTGGATTAATTTGGGCAGAAATGGGAGCCAAATATGAATCCTTATTATTTTATACAGAAATTCGTTGGCTATCCCGAGGCAAAGTTTTGGCTAGATGATTTAAGGTTCGTCACGAGGTGCGTGAATTTCTTTTGACACAGAATATACTCGAAATATGCCAGCACCTTGATGATGATTACTGGATAGCCAAGCTTGCATACATGGCTGATATATTCGAGCATTTGAATGAACTTAATAAAAAAATGCAAGGTCGAAATGAGAATATTTTGATGGGCTCCGACAAATTGCAAGTATTTATTAAAAAACTCGAACTTTGGCAGAAAGAATTGCAAAAAGGATGCTTGGAAATGTACTAAAGGACCAATCATATTACAATTAAAAACAAACAATTAATTGTGGATCCGGTCCAACAACATTTAAGTATTCTTCAGCAGAAATTTGATCAATATTTTTATTCCATTAATACGGAACAATACGATTGGATTCGAAATCCTTTTGCAACCAATGCAATAAATTCTACGGAAGCACTGCCTCTACAAATTCAAGAGGAATTTATAGATTTAAATAATGACATGACTTTAAAATTATACTTCTCCAAAGTTCCATTAGATGTTTTCTGGATTTACGTTAAAAAAGAGTATCCTCACATTTCCTACAAAGCAATCTTAACATTACTTCTATTTTCGACGATATTTTTATGTGAGCAAAGTTTGTTAACTCTTGTATTAATTAAAAATGATAAGCGGTCATGCTTAAAAGATCTTGACCAAGAACTTCAGGTGGCGGTGTCAAATACTGAGCCGAATATAAGACTTTTGTGTTCATTGAAACAAGCGCAGGTATCACATTAATAATTATTATGATTGCGTAGAAATAAATATGTTATGGTTTTATGTATGTATACTTTTCAAATAAAAAACAAACATTTATTGTAAAATTTGTGTATCAATTAATACCTATATACTTTAGCTTTTGGTGTGCCGCGGAATTCTAGAAAGAAATAAGATGCTTCGTAGGTGAGAAAAGGTTGCTGAGCACTGGACCATCCTGCCAAACCCTGTCGAATGCTTTTTGAATATCGAGCCTGTTTTTTGTTTATTGTTAAATCCTTCAGTTATGTATTCAGTGACACTTAGTAATTGATGTGTAGTTGACAGGTTTGGTCTGAAGTCAAATTTCTCAGGGCACAGGATGTTGTTTTCATTAATATACTTATTTAATCTGCTAAGGATAATATTTTCAGTTAATTTAATAAGTGTGGGAAGTAAAGAAATTGGATGATAACTAGTTGGATTTGCGGGGTCTTTATCTGGCTTAAGAATAGGAGTCCCAGTGGCAGTTTTCCAACATGTGGGAAAATGTCCAATTTCAAGGATTTTTCTAATCAAAATTTTGAGTGCTATCATAATGATGTTTGGCAGTTTTTTACATATTTTACAATTAATTTTGTCTAATCCTAAAGCTTTACTATTTTTGAGCTTTTAAATATTATCTACGATTTCATTTGGGGGGGGGGAGTAGGTCTTCATTACACTTAGGTGTTGGTGCCGTGTGGAATTTTTCAATTGTGTTATAAACCATGTCCTCCGTTTCTTGGTTATCAATTTTATTAAGTGTAAAGTGTGTCTCAAGGCTTTCTGCCAAGCAGTTTGCTTTTCTTTATCAGTTTGTGCAATACTGGCATGTCCTTTAAGTGCAGAGATGATAAGTTTCTTTTTCTCAAAGAGGCGTACGAAGTCCCATAGGTTTCCATGAGCCGTATTTATAGTGGCTAATTTATTCGATAGACTGTTTTGTTCAATTTCAGCATCCATTTTGTGAATATTTTTATTTACTTTATTCGACATAGTTTTTATATAGGGGTCTCTAGTTCTTTGATAATTTTTTTGTATTTTGTTCCTTTCAGCAATTAAATTTTTGAGTTTTAAAGGGATGAAGTTTTTGTTAGGTTTTATGGGTGTAGAATTTTTTAATTTTGCTAAGTTAATAATATTTTCTAATTCCTCTGCAAGTTGATCTATCTTTTCCGGTGAGTTGATATTAAAAAAGTTAATATTAGTTTTTCCAGTAACTTTAATCCAGTTAGTTTTAAGTTTACTATTATCGGGTAGTTTATAATTAAAGAAGAAATCAAGTTTTACGGGGTAGTGGTCTGAACTTAGTTCAGCCAATGTAGCAATTTTGTATGAGAACAGGAAATCTTTAACTATGGCGAGATCAATAGTGGATGCTGAGTTGTGTCCTATCCTTGTATGCTCTGAGGGAGCTAGAATTTCCGGTGCCAGCCTGGTTGGCAAAATGAAATAAATTATTACCTCTTCTGTCATTATTTCTTCATATCCATGAGGTGTGATGTGAGCTAAAATCGCATATGATTTGGTTTGAGCTACACTGCAGTAAATTTTCGAGATCGAAGGTGAACAATTTTCATCCGACGATGGGGGTATGTATAGTTATGTAAGGGTGAAGGGTTTTTTGGATTTATTACGATGAAAGTTGCTTCAGTATGATATAAAGTGGGTGGTGTGAGCTGAAAATGCAAGGTGGTCGATTTAGTGGTTATAGCTGTACCACCACTGGCTTGGGCTGGGTTCTGATTCAATCTATAGCTATAATACACGCTGTAGTTTGCTAGGTAGATTTTATTGTTTGTTCTCAGGTGCGTTTCCTGTAAAAGAATGGCGTCAGGGCTATACTTATTGATAAAGTCTCTAAACTCATTGGTCCTGAGTTTAATCCCGTTTGCGTTCCAGTACACTATTGAGAAACTCCTAACAGTGAAAACTAACCACTAGGTTGTACCTTAGTTTGTGATATTGCATTTATGAATAGAAAGATTGTCGTTGTTGGATCATTAGATTTTTTTTCCTTAACAGCATTAAGTAGGTTGGATATGTCGTTAAAGAGTTTTTTAATTTTCCTGATTGCGTCTAGTATTTCAGAGATGTTCGAGAAACCAACTCTACCACTGTCGTTGTTATCGCTTGGTTTGTTTACACTTGTGAGCAGAGGTGACGCCATCTGTTGTTGTGAATTTCTACCTAAAGCTTGGGCGTAGGAGATGTTGGGTCTCAATAATTGTTAATTGTTATTCTGTGTTGGTTATTTGGGATCTTTGGGAATTTTGGGCACCCCTGTATGCAGCTATATGACCTTCTTGGTCGCAGTTTATGCATTTGGGATTTTCAATCTTATTTTTGTTGGAGCAGTCCCTGGTTTGATGTTGGTTGTTGCATTTTATACCCCTAAGGCTCCATGCCACAGTTGTCTGCCCTGTGTCCAAAATTACTACAGTTGTAGCATTGAGATATTAAATTTCTGCCACTGAATTGCTCGACAGTGACTTTTAAACACTCAATAGTTTCGATTTCGTATATCTGGTCTACAATGTTGTTTCGATTAAGCTCAACAATTAAGAAGAGTAGCGGTTTCCTGGATTTTAGTAGGGTAAGCCTTACTACCTTAGTGACTGTGTATCCTCTATTTTTTAGCTCGGCTTTAAGAACTTCTGTCATAAAATCTACAGGCAATCCTTTGAATACTACCTTAACAGGTCTGTGCGATTTGGGGCAGAGGACATAAAATTCAAATCCTTGTTCCCTACAGTATTCCTGGATGCTTTTATGCATTTCTACGTCAGTGGAGGAGATTTTAATAAACCCATTACCTAGTATATTGTTTTTGGTTCCAAATTTTTGGTGGAATTTTTCTAAAACCTTATTAAAAACTTTGATGTATTTCAACATTATAGGGGCGGGGGGAATTTTTTCTAGAGTTTCATTTTCTCTACTGTTATTTTCATTATCATTGTTGTTTTTAGCAAGAGTTTCAAATTTATTAGCGAAGTTAAGTGAACTGTCTGGTGGAGGGGGGAGAGTGAAACATTTTTGGCAGTTTTACCTCATTTCTATTTTGTTTTGCTATATACTCATCAGAAAGTTTACCGTTAAGTCTCCTGTCTCTATTGGTCAAGCAGTAAAGGGGGGATAAAGATTGCAAATCACCCTTTAATTGTTCCGTTCTTTGCTTGACAAGTTCATGTTGATCCCTATATTGTACATAGTTGAGATCTTTTTCCTGTCTTGTTTTGCGTACGAAGCAAGTCGGGTTTCTATATAATCTAACGTATTTTGCTCTCTTTCTAACTGACCCTCTGCCACGGCTAGTTTAAAGCATGCTTTACATGGTTTAAGTGCGCTATCTGTTATGAAATTATTTGCCTCAATTACCCTCATGGTTACACATGCGTTTGTTACCTGTGCCTAAGCCATTCATCCCGGCTAGTTCAGAGGAACCGGATCGGTCCACCACAAAATAAAAGCTCCGAAACGACCAAAAACAGGAGAGATGAAAAACCCGTCTTCTCCCAAGCAGATCGCGGAACAACTACTAAAGCGTTGTAGATGAAGGTTTAAATGCCATGCACATAAGTAGATGACACGTGACTTTTACGTCACATGAATTGACCCCATTGAGAATAACGCTCGATAGTGCTGGGATCCCAACCAGCGTTTAACCAGAATGCAAGATAATTTAATTTCAAAACTAAAACAGAACCTTTAATGGTGAATTAAAAATCATAAAACCTTTATTTTAATTGCATATATCTTTTGAGTCATTATTTATTATTATATAAGCTATGGAATCGTAAAAGGATTATTTTAATCAAATGCTCTGTCATATAGTATCATTCACATACAATGGCGTATCGAATTTACATGCTACCCAGGGTATGGTATTAGTTTTTTTTTTATTTACTTAATTTAACTTTAAAAATAATCGAACTAAGGATTTGTCACTTTTGTGCACCGTAAGACTAGCGTGCTGGCACTTTCCCCCCCTAAAACATTTAAAAAGTTGGTTTTGCATAGAACTTCCTACTAAGCATGGAGAATAATTCTTTTTCTGTTTTAAATCACTTTCTGCATTGAAACGAGATTTCTTATTCTAATTCGCTGTCTGAACATTAGTAAGAGTTCGAAATATTGATCTAATTAGAAGTTAGAAAATTCTGAACTGTGTTTCACCTGACATAAATCTTTTATGGTCTGTCTGCTAGCTCCCCACCACTTTTTTTTGTAACTGCTGCAAACCAAAGGCGTCATCGGATTGCACCATAGATGGGTTGACAGTTTGCTAGTTTATCGACGATGAGTGGGTCCCATTACATTACACATAAGACTTTTATGTAAGATACCCCGAGATATGTGTACGTATGTGTACGAGAAAGAGAAAAGGAAGGAAAATACTTGAAATTGCCTCGGTTTTTCTTTAACAAAATAACAATGAGCAACAAATAATATGATACTACTAACGCATAACATATGACAACACATTATATTATATTACATACGCGCATAATATATCTACACATCGTATGATATTACATGTTCTGACCTAAATGCAGATCAAACACACAACATCTTCCGTACTAGGACCACTTAGATGGGTTATGTCTGTTGAGGCCCATGGCAAGACTGAAGGGAAACTGTTTCTTCTCTGTGACAGTCCTTAAGAGTGGTGTCTGAGCTAAGTGCTTAATTTCTCTTTTTTTTTTTTCAACTGCATTTTAGACTAATACAAGTGCTGTTAAAAAAATAGCCACGAGTGAATATAAAGACATGAAGAAATCTAAAAATTAATGACCAAAAATTAAACTGATACTTTATTTTGAATACGTTTTTGTAGCACTCTAGCGTGGGGCCCAGTTTGAGGCAATCAATCCAATCGTCTAAAGGCCAAACCTGTATTCAGGTATCTTAAGAATTTCTAAAAAAAAAAAAAAAAAAAAAAAAAACGATGTGCAGCCTAGTAGTTATACAAGTCAGATGTTCTTCAGTCTTTTTCAGGGACTTCATCAGTTCCCCCAGCAAAACATTTTACCGTCTTTCTTGTAACATGACTTTCAAATAATATGATAATACTTTAAGTTTATCAAGTAGTATGTGATATATTTGTAAAGTTACTTTTATTATTTATTTTTTAAAATTATGCTTCATTACTGGCATCATTTTAATATGAACACTTACATGAAATTCGTCATTTTGTTATGTGTGTTATAGTAATCGGTCTTTAGAGAAATAGAACTTCTTACATGTAGAGGGCCAAAACAATTTTTAATAACTCCTGTTGAAATCTGGAATTTGTAAGTTTATATTTGCGTTACGATATTAATATTCTACAAATTTTTATGCATTACGTTTAATTTTTGTTTTATTCTTAAGCCTACACTTTTATTATTTTAAGGTACAGTGAAAATGTTTAATCAGTATAGAATTAGTGTATATTCATGTTAAATTTCATTCTTGCTGCAGCGTTTAAATCTGGTCTTTCTATTTGTAAAAATTCTTAAGATATCGATTGAATATTTTATTACGGATAAATATTTGTCGTGGAGTACTCACGTTACTGAATTTCCAACCTTCGTGCGAATTACGATTAGTTTAATTTTTCTTAAATTATATGAAATATATGAAATTATATGAAAATTATATGAAAGAAGAATAAACCAGCTATAAATCTTTCTTTTTTTCTTCTATTTTGAATATTGCAGACATTGTTATTACTCTAAATAGAGTAATAACTAAATTACTCTTAAGTAGATTAATAACAAACATCGCGGTAAATAATATAAACTGTTAGAATGGAGTATGAAAGATTGTAAAATACAAAAGATTACTAAAAATTTTCTGCGGCTGTTGGAAATTATTTAAAATAAAACGAACATCAATTTTCACTGATTTTAGCTTTTTCAGATTCGAATTTTATCTTTCCTAATATCTGTTAATTTTTTTAATTCATTGATTCAAAAATATTTTTAATATTTAAAACACTTTTTGTGTAAACTCGAATAATTATACCTTATTTCTCGATGTTTTTTCGTATGATTCTTTATTTTATGAAAGTCAATTTCTTTACTTTCCTACAAGCTTGTATCGTGATTGATAATGCGGCTGCTCAATTTTAAAATTTTATGTACTTCAGGTGTTCCATACTGCTTTAAATTTAACGGATGATTTTCTACATCACTATCTATATAATATATATATATTTTTTGACGATGAATTGTGTATAAATTTTTGCTGTATTTAATGTTTAAATTTTTAAAAAGAAATTCTGAATGATATAAAAATAGAGTAATATTTTGTGTTGCTAATAGATGATGAACAGGTTTTCAGAAAAAAAATAATGGAGCAATGAATAATGTTGCATTTATAGACAATTATGCAATTTTGATTTTATGGGGTTTAAAACATATCATTTAAAGCTTTGATCAACAAATAGGTTTATGTTAATTCCATTTGGCATACTTTTTCAAATTCCATTTAAGTAGTATAATTAGCATATATTTCTTTCTGATTTCTGTAAATTATCTTTTTATTTATCTTTTTTGTCTTTAGAACTTGTCATTGTTTAATCTACTGGATGGTGTGGACAGATTTCACATGAGATTTAATTCACTAGGTAAAAATCTAACAATTATGTTCTTTAATTATAAAAAATACAAGAACAATAAAATCTAAACAATTAGCTTTTATTTGTATAATTATAAACTAATATTTTTATCCAACAACTCCCTTGTATGAGGGAGGAATGGGACAAGATTTGAGAAATTATAATCAATAAATTTTGTGTTTTGATGTTCTTTTCATTCAGTGCTGTATGATTTTGACATGTCAATCAAGAGTTGTTTTTAAAATCTTCATTGGTGCTGCCATGTCTTAAAAACTTTTTTTTTTTCTTTTATAGCCTTTTCCACTGATAGCTGTATGTTATTATTTAATATATTTTTCCCTATATTCATAGTATTTTTATTTTTTAAAAAAAAATGTAAAATTAGTAATTATTTTTAATGTTGAGAGAGAAAAGCTGTAATAAATAATTTCCATTGTTTTGCTTCATGTTTTTCATTATTTAATATTTATTAAATTTATAACAGAATTTTCTTTAACTAAACTGAAGTAGTATCATAATTTTAGGTTAAAAAAAATTATATGTATGAAATGATACAGAATGTATCTAAACTTTATATAATTGTGTTATTACCAGAACTAAAGAATGGCAGAACATATTAAGACATACTGGTGCTCTTAAGTAAATTTTTAAAAAAGAGTGGGTTTTATTCTCTGTGGTGATTAGTGGAAGCTTGGCCTCTTTATTATATATTATTGCTTTATATTATTTAATTATATAAACTTATATATTTTAATAAATTTAAAATCATAAATTTATTACTGAATTATAATATCCTAACAATTTATTTGATTAAATACTAAGAAAAATTTATAACTTTAATCATTGGCATATTTTTAGTTACTTAGAAAACATATTGAAATGTAATCGATCATGGCCTATTCTCCCTCTGCAGAATTTTCTTTTAAAATGCATATAGCAGAAAGTATGCTATATTTAAGCTTAATTTAAATGCTAGTTTGTAAACATTATATCTGAATTTATTGGGCAGTTAAAATATTTTCATTTTACAATTAATAAGACTGAAAAAAATCATTGAAAAATAAGAATTTGCATTACTTCTGAAGTATAGAAATTAGGTTTTATGTTTTTAACTCGAATATTACACATTGTGTTACAATTAAGATCAAGCAAGGTGCTATTGCTTTTCTGTCTAAAGTAGAAACTAAATAGATTCTAATCCTTTAATTAGACATCAATGCAGCTGTCTCCTTTTCAACTCTTCCTGATTAGTCTTTTTCCTTTATTTTTAATAGCACTATTGTTTTAACATACTAAGTACATTTAGGTACTTTATAATTTATGAAGAAATAAATCTTGATTTTTAAATGAATTCGGGAAATTCTGTCATTACATCATTATAAAGTTTTAAAAATTAAAGATTTTTAACTGAAATTTTTTATTAGTAAAAGGCTTTTAATGTTTAATCTAAAAATTTAGGAGTACCAGAGTTTCAATAAGTGAGCAGTTTTAATTTAAATAACTTGGTTTCTTATGAGTGAAAAGTCATATTTTAGGTACTCCCCCTTTATCTTAAAGTTATAATCCACTTTGACATCTGATTTTAAGCAATAATTTTAGATCTTATCAAAGTGTGATTTTTTTTTTTTTTTTTTTTTTTTGAACTGCAAAAACGGCCTCAGAATGTAATTATTTAGACAGCTATAATTTTAACTGCATATTGTAATGATTATTAAGTAATATATTATCTTGATTTATGCTTAAAATCTAAATTATAACTAAACAATCATTATCCATTTAATGCATGTGAAGATCTTTCAAACATTTGCAAATGTTGGAATCATTTGCCGTAATCATAATTTAATTCTTGTCTTAAAAAACCAATTTTGCAATAGATTCTATTTAATATGAATATCTTGAAAGTGTGGATTAATTATGTTAGATCAATTGTCATTGAACATAATTTATTGAATAAATCTGGTGCAGATGGAGAAATAAATGTTTTCTCCTGTTTGGGGGATCAATAATTGGTTGTATAAATTATGTTAAAAGTAAAAGGAGGAAAAATATTGTGAAAGATAAATTGCAATGGTGAATAAGTTCATCACATATAAATTGTTAGGGTCAAATGAACATTTTCACTATAAAAAAATTGAACAAGACAAGTAACATTTGTTTGTTACTATTCTTATTAATGTATTCTTTAATAGGAAAAATATTAGAACATGGATCTTTTTTAATTTATAAATAATTCAAAAACTCTTTATTTCGTAAAATATATGGATATTTGCTCCAGATTAATTTTCTACTCCTGTAATCAAATCATTTTCTGAAAGCTTCTTGAAATTTAAAAAGATAAGCTGTTATAATCTTGACAATCTAAATTTTCCTTATTTATATATTCCAAATAATAAGTATTAATATTGGTAGTCATTTTTCTCCTAATTGTAAGAATTTTTTTTGCATGAAAAACTCAATTTTGTGATATTTTTAATGTATTCTTTTTTTGAAATGAAACCTCTTTCACATTAAGAGAAATGGGCATATAAAATAAAATTAGTAAATTGGCATGCGAAATATTTTTTTATTCATATCAGCCATATTTTTATTTAGAACATTGTTTCCTCAAGACACTTAAATACTTCATATCCAAAGACTGTGTTATTGATTATTACTCAATGTAAATGTAAGAAGATTACAAAATTTGCTTTTTCAGGCAATATATGCTGGCATGAATTAAAAAAAAAAAAATTAAGTTATTGAATATTTGAAAATGTTTTTTGCTGTTGTTGTTGTTTTCCTTAGAAGCAAATTGAGTATGATTGTTTGTTAAAATGTTTACATTTATCTTGAATATCCTATAACTTAATGAAGAAAAAAATTGTGACTTTATTGAGTTTTAATATCCTGCATCTACTTATATACTAATATTTTATTTAAATCTGAGTATTAATTTATTTTGAGCTAACTGGTGCTACTAATTTGCTAAAGTTTGTCTAAATAGCAGTTTTTTTTTTTTTTTTTTTTTGTATTTACCACTCCTAAGCTCTGTACTGTTAGTAGCAGATATGCTGCCATTATGGATAATTGCTATTTGTGGTCTAATTCTTTGCACCTTACTGAGATTGAAAAATTTTATGAGTTTAAAATGATCTTAATTTCAGTTAAAATTATTGGAGTTCTCGATCTGATTAAGTATGAAACAAATGCAGGCTGAAATATACATAAATTAAGACCTAGTTTGACCTGTGTAAATCTAATGTAAATAAATCATTTGATCATTTTATTCTCACCTGTATACTTTAATTATAAATAAGTTAATTTTCGCAGCTCAAATTTTTATTCAGTTTCTGAAAGAGTGTCTAGAAAAAATTCAAATAAATAATCTGTAATGGTGGTTGTCCATAAATTTGTTATCTAGTGAATCCTGTGTATAATTTTACTATACTTTTATAATCGCTGGAAATTTTGATTTTAGCAATATAAAATCAATATATTTTAATCTTTTGTTAGAGACAAATATAGAAGTAAATTAATTGACTCTTGGATTTCTGTTTTGTGTATTTTAAAATGCTTACTTTTTTGTAATTTTTTTAAAAGAATATTCTGAAAAATTTTAATAGTAAATAATATTTTCTTTTTTTTTTCTTTCCTTTTCTTTTTGTTAGAAAGGGCATGTTTATAGAATTTTAACATTTTAGTCTTTGAATCTTAAAGAAACAGCTTATAAGGAAAGCTCATACTGAAATATAAAATCTGGTTTCATATTATTTCTTAGCGATATGTGATCATTGTGAAATCCTCAGGAAAAATTGTAAATGATTTTTTTAAGCATTTTTATATGAATTTAATAAGTAATTAAAGTTATAATGATGAATTGTGATTTTTTGACTTGTATTCAATTAACTATCTATTTAACCCTTTCAGGGGCGGTGACATACTCTATATGTCACCTTTTTACAATTTTTTTTAAACTAAAAAATCGCGTTGAAATGACTGCATAAAATTTCCTAGCGTTTTTTAAGTCTTTATCTTGCCAATAGACGGCAGCACGAGTATTAGAAAGTATTCTATTTCATCACAAAAAAATTCAAGATGGAAGCAAGTTTTCATGTGATGTAAATTATCTTCATTTTATTTCGATAAACTTTTTTTTCGGATTCCAAATGCTCATTTTTCTGTGTCATTCATGTTAAAAAACCGTCATGAATCTCTAAAACTGCTTTCATTTAGCAAAAATACCTTCTAATTACGAGTTGAATTAGGTGACATACTGGGTATGTCACTGCGCGTTTAGAGCTTGAGCACTCGCGAAGTTGTTTATTTTCACAACGATCGGCGCAGGCTTTTGCCTCTCCTAGAATGTCGGTACTCTGTCATCAGATTCTCTAAAATGTGGTGGAAGTAATAAATTTTTTTCTTGTTGTTTATAGTAAGTCTGGTCAGGAGGGAAAATAAGGGCTTAAATATATATTGTGTGCTAATATTATCATAATATAAAGAAATTTCTAATATAAAAAGAAGAAAAAAATTAATATATTTATTAAATATATTATTATTTATTGTAAATTTATTTCTCTATATTTCAATGCATCTCTATATTTCAATATATTCATGCTAATAGTATCAGTTTATAAAAAAAAATCGGTTCCGTAAAAAATTGTGTATATTTTTCTATGTATATTACGTTGCATTTTTTTCCCTGCGTATTTTTAAAATAATATTTATTCTATTTTTCTCTATATATTCTCCATAGATTAACTTCAATAAAATTATATACTATATTGTGACATAATTTCTTATTCATATATATTTACTTTTATGTATGTATATATATATATATATATTTATATATATATATATATATATATAAAAGAAAAATCAATATTTGAATAATAAAAATAAGTAAAAAAACGTGAATTTTGGGCAAAGTCAGAAAAAAATTATTATAAGTATGTATAACCTCAATTTATTTTATATTTAGAATGTTTTAAAATGTGTTTTGAATCGTAATATTATATAGGTGCATATATGTACATTCGCTCCAAAACATGTTCTAGGTGTGCGGTGACATACTCCATATGTCACCTACCCCCCAGCCCCATATGACCTTAATTTTTTTTAAACTGTAAATAACATGTCAGTAATAGAAGATAATCAGATTTAAATAATTGTTTCGAAAAAAAATCATTTTTGACATAGTGCCCCTGAAAAGGTTAAAGAATTCTATTTTGGTATTTTCATTTTCTAACATTGTAATGAAATTTGATATCTCTACATAGAGGTGTATTAATAAAATGTGTGAAATGTTGGTATTTTTACTATGAAAGTAAATATATATTTCTTTTTTTAGTTTTGAAGAATTCTTTAGAATTGGATTCTTTCTAGAAAGATGATTCACATAAAGAAATGGAAAAGAATAAGGAAGCAGTTAGAAAATCGTACTCGGATTTCTGTGGAAACAAAAAAGTAGATGCTTTCAAAGCAAATTTTGTTAAAAGTACTCATCTTTCTGTAAGAGCAGATAGTGGAAGAAATAAAATTTCATATATACCCAAAGAGAAAAATGCATCTATTCCAATTAATAAAAAATTTGGTTTTTATGCAAATGATGCAAAAACATTCTTAAAGCATTCATGTGATAGATGTGGATTCAGAAGTAGACCATGTTTAATTTTGAATGCTGATTCTATCACTTCACCTCCTGAGGTTACTCGGATTGAATCTAGCCATGATTTGAATGGAAATATTTCAAATATTTCGGTTAATACTCATGCAACCTTTTGTAATTTTACATCTACAGTATCTGATATTTCTGCCTTAAACAAAGTATTTAATTATCAATCAAATCATCATTATGAACTTTCTTTTCCCAAGTCTTCTAAGCATAAACAAAGAACTTCATTTTCTGAGCAAAAATCATTTAGTTCAAAAATTACCCATTCAAATAATCCGTTTTCTGCAAATAGATTTTATCCATCATTGCCAGATTCAAGATTTGGGTATCATAGTCCAAAAGGTATTCCTCAAAATATTACTTTCCCAGAACCAAATTTTAAAGCTTTAGCTAGATCTACACGTGAAAATTATAGTGCGAATGGGAAATATAATGGGAAATACGAGAAATATGTCGCATTACCAGATGCGTGCATGAATAATGATAGAGTTAAATTGACTGATATTCCAGTATTTGAAAATCCAAGTTCCCTAAAGGATATTTCCATGACGTGTAAAATTGATTATTTTGATGAACAATTACAGATTAAAAAGCAAAATTTTTCTTCTAAAAAATGGGATATTCCTGTTACATCAGAGTTTGGCGAGAGTTTAACAAAAAATGTAGAAGAAACTGATAAAATACTTTTTCCGGCTTTGCCTTCCACTAACCATAATCAGCAAGGAAAACTACATTCAAGTTACACTAGTATGCCACCATCTGAGCAATCATCTATTGAAAGTTCCGATTTAGAAATTTCTCATGCTTTATCAGGTACAAATATTACTTTAAATGCCTCAACTGTTTCATCCACTGTGTCCTCTACCTTACCACAAGCTTCTTATGCTGATGTTATACGTATGTCTACTACATGCAGTGGAGTTCAAGGCTGTATTGCATTAGATAATAAAATCCCAGAGGAGAACCCACTAGTTTCGGAAAACCCTGTATCAGAAAAATTGCCAAAAGAGGAAAATCCTCAACCAGGTAGTTCTGATTGGGTTATTTCAAGATTGTCTCAGTTGGATATAAATGTTCCTGAGCCCCTGGGTAATGTTACATTAAATCAGTGTCACCAAAATGAACAAAACTTCGTTGCACCTCGACCTATTGTTGTTAGTTTAGAGAAACCTAGTTTTTATAATTCAAGTTTGCAGACTTGTAAGAATGTTTTGAGTACTAATCCTTCAAATTCTACCTTTCCTCCCATTGATAAAAAGGTTGTGGAAAATGATAATTCTCTGGATGATTGTTTAAGTAGTTTAGAAAAAAATTCTATTGACAGTTCTGTGTTACCTGAATCAACAAACAGATCTAGTGAGTCATCTGATTTTGCTACTAGTATGACAGATACACAAATGGCAAGTATGAAAACTGATTCTGTGTACAGCAGTCCAAGTAGTGTTAGTTCCTTTGGCGATGCATTTAAATCAACTGAAAATAGAGATTTACATTTAGATAATCTTTTGAAAAAACAACCTCCTGTGATCATAATGAACAATTATTCACCTCCTGGTAGCATGTCTGAGATCAGTTTTGGTATAGAATATGAAGAGATGGTAAAATTATGTTCTGAGAGTAACCTTATTGAGAAAAGTGAGCCACTTGCTGTGCATGACATTGGTGAAGATTCTCTATCTGATGAAAGCATTAAAACTGGTAGTTCTCTCCAAAAAACATCAAGTCCTTTGTCAGTGGAAATTGTTTTACCTTCTGCAACATCAGAAATTGAAACAACCAATAAACGTATTAATTTAAAAGACAAGACTTTGTACTGGAAAGACTCTGATGTTAAATACAATAAAAAGAACTATATAGAATTGACTGATTATTTCTGTAATGGTAAGTTACATTAACTTTCTTTATTTAAAATTTTGTCTATTTTCTGTAACAGAATATTTTTGTAACTTGTCTTTTAATTTTTAAATAGTACAAGATAATTTTATTTCTGTGTGAAATGTGCATCTCAGATTAGAATGAAATTATTAACATCTTGATTGATTCATTTTATAAAGTATTCAAAATAGTATCTGAAATATAATATTTAACAGACAAAATGCAATACTAGATTATTAATATATGTTTTATTGCCATTAACATAATTTAAGATGCTATGCAATTACTAGGAAACTTTCTATATATCTGTGACTTAAACAATTTCTTGCAAAAGTTCTTTATATTTTTAGAAAGAATAGCTAATTACATGCACCCCTGTTCTTATTTTCCTTTATGATTAATAAGTGGTTAACAAATCTTCATCTTGTTAATTTTATTTTATTTTGTTTCTTAAGGTCATTGATTTTCATATAAGATTAAATAATGAAAGTCTTGCTTGTTTAAAAGTTGTTAGCTTGGAATTTGATTTTTTATTTTCTATCTCAATTTTGTTTTCTCTTACCCCAGTTTACTTTTACTTAATGATAAAAAATATATTCCTCTATTGATTTTTGAACTGTCAATATCAATGGGATAATGCTTAGGAATTATAATAACCTTGTTTGCTTATATATAATATGTGAAGAAAAATGTATAGAATTCTTTAACAGCATCTTAAATTCTTCCTAATATAATGAAAATAACCAATTTTCATCTGTTATCAAGATTTTTTGTGTAAGAACCATGATCAGATAGAAGAAAAGCAGAAAGAAAGAAAAATAAACTGCCAAACATCTGTGACAGACTTATATAGTTTCAAACATATAATTTTAAAAGGAAATCTGATGTCTCATTTTGATTCAGCACTTTTTAAAAACAAGTACTAAATCAAAATGGGAGTTCAGCATATGTTCTGTGTTTGTAAGGAAAAGGGGAGGAGGAGCCCATGAACTTTAGAAGTTAAAGTTCAAGTGATTAAGAAATAATTAATTTTAGAATGTGGATAAATTGATATTTTTTAAAATTACATTAAAAAAATTCTTTTAAAATGCCAAGTTGATTTGCATAATTAGTAAAAATAGTTTATCTAAAAGGCAATGGAAATTAGATCATTATACATTACTATGATTTTCAGCTTTTATTATTCTTTTTTTTATTGTAGAAGTGTTTTTAACTAATTTATTTATTTCAAATTTTAGTTGTTTTTTTTCCCCATGGGGCAGAAATACAAGTGTGAATTTTTTGTTATTACTATTCAATGTTGTTTTAAACTTGATGTGAATTATTTGACCAGTAATCCAGAACTAATTGATTATCAATAAATAATATTACTGTTCATTTTTCCATTTGTTGGATACATTTTTGTTGTTATGAATTACCCAACACTAATGTGAATAATTTGTTTAAGCAATTTCTGTCTTTTGCAGGGCTTTTCACTGAATATTTAAACACATTATGAATACGGATTTTAAATTATATGGAAAAATTATGAAATCTTTAAAGCACTTGACATATTTCTCTATTGTTTTTTTTTTTCAACAATTATTTTGTGTATCTTCATAACTCCCCAATGTTAAACGAAATTCTTTTCAGTTTTAAAATAATACTAAGCATATTAAATTATTTTAAATTTGTTATTTAGTATATTATAGATACTTGTTTTTCAAATAATTTTATCGAAAAGAAAACATTTTTTCTGATGCATTTCAATGCATATAAAAAAGTTGCTAATCACAGACAAAAGATGAAAAATTACAAAATTTATTTATACGATCTCTTTTTTAAAATATATATATATATATATATTTCTAAAAAAAATTTAATGTTCCTTGGGTTTCTGACATCGCATAATAGAAAAAAGTGATTATAAGGACTCCCCCCCCCCTCTTATATGATACAAATGGTTTAAGCATTTTGCTAATGCGTAAATGATTTTCAGCTATTATTGGGGGACTAAAATTAATGGAATTTTTTCTGCTACTGAATAAGATTTTAGTTAAATGATTTGTAAAAAGTCTGGGAATTTCTTTATAAAAACCTGAAAAGTCAAAGAAAATCAAATAGAAGAAATAATGTCTATCCTGAAATTTAATTTTGCTTTGCTGAGTTGTTCTTTATCTAACTTGGCAAAACCTTTCATTCTATTAACATTAATTGCAGTTGTGTTCATATAATAATGTCTGGTGAACTGTATTATTGTTATAATTGTTGCAAATCTTAAGAGTTTGGAATTTTTCAAATATTTCTTGTGGAACATATTTCCACCGAATGTAACAAAAATTATTGGAAGTCTTGTAAGTATTTTTGATCACAAAGTTTCATATTAACAAGTTATATGTTTTTTATTGCACCTTTTAGACCTTTTTCTGCACCATTGTATTAGGTTCTTGACACAGTCCTTTGAAAGTTTTCATGTAAAACTTATTTAATTATGGGAATTGTTATCATTATTTTGTCAGAATGGTTATATAATTCTTTGGAGAAATATTTGAATATTTTTATTTAGAAATTAATTTCATGATTTGCATAGTACTGCATCTCTGTCTTTCTTGTGACATTAATGTTCATAATTTGATTACAGAACTGTGATTATGTCTAAAAAAATTTTTTTAAATCAAGATTTAAATGCTTTAACTACACCTTATTGAATGTATACTTGTATATACTTACACATATATATGCTTGTTTTGTGATTCTTAATCTGATTTCATTATGCAAATTAATTTGAGATAATATTACAAATATATAGAATTAAAATATTTTGCATATTATATATAATTTATAATAGAATATTTTGCTGTTTTCGCAGTTTGGAATGACATTGGGAAAAAACTGGAGAAAGAAAAAGGTCAGTATATTTGCTGTATTAAATTGCCTAAAAATTCTTCAATGGTAGAGAAATTATATTTAATTTGAATTCTTAATTGTAATTTTTAATAATATTCTGGCTAAACCTCATTACACTTCCATGTTTATATAGGCAAATCTATCCAGATTCCGTAGATTTTCTACGGAATCTGGGTATTTTTATGTCAAAATGTTCATAGTGTTATATATTCAACTGTACATAGCTTAATATTATTTGAGTAATATGAAATTTAAACATCAAATAAATATATTTATTATTTTAATGCTTTTCAAAATAATGTAGTCCCCCAATATAGAATACATTCATAATAGAAGCTGCCTAATAAATCATTATAATTTCTTTAAAAAAATGTGTACATGCTTTTAAGGTTTTGTTATGTAGAATAAGATTTAAAATTATTGTAAAGTTTTTAAATTTTTTAGCTATTTTTAACAAGTTTTTCTTTAAAGTAATTAAAAATTTACTAAAATTTAAATTTACCATACTGTAAAACACATTTTTTAATAATAAATGTTTTATATTCCATTTATTAATATATTCTATATCAGGGCTTCTTAAACTGTGGGTCGCGACCCCCCTGGGGGTCGCGAGACTACTGAAAGGGGGTCGCAAAGATCTGATACTTTTCAATCATTATAAATAAAATTTTAAAATTAGTATACACACTACGTACAAATATAAATACAAATAAAAATCATACAAAATACTATTGTAGTTTTATTATAACTATTTTTTGAAAAAAGTGGCAACGCAAAACTGTTATGTAGGGCCTATAAATGAAAATATGGAAGTAGCATTTAAAATAATAAATACAACGCGCTCCTCGATTTTCAACTGAACGTTCGACATTGATGTCTGGCTGCCGGCGTCAGTGTTTGCAAGATAACTTAGTGATTATAAGTACTCAGACGCCGCGTCGCCTTACAGCTTACACATACAATACGGTAGCATAATCAAGCTAGGCTAGGCGAATCGGCATATTATTTTTATAAAAGAATAATAAAAAAAATTAAATGAAAGCTTCTTTTTTGCCGTCTTTGTGATACGGTGCCTTTGTGCGCTGCACACTTTGAACACGCCATGCGTCGGGGTTGATCTGATCGTAATTTGTTGTCATTGCACTGGTAAAGATTCGAGTGTAGTTATTTTTCTGTTTGTACTTCAGTTTGGATTCAGCTTTGTCTTCGTAGTGACGTGTGTATTTACTGTGTAATTTTCAGTTGGTGTTTTTAATTATTACGTTAAAGTTCAACTACATTTTGTTTAATTATTTATTATTATTTAACCATCATGGATAAATGGCTAATTAAAATTCCAACTAATAAGTCTGCCAAGCCGTCACAACCAAGTTGCAGTGCTTCAAATCCGACTTCAAGCAAAACAAAAAAAAGAAAATATGACGAATCATATTTGCAGTATGGCTTCACATGCTCTTCTCACAACAATGAAGAACAACCAGTGTGCTTAATTTGCAAAGAAGTTTTGGCTGCAGAAAGCATGAAACCGTCAAAACTGCAACGACATTTGAATACTAAACATGCAACGTTATCAAAAAAGCCAATAGAATATTTTGACCGTCTTTTGCAAACATCAAATAAAGAAAAGAACACTTTGGAGAAGTATGTTACTTTGAATGATAAATATCTATTGGCATCGTATGAAGTTTCGTATTTGATAGCAAAAACGAAAAAGCCTTTTACTATTGGAGAGCAACTTTTACTGCCTGCAGCTATAAGAATGTCTGAAATTGTTCATGGAAAACAGTATGCTACTGAAATTAGTAAAATTCCATTATCAAATGACACTGTGTCCAAAAGAATTTCAGACATTAGCAATGATCAATTTCAACAGCTTCTTATGAGGCTTAAAGACAGCTCAAAGTTTGCAATACAACTGGACGAGTCGACAGACATTTCAAAAATAGCACAGTTGTTACTTTTTGTAAGATATATTTATGAGGGAAGCATTCATGAAGATATACTGTTTTGTCGTCCTCTGGAAGGTCATACTCGTGGAAAAGATATATATAAAAAAGTAAATGAGTTTTTTGAAAAAGAAGGATTAAATTGGAAAAATTGTGTTGGTGTGTGCACGGACGGTGCTGCAGCAATGACCGGACAAGATCTTGGTTTTACAGCATTTGTTAAAGCTGGAAATGATCATATTACATTTACACATTGTATGATTCACCGAGAGGCACTTGTTGTTAAAAAAATTGCACCAGAATTAAACACTGTGTTTTTTGATGCAGTCAAAATCATTAACTTTATTAAAAGTCGAGCACTTAATAGTCAATTGTTTAAAATTTTGTGCATTGATATGGATTCGGATTATACGAGTTTATTGCTACATGCTGAAGTTAGGTGGCTATCAAGAGGTCGAAGTTTGAAACGATTATTAACTTTAAAAGATGAAGTTCTTATATTTCTAACAGAGCAAAATTCTAATTTGGCCGATTATTTTCACGATAATTTATGGCTTCTCAAGCTATGCTATTTGGCAGATATTTTTGATAAAATCAATGATATGAATTTATCAATGCAGGGAGTCTGCGTTAATATGTTTATGTTAAAAAATAAACTTGAGGCCTTTGTTAAAAAAATTCTTATATGGAAGAACAGAGTGGAAAGTGGATCGCTCGAAATGTTTCCATTTACTGACGAGTATATAATTAGTAACAATATTTCAAAAAAAGATACTCCTATAACAAAAATTATAGTTAATCATTTGAAGGATATGGAAGTTTACATGCATAGGTATTTTCCCAATGATATCGATACACAACAATGGATTTGCAATCCATTTTCAATTGAAATGGAAGAAATTAATTTTTTAAACTTCAAAACACAAGAAGAATTTGCAGAATTAACAAGTGATACTACCTTGCGACTCAGATTTTCTCAAGTGCCTGTGCATGAATTTTGGATAGAAATCAAATCAGAATATCCCCTACTATCGGAAATGGCAATGAACAAATTACTGCCATTTTTTACAAAATATTTATGTGAATCAGCCTTTTCCACATTAACTTACATAAAATCAAAATACCGTTCAACTTTAATAAACGTTGAAAATTTATTACGATCTGCAATAACTCAAATTGAGCCTAGATTTAATTATTTGTGTAAAAATAAACAATCACATCCGTCACATTAATATTGTTTGATGTTAATAATATGTTTTTATTAAAAAAATTGTTACAAAAGTTTATTTTTTCTATTGAATATATAGATATAGTTTTATGTTTTCTTATAAAAAAATTGTTACAAAAGTTTATTTTTTCTATTGAATAAATATATATATAGTTTTATGTCATTCTATTTATTGTGTTTTATTACGACCGATATCCCGTCAACGTTTCCAATCATATATATGTGAAATGAATGGGTACGTATTCTTTAATCCTTATTTTATTTACATTGTAAAATAGTGCGATATTACATCTACATCTACGGTTAATATATATTTCATTATATGGAGGAGGGGGTCGTTTAAAATTTCCTAAGCTTGAAGGGGGTCGCTATATAAAAAAGTTTAAGAAGCCCTGTTCTATATTATACTATATATTCAAATATACTATATTTTAGTTAATTGTCTGATTAATTTTTTTTTATTGCAGGTTCTTCATTTGCGAGTGGAAATATTCATTACTTTCATGAATTATAAAAGTAACTGTTAATATTTTTTTCCTCAAAAGAATTAGGTTGTATTTATGATGTAAAATTGTGTAAATAGTGTAAGTGTGCTCTCGTTGCTACTTTACAGCCTTTTTTATTTTGTTCGAATTTCAAACAGATATTGATATATTTGTTAAGAGCATTTGTTATCCATTATTGTAAAATTTTCAGCATTCAGTTATTTCTTAATCTTTGTCTGTTGAAGACATGTCTAATTTTGAATGTGCCATATTTGTGCAAATGTATCATTCTAGAAGTATAGCACTTGATTTGAAATGGTGAGGAAGTTTAATTTTTTCTTGACTTTTGTTTGAAATGAATCTTGTTGATAATAAAAATGCATTTTGTTTTTCCTTATATTATTTTTAGTTTTTCTTTTACTTCATATTTTTAATTAAAGGAAGGACAGCAATAAAGTTTTATAAACTTTTTTTAAATATTAGAAGAATGTTGGTGACTGAATATTTTATTAAATGGTTTTTTATTAAATTAAATTGATTATATTGCATTTTTAAAAATTTTGTTTAGCTCAGCAAAGTTAATAATATAATTTTCTTAATTAACCATGCTGTTTGGTTCCAAATTTTAATTTAAAAGAGAATATTTGCAGTTGTACTGGAAGTAATTAATTGTAATGTAGTAATAAAATCAAAATTGTTTAGAACTATTCTGCATGAGGGGGAGTAGAGCATCATTTTATCGATTACGTTTATCACTTTTTTATGCCCATGCTGCAATCATGTTGTATGATCAAGAAATGAAAGTAGTTGATAACTGTTTCCAAATGCTGGAATGTGAAATCCTCTGGTTGAAAGGAAGGCACTGAACAAAAGAATTGATTTGAAAATTGGTATAAAAATTATCAGTTTTTTTTTTGTTTTTTTTTTAAATGCCTGGAATGTCTAATTAATAACGCGTCTTACTTTTTTTTAACTCCAAGAAATAACTTTGCCAAATTTCAAGTGCCTTGCTGTAAAGGTAAATGATGCAGGACATTTAAGTTATGAGCCATAGAATGAAAAGAATTATTTCTGCTCAAAAAAGGCAATCTAAAAAGATGCATTTTGCTATTTCTAATGGTGGACTTAGACAATTTGCATTGATTTAATGCATTTTAAATTCATAGAATTGGCATTGTGCTGCAATTGTCTTTTATTATCGTCAGAAATGGAGCTGGATCTTGTTTGTTACATTTATTGATTAAGTTTAGAATGACTTATAGAATTGTACATATGAGATATTGGTATTGAATAATCTAGAATTTAATTCATTACTCCATCATTTAAAGTTAAAAAGATATATTCAGATTAATTGAATGCCTCTCTCTGAACACATACACACATAATTGTAAATGATAAGGAGAGGGATTAGTATGTTTTAGAGAAAGATTTCCTGAAATGTATTGTTATTTCAAACTATCAGAATCAAGGCCAACTTAAATGTGAGAAATGTGGAGTTGGCAGAACTCTACTGTTCAATACAAATTGTTTTAATTATCTATCTATACTTTGTCTAAATCGAAAAGCAATGGAAAAGAACAAAATTAAACATGTGATGGCTGTATTTAGAAAAAGTTTTATTACATACAGGTACTACACGGCATTATCTGTATACTGCATTCAATCAGTTTCATTCAAATATTGGTGCTGAAAATCTTATCTAAATTTTAATGAGTTAATTAACATTCTGGGAATATTATTAATCAAAAATAGGTCTTTTTTCAATTCTTTTTCTTTATTGTGAAGTAATGGGTTATTGTGGGTTGTTAAAATTTTGTTCTTATTTTGAGTTATATGGTTGAAAAAAAAACATTTGTATATAAGCAGAATATTTTTGTTTTCCTTCCTGAGCTTAGAGTAAATCAATATAAAGGCATGCATTGTTTATTTTCATTAATATAACTGCCAATATTTAATTAGAACTTGGTTTTGTTGTATTGATGGTTGTGTGGTAGTATTTGATTGTATGAATGTTTTAAAAAAAATGGAAACTTTTGAAGTGAAAAAGCAAAGTTGTTTTCATTAAAAGAGCAATACTTTGACATAAATTGAAATATTTGAAAAAGAATATAATTTTTTTAAAGGAATATATTCTCTAATAAAAACTGAGAATTATCTTGTGTTTTCTATGAAGTGAGAAAATTTGTTTAGGTGTGGGTTGTTTATATACTTGTTTACAAAGATATTTGTTTATAGATATTGTATTATTCATACAGTATTGTATTTTCTGTGTTGCCTTTTTGAAAAGTAGTTTCATTGTGTGGGGATTGTAAGAGTACACAATCAAATTTAAGTAATGAAACTGTGATATTTTTAGAAAGATATACTCTAGCAGAATATTAGTCATACATTCTTGACATATATGTAATGATTATGTAGTTTTGATTTATTTCTTGCTAAGTACAAATAAAGTAGGTAAAATATAGAGTAAATTTAAGAATTCTTATATTGAAGTATACAAGAAATGTTATCAAAATGTTAAGTTTAATTTTGAAATGTATTATATTGTGTAACAATTGTATGCAATACACTGTAATGTGCATTGACTTTCAGTGCATGTTGTTAATTTAATTTTATTCTAATTTAATATGCAATACACTGTAATATGTATTGACTTGCAATACATGTTGTTAATTTAATGTTAATTAGAATTCAATTAAAGTTGGTGCTTAATTATTTTAAATTGTATTTGTAGCTGATATGAAGTGCGAAATATATTCATATCAGGCATTTTTTATAATAATGCAAAGTTGAAATAATTTAGTCCTTGCAGATATTTAGGGACATTTCCAACTTGTTAAAAAAAATTTACCTTTTTCTTTGCTTATATTGACATAAATTCATAACAAATTGTTTCATTTGAAAGTATTTACTGATAATGTTAATTTCTTAAGATATATGAAGTAAACTTGTGATAGTACTTACTATTTCTTCACCATCATTTCACGTTGTAGCGGTTTTAGCTTAATTATATAATAAAAAATTAATTGATTATAAATTTAGATAATGTTTGAAATTAAATTTTTTCTCTTACCTTAAATTTAAAAGTGAACTTTTTGTTGATCTAATATAATGTTTTACATTGTTAAATTTATTCCCCATATTAATATCTTATTATATCTCAAAGGAGAAGATTCTGTCATTGTTGAAAGCTTACTTCATTTACAAAAATAGGCGAAATAAGAAAAGATAGGAAATGGAAAGATATTTTTGTTTTATTTGATCCATCAGTATGCCTGTTGTGATTCTTATCAAGTGTATCAGAGATCATTTCATCCCTGTCTATTTGATTGTTCTATAATTAAAAAACTGTTCATGTATTAAAAATATTATTGCTGTAACATACCCTCCAACATTGGTTACCCAGTCATCCATAGTACTTCTTACAGATTTTTTATAACTTTAAATGAGCAATTCTGGTACATGTATTTGTGTATCTCAGAAACGGCTCCAACGATATGGATCAGATTTTATATTTAGATAAGGTTTTGCTTATTTATCTATATAGGTGTCTTTTCTGAGAAAACGTGATTTTAAATACAGACACAATTTTTGTTAAATAACCATTAAAACCTTTTTTCTATCTGCTTTCATACTGACAATGTCTCATTGTGCCATTTCGTGAATTTTTGTGGTACTTGCATTATATCCAAAGAATAACGTACTGGTGCCTCAAAAGATTGATGGATGCAAGATGAATTTGAGGTAAAGTTAAAAAATACTCACATGTGTATGTGATTCGTATTTAAGTATTTTTTATTGAAAAAAACTTGATTTTACACTCATACAAAAAAAAATCTGCAAGCAAAACTTGCTCTTGTAGATATTATTGCATTAAACAAATATCCACACATTATTGAAAAATTTTAAAACATTACTCAAAATTACTTAATCGTGCTGTTCTGTTCGGATTTAAATGACCCGACATAAAATTTTTACCCTTTTAAAAATATATAGTACAGGATTATTTTCATGAAACTTCTTGACATCGTTGGTAAATAATGTGAATATGTACTCCTAGAGCAGTGGTCGACAACTTATTGAACCAGAAGAGCCCAAAGCAACAAGTTGCAAAAAAATTTCAGTTTTTAAAGAGCTACAAAAAATTCTCGATTTAATATTATAGTGTCTGCTTACATACATATATATCAGAATATTTAATCATATAAAAACGCAAATATAGATTATTACATCAATGGGGGCATTGGCTCTCGCTTAATGCTGAAATATCTTTTATATATGTGTACCAGTGATGTGAATAATTATTATTTATTAAATACATTGCACGAAAACGTTGTAGACTATTATTTGCTCTTAAAAGACGTTACAATGCCTTTTGAAGTTTTCTATTAAATATGGCTTATAGCTTTTTTTAAGTTTGAGGCAACACTAGATTTTTTTTTGGTTGTTGTTACTTCTAAATTTACTTTTTTTTTTTTTTAAATTATATTCATGCAAGATAACACTTGCTCACATGAAGATCGTCAGCACTCCATATGGCTACGACTTTGTCTCATTGTAGCATTCTGGAAGGCTATTCCATACTTCGAATATGAGTCCGTCAACTCGCGGAATTTCTTTTAGTGCTGTCCATTTGCGATGCGCTTGCAACTCTTCCAACTCACGAGTTCTGTGAACTTGCCACTCAACAAATCTTTGGTTTTCAAATCTGGTGGTGGCTTTTTGGGTGAGACAGAAATGAAATGCAATTGGCTGGGGGATAAACCTGATCACGGAGTTCGATCTCTAAGAACTAAGCAATAGTTCAAATTTATCTCATTAATGTTAAGCGTACCTTTTTGTAACCAACAATAACGATGTTATAGAAGCTGTTGATATATTAGGTACTTAAAAATATATTTTATGATTTCTTAAGAGTTTTGACAATAAATTATAATTTTTCGTATGGAACTGGAGAGCCTCAACTTAGCATCAAAAGAGCCGCAGGTTGCCGCCCCCTGTCCTAGGTTTTGTTTATTCCTGTTTCGAAGTAATATATTTCAGTTTATACCGAATGTATTGATAGGGTTCATGTGACCCAATTTAAAATATCATTTATTTGTACTCATACATGTTCGCTTTTATTTGGAATAATTCAAAAGAAAAGAATTTATGTAATTTATCCATTTTCAAAATCTGTTTTGTTGACATGTATGTTAGGTACATGACAAGAGAGCGCGTGCAAGATCAAAAAGTTGATACGATTGGTAAAGGGCTAAACTATTTGCTCTTATTGCAACGTTTCTTTTTTCCCTTTTATTTCATATTCTGATATACAGTAAAAGCTCCTTATTCGCGCTTCCTTCATTCGCGGATCTAATAAGTGTATACATAATAATAAAAGGATTCCAATATCCTTTGTAAATGTCGTCAAATGGTCCAATAAAAAAAGTAAAATAGATCTTATTACAACTTTGTCTAAAGTATGTTGTTTAGTGCAAACATAGCCGAAATCGCGAGTGGAATAGGATGGGTTCGAACAGATAGAATCAAGTGACATTCAGGAATTGCTTGAATCGCAAGATGAAAATTTGACTGAAACCGACTTGGAGGAAATGTTAAATTCACAGCCCATGGAAGAAGAGTCTTCAATAAGCACTGGAAACGTGACATTTAATTTGAAAAATCTTAGTGAAGGTTTAAAAATGGCAAACGAGTTTTGCGATTTCCTTATGAACCATGATCCGTCTATGGAACGAAGTCTTATTTTTAAGAGGCAAATTGCTAATGCTACTACTGCGTATCAGTCTGAATTGAAGGGGCTTTTAAAAACTGCCAAGCAAGAGAAAATTACAAAATTCTTCAAACCATTGCCTAAGCCTTAAGATATTATATTTTGTCACCTAGGAACGTATCCCCTATAATCCCATGTAAATTACCATTCCGAATTCACGGCATATTTATGGAACATATACTCCACGAATAAAGAGCTTTTACTGTACTGTAAAAGAGTTGTGCCTGCGAATATGAGAGAAAAAATGGCGAATCGCAGAAATTTGTGTGACGCTGATATAGCTAAACTAATTGAGGCTTCTGACAGCAAAGTAATATCCTAGTGTGAAAATCATACAAGTGAAGATATTGAGAGTGAAGTTCCGACAACGATTTTGATACAGATATTCAACAAATGAACTATAAAGGCAGTATTCACTCCAAGTATCGTAGAATAAAGTGAAAGTTGGATCTGCTGCCACAATCTTCTCAACCTGCAGCTGCTAATATTCCAGTGTCACAACATATGCAGCGGTAAAGATATCTATCAGACGTAAAAGTGCATTTGTGGTAGTATTCAATTCTACAATTGAAAACGAACTCGTAAATATGACTAATATTAAAGGAAAAAAGTGGGGAAAATATTGAAAACTTTTAAGCATACATTGGATTAATTTGTTGGCTGATGTTTATAAATCATATAGAGAATCAACGAAAAGCCGATGGAATTAAGAAACTGGGAGAAATGTATTTCATGTGACAATGCCCTTCGAAATATTTTGTGCCATATCGAAAGTTATTCGTTTTAATAATAAATCCTATTGTCAAGGAAGAAAAAATTGGTTAAATTAGCTGCAGTGAGAGATATCTGAGAAAAGTGGATAAAAATTCTACCAAAATTATATCTGAATAAAAATATTGCTGTAGATGAACAATTAGTAGGATTTCGTGGCTGATGTCTTTTCAAATAGTATATACCAAATGAGCGATCAAAATATGGACTATGTGACAGTGAAACTTCGTATGTACTGAAAAAGAACAAGGGTCAAGGACAGAGAAAAATCGGGAAATGCTAGTAATGATTTTACTTATGGGTACTCGGGACATAATGTTCGGGCGATAATTTTTTCACATCTTATAATTTAGGATCTTCTAAGACGAAAAATGACTTGCTTTATTTCTTCTCATGCTTGGCACCATTAGAAAAAATAAATCAGAACTTCCTGAACAAATGCCAAACAAAGAAGTTTATACCTAATTATTTTAATTTATAGAAGATACAACATTTATAAACTACATCCTAAAAAAGAAAAATGCTATTTTTATGAGCACTTTACATCGTGACAAAAAAGTTAGCATTAGACCTGACTAAAAAAACATTAATGATCTTGGAATATAATTCAATTAAAAGGGCAGTGGATACTCTTCATCCATTTTTAAACACATGCACTTGTAAAAAAAATCGCTGGCCCGTGATGGTATTATATAATATGCTTGATAATTCTGCATACAATGCATTTGTTCTAGGCACTTCAATACATAGTGAAGGAACGAAAACAAATGGGCTAAACGAAGGCTATTTTTGGAAGAATTGCTAAGATAATTCATTTTTCCACTCATTGAAACAAGGCCACAACTACCAAGACTTGAGAACTCAATAAAAATATTGAAAGGGAAAACATACCATCAGGATCTGATGAGAATACTTGATTGTGTGCCAAACCCACAAGGTGCAAGCTTTGTCTATCAGGCTGAGACAACAAAACTAATATATTCTATAATTGTAAGAATCAGTTTTGCAAATCTCATGCAAGATATTATTGTTCAAATTGTAAATAGAGATAAGTTTCAATTTCGAATATTTTTATAGGTGATTTATATTATTAGATCTATTTTTAAATTTATATTATTGTTTAAACCACTTCTTAAATGTCACCTGTCAGTTATCGCGAGAAATGTTAGTTTCTCATACTGACCCGCATGCTACATACATGAAGTAAATACGAACAGAACAGCAGAGTTAACAGATATGTATTGTTGACTAAATATATAAGTGAAATACTTCTTTAAAAAAAAATCACATAATTCGATTTTGTTGATCAAATAAATTAACGCCGTTTTTTTTTTAATTAGTAAACTCTTTTTAAAAATCATCATAACGAACTCTCATATTCATTTTGTAATGAGAAGCGGCTCCAGTGTTTTTGTATTGATACTAGAGCAACATTTCGCTCCCGCCTCCCTTTTTTTCTCTTTCCTTCCTAACCATGCTCCCCCCCCCCCCCCTACTGATTACCAGCATTGCTGTGAGTGACGATTCAGGAAAAGAAAAAATTTTTGGCATTATAGTTTTTCGCTATACATCCGTAAATTTCCGTAGCTGTTGGAGGGTATGCCATAATGTAATTATGGCTGTTTTCTTTTTTTATTAATATATTGAAACAAATTTTTAAATAAAATCGTGCTTGTTTTAATCAAATTTCTGCCTCCATGCTGTAGAATAATTATGTAATTTATCTTTATTTCTTTTGGAATACTTTTACTCAAATCTTTATTCTGTTTGACTTGTGTGATTCTGTGTTTTTATTAACCCTTATTATGGTGTCTGCTGCTTAAATAATTGAAATCTATTATTTGAAATGCTTGTAATTATTGTGAAAGTAGATTAGGTTAAAAACTCAGTTTGCACTACCTATTTTTAATTAGCTGTGTGCTTACAATATATAATTAAAATTATTATTCATTGAAATGTAATATCTTAAAAGTATCTGCAAGCATTGCTCTTTATTAGATATATTTTTTTTTTTAATATGAGGCAATTCTTCAGAGTAGTTTTTAGAGCTAAGTATTCATTTTTTGAATTAATAGGTACTTGTGATGCATTTAATTTGTGTAATTTTACTTTCAAAGTTTGTCTCAGGTTGTTTTATTTTTTCTGCAAGAATGAATAATTTATTGTTTTTGAAAAAAGTTTTTCTCTGTTTGAGCCCATTATGTTATTCAACCATCTAGTTGTAGCAATTGCCAGAAACTGTTTTCAAAAATCTGCCACCTTTTGTCGGTGGCTATTCATTTAAAAAAAATAATTAATTCAAAGATATTTTTCTTCAGAGGTAAATATGATCTAATTATTTTTAGTTCAAGGTTTGATTATTTTTATATTTAATCTTCATATTTAAACTTATTTATATATATAAGAGTGTGGAAATACTCTACTTTATAAAGTTTATTTGCTTGTTGATAGATAATTTGATATGTGAAGAGATAGGAGTATATTTATTAGTCACTTATGTCATTCAAGTTGACCATTTGTAAATTTTGTGGAGCAAGTTTTAATGAATTTATAAAGTAGATTTAATTATGACTAACTTTATTAATATCTAAGTCAAGTGACAGAGTGATGGCAAATTTGAGTTTTTCAAAAAATTCTGGCGCTGTTTATTCAAATGTGGAGAAGGCATTTCTAGAAATGTTAATTTCATGCCGAAAGTGCTGAAAAACGTTTTTTGCTGGTAACCAAATATGAAGCTAAGATTATTTGTTGAAATTATAAATGAGAACAGATTATTCTATTACTTATGGTGTTTAAAGTTTTTCTTCTCTTATATTTTTCACTTTCTTATGCAGTTTTTTATATTTTTTACTTCACTTTCATGTCAATATGAAGATTCTGCAGTTTTGCTTGTATATATTTTGAAAATGCATTTGTTAATTTACTGCCTTTAAGACTTTTATATTTTTAAAGCCAGTGTAGATTTGTTTTTGGCGAATGATGTTTATTTCATAATGGTATGCTAATCAAAGACTTTTTTATGACTTAATCACAAGTAGACTATATGGTGGCAAGCAGGAAAATGTCATTGGAAAAGTTCAAGTTAAAATAATCAAATCTTTTTAGAAAGGTGAACTTTTTATGTATATCTTAAAATATGCAAAACGATTTCAGATAATATTCTATCTTGGAACATTTTTTGTTGTTGTTTTTAAAATCTTATTTATGAAAATGAGAATTTTAAAGTATATTATTTTTATTTTACTAGGAATGAGTTATGAAATGGGAGGGCATTAATTTGTTTGGCTAATTTAACTAGTGAATGTTTGAAGGGATGGGTACCTGAGAAACGAAATTTCTGCAAATATCTGATTCTTTTGTTATTTAAGGATGGTATTTTCTGATTAACGAAGTATGTGTTATTTGTAATACTCACTGCATCATAAGTGATAATATTTCAAAAATTAGAATATACAGGTAAACGTCTATATATATAATGAATAGAATGGTGTTTTTAAAGAAACGACAGTGGAGAATTTAGTGAATTCACCCTGTTACACCTTACAAGAATTCTTAGTCTTCTCCAATTCCTGCCTAAGAAGGTAACAAATAATTACCTCATAAGTGAATATATCTGGTTGCAGCAACAATACCAAAGCATTGAAAAGTTTATAAATTTTCAATAATTTGTAAATTCGGTAAATTAACAAATTACTAAATCCTGCAATAATTTGTATTTATGGTGAGCAAATGCGATTTTTCGCGATGTGTTTATATGAAAATATATTAGCCACTGCTTTAATGACAACTTTAAAAGACTTTTTAGCTAGCTCCTGTTGGGCCTTAATCGATGAGATTTTGTCGGACTGAAAATTACTAGTAACGACATCGATGAGGGAAAACAGCCAGAACCAGAAGGAAATTTAGTTAGAATATTGGGAGCAACAGAGCAATGACTTCCAGAGATAATGAAAGCATGAGAAATTATGATTGCATCGTATGTTCTGAAGCATCACCTTTATAAGGCAATTGCCATCCTTGCTTTACATCCATCCTCCACTCGTTTTCGCCAGATTTCCAAAGACATATGTCTTGCCGTGTAAAAGCAGAAACAAATACATATAAATTTGAATATTTTGCTTTCGAAATTGAATGTAATACGCTATTTTACATGGATTTATGTAGAACACTTTCACATTTCGAGTAAGATTTGTCAACGAATTATGTTCTGTTAGCAAGGTTCCATTGCAGTTTATTTCTAGAACCTACTTTACCGTTTCTATATTCCTAATACTATCCGCCTTTGGCGACCAGCTGGTTCGCCGTGAGTAATGTGTTCTAAAATTTTTAATTAAATCACATATTCATTAGCCTTGAAGTAATTCCGAGCGTTGATTGGCCTGAGATTAATATTTTCTTTAAGATGATGGAGGGAAAGTTCTAAAATAACTTGTTTTCCTAATAATATTCTTTAATTTTATAAAGCAGCAAATTTTAATTATTGATTTAGAAGACTGATTGATGTAGCAACTTTTATTTAAAATATTTTGTAAAATATGGCTCACAGAGCTAAGTATGAAGAAATCTAAAACTCATTATTCATAAATGTATTGTTTGTCTCAAGCTACATAAAATGTAATTATTTACTTCATTTAGATCAAATTAATAGTATTAAACAATATATATGCCTATTAATAATATTTTACAAATTGGCCATTGGACCGGAATTTGAATGCATATCCTGTATAAATAAAGATAATTTATTGAATTAATGATTTAGATATTGCAAACGATCATAGAATCCTTTGCCTTGCATTTTTTATAGAAAATATCACATTTTATATTTCTTTTATTTTATCCAGTCACGTGCTAAAAGTTGCATTTCTTTAGATTTAATTTGCGATGATAGCTGTTTTTTTTTTTTTTAAATTTGAACTTCCGTCATTGTTTTATTTTATCCAGTCACGTGCTAAAAAAACATTGTTAAAATATTTCTTTAAAAATTCGGTAAAAATAGATGCTTAAGTTATATATTAAAACACTGATACCATTAGAAAGCTAATTTTTTAATCTTTAAATTGATGTAAAAATCATGTTTGGGCGATAATATTTTCGGAAGTTATAGCGGAAAAACGTCGAAATTTCGCTTAAATTTTAATTAATTCTAATTCTAATTAAAAATTCGAAAAAAGGGCTCCGAGGTGCACATTCCCGACCTCCAAGGTATACATGTACCAAATTTGGTAGCTGTAGGTCCAACGGTCTGGCCTGTAGAGCGCCAACACACACACATTGAGCTTTATTATAAGTATAGATTTCAATCTTGTTTCATTTGAGTTATAAGTGAAAATATTTCTCAAATATCTAATATGTTTTAGGTTTATACAAATATATATAGGAAGAAGATACCACTTAAAATTGTTAGTAGTTTTATTAAGATGGATTTGTAGGAATATATTACATATTGTGGTGGAATGTAGATTATAATCTGTGCAGGAAGCAACAGGACATATGTTTTCAGGAACATTTCTTTTATAATAAGATTCACACACTCAATAAACATAAAGACGAGATATTCACCCATATAGCTTAACAGTACAGCATCACATCTTATTACACTTACAGTTTATTATGGGATGGCCTAATCAGGCATTACCATCTAGTGTCCAAAGGAGAACATAAGAGTAATGTAACTGCTACAGTATAATATTTATATCATCCCTTTACATGTAGAATGATTTTTTAAAATTCATAAACAGAAATAACTGAAAATCCTGAGTATCATTTTAGGTGTTATTGTATGTGGAAAATAAGTTATCAGGGGATAAACATTTATTAATGATAAATTTAGTAGTCTTAATGTCATCTAAATTTTAATGTTAAAGAAACTGTACAATCAGCTGTTGGATGCAAATACATTTTTAGATTTGTGAAATATAGAAATCTTTTAATGCAGAGATTAAAAGAAAATCTAAATTGCACTAAGCAAATTAATATTTTTGCTTATATCTTATTTACATCTTGTAGGCATTTAATGTTTGCATATTCCCAATATGTAGTAATGAGATTCCTTGTACCTTTCTTATGTCAGCCTATCCATGTTCCCTTCTTTATCACTCAGGAATGAAAATTCCCATCCGCGAAATACTCGATTCAATCTTGTCCATATTTACTGATAAAGCTTGGATATTTAACATCTAAGAGTATGAACTGCTTTGTTTCTAACTTATTTTCTTTATCGAATTCTCTAATATACTTATGAAACAATCTCTTTTCTGTATACTTCTTAATATGCGAGATACATTTATAATTGTTTTTGTGTTTGAACTAATTGCGAAAACTAACGGCACTAGTTTGTAAAACTAATTTTGAAAAACGTAGGTAGTTTTTATTTTATTGGTAATAGAATCAGCACAATAATTTTTTTTCCTAAAGTTACTGTTAGTACATTAATTAATTATGTACGAATGTTAGTACATTAATTATATAAACTGTAAAGTGCAAGGTATTTGGAAAGAAAAATGAAACTAAATATACTTCGTAACAATTGGTTATTTTTGAGCATCAAGCTTGAAAACGATATGTACTTAACTTGCTGTTTCAAATATTGTGTCTGTTAATTTGAGAATTTTTCTATATAATTATTGAATTAATATAGGTTTTGCCTTTCACTTGGAGATTTTTTGATATTTTCATATGTTTTTTGCTATTGGTGATGAAGTGAAGCGTTTTGCATATTTTAGTAAAAAGTGTACTTTTATTCGTATAATTCTTTTTAAAAATTCGTGTATTTGAAAGAGAAAAAAAAATTCCAGGTCCATTTATTGGAAAGGAATCGCTGCTTTTTTAGTGCTAATTCATGTAGCTGAATTTTTCAAAACTATTATTGAGAATAGGTGTATCATATTTAAAAATATACCCCCCCCCCTTTTTTTTTTTTGCTATCGTTATTGTCAGTAGTAAGCAATTTATTTGCTGCTGTTTTTTAAATATGAAATTAAAGCGAATTTTGACCCTTAGCTCTCCGAAAAGTTATTCGATGCATAAATACTTGCCGAATAAGAGGACATGTTTATTGCTCCGAAAAATTAATATATTAGGTTGGGGAAAAAGAAATCCATTATTTTTACGTGAACTTCAAGACTTTATTTAACATGTTTTGCATTGTCCGATTTAGGTCAAATATGCACCATTTTGTTCTATAATTTGTTGCCATTTTAATGGTAGCTTCATTATGCCTCTCTCATAAAAGTCTTGGTCCTTATTAGCGAAAAACTCCAGCAATTGATTTTCACACTCTTCCCTTGATGCCAATTTCTTATCACTAAAAAAGTTTTGCAATGCAAGAAAAAGATGGTAATCGCTTGGTGCGAGGTCCGGACTGTATGGTGGATGCATCAAAACTTCCCAACCAAGCTCCTGGAGTTTCTGACGAGTCACTATAGAAGTGTGTGGCCTGGCGTTGTCCTGATGGAACACGACACCTCTTCTGTTGGCCAATTCTGTCCGTTTCTGGTCAATTGCTCGCTTCAGACGGTCCAGTTGTTGACAATAGATGTCTGAATTTAATGTTTGGCCATATGGAAGCAACTCGTAATAAATGATTCCTTTCCAATCCCACCAAACGCAAAGCAGAACCTTCCTGGCCGTTAGTCCCGGTTCGAATCGACGAAACCAAAATTGCGCGTAATTAGCTGTTACAGTATCGGGACCATAAACACTATTCACATTTTCAGCCGCCTGACTTGCATTTTCGCCCTTATCAAAGAAAAACTGTAAAATGTACCGAATTTTCTCTTTGTTGACTTCCATCTTTAACGCCGTGTAACTCAGAACTGAATGGACAAAACAAAAAACTGCAAACGAATTCTTTTAGTGCGAACTGTTACCTTGACAACGAGCATAAATTTGAAATTGTTTGATCGATAATTTACGAGATATCGATCACTACAGCCATCTACCGAAAAAATAATGGATTTCTTTTTCCCCAACCTAATATATGATTTTTTTTATTGAATTTTCTCTGAAAATTAATCTACATATTTTTACCAGTCAACATTAAAGAAAATAATTAAATTAAGCGACACTGATGCATTGCCTTGAATGGTGCGTGAGAAGAGACATCGGAGTGCTAAGGGTTAAATTTGTGACATAATTGCTATTATTTATTTGAGATATTTATGCTCTTAGGAAATGCTTCATTTTATTGAAAGAACCCTTATTGGTTCTCATTTGGTGTTTTTTTCTTGTGAAACATGCAAAATATGTAAGAAAGAGAATGACATTGTGTTATAATAGCTATAAAAATATGGTCTTGTATTATTAATGTTGTACATTTTGCTGTTAGTCGCAGATAGATTTTGGAGTAAAGTAGCAAGAAGAGAATCAAAATGAATATTGACTACATAAAATGTTGCAAGAAAGATTTCTTTTTTTTTGTGTGTGTGTTGTATGCCTTGTTTTAATTTAATTTTTATTACAAAGGCTGTGTGAAAATCGTTTTATTGATGTCACATTAATTTTGTTTTCCTGTATGGGACTTTTTTATAATGTAATTTGTCATATGTATTCTGTTCTTTTGAAGCTTAGTATACTTTTAAAATAAATTTTGTTGCATAATCTACTAGTGTATCTTATGATTATTAATTAATTAAATTATAATTTGTTTACCGTGAAAGCTTCTCCAGCACCACTTCTTTGTATCTGACCGTTAACTAAGAAAAAGAGCAGTTAGTGACTTTAATTGTAACTAGTGATGTGGCAGTCATTTTTCTATACCGTTCACTAGTCAATAAAATTCCCTTTCTTTTTAATTTTGTGCTTGAGTTTTATTCTTGTTACTTTCTCTTCTTAATGTAAATAGTTATTTCCCTAGTCAATACAATAATTTCTGGTATTTTATTATTGGCATTATTACACTTGTTAGTTTCTAATTTTCAGTATAACTAATAGGGTGATGAAAGACTTTTCTAGGGTGTGTAACGTCATGAAAAGTGCTTAAATTAGAAAACCATTTCCAAGCACCTTAAAAGGGCTTGATTTTGAAATAAGGTTCTTAATTTTCTCGAGAAGTGCAAAGGAAACGTTTTGAGAGGTACCCACACGTATTAAGATAACACTTAATGATTTCTTCCCACTCCCTTTTAACAATACACATTGCATATTGTAATATTGGGAAGGCTATCCCTATGAGGCAGTGCTAAATACATACTATGTTCTACCTCTTCCGATTCGAAAAATCGTCAGAAGTCAAAGATGATAAATTATTTGCCTTATTTATACCGAATAAATGTACGCTTAAGATTTTTTATGTGTTAAAGAAAAATATGCAGATTGGTGCGATCAACGGAAAATAAGAATACAGAAGGATAAATTTGATGACCCCCATCAAGAGATGTATCGAACATGGGGGAAGATGCCCGAAAAACGTAGTCTGGCTTGTTTAATCCATTACACATTTTAATCGCAGTTCTTTTCAATATGTCTTACGAGGGACCTCTTTTGAACTATCTGTTTAAGGGGTTTTTACTATACTATACTAGACTGAATTTAATTCATTGCTGTATGTAATTACGTCATAAAACGTTGATTGCATATGTTCCAGTATGATGAAATTTTAGCTTGAAACCATAGGTTTTCGATCATGATTTTTTATGTATGTGTGTTAACCCATTTCAAAATATGTTAAGAGCAACGTGCAGCATAAACCATTGAAGTTAGAAACATTAAATTTAACAAAAAGTTACTTCTTGAATGTTTGAGGCCTACTAAGAACGGATTTTTCAGACTCTTAATTAGAAGTTAAATTGGAAAATAAAATCGAATTTTAATGTGTTTCTGCTATAACATCAAAGTTTGTCGCACAAAATCTTATTTTACACCGTTTAAAAAGTTGACTTTCCGCTGGTACTAATTTTGTTTAAATGAATGCACTTTTTTTTTTTTAAATTTAGCTCTTGGTTTATGGAAAATTAAATTTAAACACAATTAATAACGACGATTTTTATTGTAACGAAATCTAAAACGATATCATTGCTTCATATTTAAATCACGTTAAACGTGTTAATGTCGTGATAAAAGAAAAATGCTTTATTTGCTTTAATTTAAAATTCAAAACTGTTCTATGAATAATCTCTGTTTGTTGAATGTTAAATGGTAAGACAATGGAATATATTATCTCTTGCTAACTTCACAAAAGGCTTTTATAAAATGCATTAACTACCATTTTTTTAATTTTCGTTTTACAACTTCGTGAATTTGCTTCCGTTACTTATGAAAACCTTATCAAAAGTAATGCGAAATCATTTTTTTTTTCATTTATCCGTAAAATATATGATTACGTTCTTCTGTAATTTTTTTAAAGTTTAAGTAGGAAGTTTTTATTTATTTTTGTACATAGATTAAATAACAGGTTTCTATTAAATTTTCAATATGTGAAACGTTCCGAAAATCCATTTGCTAAACTTATTTTTTTATAGCCTGATGAATTCGGTTTTATCATTCCTGATCTTATTATTATTTATTTTTTAAAAAAAAAACCTTGATTCGCAAAACTTAACTACTACATGACTTTTTTCAGTCTGTAATATTTGACAATTATGCCAATTCTCTTATAGTTTCTTGGAATGCTTTAGCTCTTAGATTTGCAAGGCTGCAAATAAAATATTCTAAATTGCTATTTATTGCGAGGCTAAAAGGAAATCTGATTTCTATGCCAGTCATGTGAGATTTTATTTGTTGCTGCATATATAAAAATCAAATGCAAACTTTTGACTATATGCTTTTCGGTCAGATTTTTGGTAATTAATGTGCTTTTACATCAATGTCTACATTTTCACAAAGAATATATCCACCTAAATTAGTTAGTTGTTGTTAATTTTGAGAAATAAAGATACACGAGATTTTTATTATTCATCTTCTAAATATTGGCTTAATTTTTTTTGGTTATGATTTTTTTTTTGGTCAAAACGAAAAATTTATTTTACAATAGAAGATGTTGTGCTTCTATAGTGTTGCGGAAGTGAATATTATAATTTTAAAAATACACATGTAAACATTTTTCTGTAAAAACTAAGCATTCTCATTAAACAGAAAATATATTACGCCAAGAAAATACGCTGTATAAAGATGCTTAATGTTTGCAACAATTTCTCACTACGCACCCTGTTTGCAACAATTTCTCACTACGCACCCTGTTTTCAAAAATGCTGAAAACCATTGCGAATTACAAATTTAATGCGATTTCTCATAATCCAAGATATTAATGTGGAGTTTTATAGTCGTTAAAATAAAAGTTAACCTTGTATTTTGGGTGGGCAAGGGTGATTGTTAGTGAGGGATAAAACATGTAATTGTTACAATTTTGATTAAGATATAAAGGCTTTTCACTTAACCTATCTTATCTAGAATAAGAACTTGATTAGAAGTACTTGAAAGTCTCGATCTGGCCCGATCAAATAAAGGGTAGCGTTTTAATCAAATTACTTTAATTTACAGAAAAAATACTCTTTATCATCTAGGTTAAGTGGGTTCTATGTACAACACCACAAGATTAGTTCCACGAAATATTTCATAGAAACTCACGAGAACAGCTAACCAGCCGTCAAAGTCTCACGCTAGTATCGGTATTAGCTCCAGGAATCCCCCGAATTCCTCGGGTGGAATTTTCTCTCGAACGCTTTGCTTTCACCGATCTCTCCTCCGAACCTCCTTCACCAAAACTCCTCGTCTCCCCAAAAAACTCGCCTTTTCTCTCTTCTTTCAACTCCACCTCTCATCCACATTGGAGCATTTGGGCTCCCGATTCTCCAATCGTCGTTCAGCAAAAACTTCACTGGTCTACAGTTGACCGCAGGGATGTTCGTGGTTCACAATGGAAAGAATGCAGGCTACACTTCTGTGTCGCAAACACGATTAGTGCACGGGTGGTCCTTTATCTGGACTCCCTGTAAAAGGCCAGATGTCCGCTCTTAATCCATGGTTACACGACCTGCCTCCTCACAGATTTGGACATAAGTCAGGTATCCGACCCACTGGGGGACCACACCCCCGCATAGCCACGAGGATGCGTTTCCCCTTCGACCCCTCCTGCGGTTTTCTGGACTCCTTTGATGCCTGGGCAGCTTACCGACAATTTGTCGGTAGAGTCGATGGGTATCAAAGAAAACAACAAGAGGGGTCGAAGGGCAGCACGTGGCTCATCTGCAGACGGGTGCAGGTCATGTAACCGGCCCTTTAGAAGGAGGGTTCTCCACCTGTCCATCTGTAAGCAATTACACTGCCAAAAAATGTCGCCATTGAGGAGACCAGTCTGGAAATGGCAATTATGGAGCGTGTGAAAAAGAAACCATCATGATCAGGCTGGGGTAAAGCTGAATCATTACAGTACGCATGTCAACTCGCTTTGGAAAGTAACTCGCAGACATCTTATCAAAATTTTTCTCATTCTATCCTTCAAACTTTTAAGAGGAACCTTTTGATAGCAAAATTTCATAATGAATGAATGGCCTACAATCTATATAGTATTTAGGTTATTAATATTCAAGGTTCTAAATTCTATCATAAGAGAAACCATATAATTAATCTTTGAATAATAAATTAGTTCGAAAACCAAGTCACATTGTGCGTATTGTCATAAAGGGGCTTAAGTATAAAAACCATTTTAGAAAGGTTTTTTGTTTGCTTTTCCTAGACATTGAAGTTATAATCGAAAGCAGTCTCAGATCTTTGTTTACTAGAAGTCTGAATAAAGAAAACCGATGAATTAAGATGTTTCGAGATATGTTAAGATAAAGCTTTTGACTCACTCCTCCCCCTCTCTCTTTCTTCAACCTTTAGCACAACCTAGCCTATATTAAAATACTTCTCATTCTCGGATTCTGAAACCCACCGCGTTTTTGTGCATGCATCCGAACACGTTTACCTCGTCTCAGGGAGGGTTTTATCCGAAGATATATACATTTAGCAATAAGGTGAAGGATAATTCTCGGAATTAAGAGGCCCCAAAACCTTTCGGCGTACCACCCCTTGACGAAGTGCCAGTGCTAGTCTCGGAATCCTGAAACGAACAGTACTGGAATGGTTATGCGGAAGGAACGGTGCGAAATAAGAACTATGCCAAATTTGTTTTGCTTCAAAAGACTTTTGAACTTCTTTAATTTTTAGCGTTTTAGATGGTGAAGAATTTATTTCATTTATGACTAGTTAGAGTTATTTTAACCCTTTATGGGTTCTTAAAGAAGAATACGCAGATTGGCTCCGATAGTTAGACAAAAAAGATTAAAGCTAGATGTATTTCGTGCATAAAAGAGATCGATATATCGAATATATGAGATGCTACCCTAAAAACAAACGTGAAAGGTAAGTATGGCATTTAATTGTGTTTATTCTTATTACAGTGAATCCTGTTTAGTATGTACAACGTTTGATCATCGTTCTCTTTAACACGTTGTTTTGGAGCAATTCCTTATTTGGCCAACAAAAAAATGTACTGTACGATATTGTGCTGTAATTCGTTGCGTTGCGTAATTATGTTAGTCGATTGAGTAAAATGTAGTGTGAAGAAATTTTAATTAGAAGTTCCAAGTTTTCGAAGATCGGGATTTCCATTACTTTTCAATATCCCCATTCTTTTGAAAATTATTAATCGTTCGACCGGTTTTAACAAATTTTTTTATTTACAGGGTGGCCATGAAATAACTTTTCTTGCTTGGCTGTATCCACAGCTAAAACGAATAAACGAAATGAAATCATATTTCATACATATACTGTGGAAAGCATGGAAAAATAAATTCCTCAAGGAAAAAAAAATTAGAACCAAAAAGGAGGAGAAATATTGACGCTGTTGTCACGTGTGACCGAGGAACACGTTTCACTTTCATTTTAATGCTATGACTGACCTTCTAAAATATTGTGGGGAGCTGAGGCTCATTTTTATTTTAATTGATATGTCAGTTCTCAGAATTGCCATATTTGGGCGCGTAAATGTCCCAAAATGATCCAAGAAATGCTATTGTATTCCCGGAATGTGACCGTGTGGTGCTATTTCACGGCCAATTTCATAATAGGACAGTAATTTTTGTGAAATCTCACTCAAACAGGCCTCATTACCTGTACTATTAATGGCGAAAAATATGGGCAAATACCCCAAACTTTTGTTAACCCGCAATTGCGGCAAAGATTGTGCTTAGATTCAATAATTTTCATTCAAAATGGAGCACGGCCACATATTCATCATTAATTACAAGGCATTTTACGACAGCAATTTGATATTGAGAAAGTTATCAGTCAATAATTTCAGACGGAATGGTCGCACCGTTCTTAGGGCATCGCCCAATGTAATTTTTGGTTGTGCGGATACTTGAAGTCCGTATTGTACGCTGGTGTGGTTCCAAGCCCACATGTCTTGAAACAGAACATAAGAAGGCTATTATGAACAGCGAAAATGGCAATTTACACTCAGTACTAGAGAATGCCATATACCGTATGCAATATGTTGTACACAGTTAAGGTCAGCATATTGAAAATGTTACACTGAAATCAGGGGATCTTAATGTTGATGAATAAAATATTTTCTGTGAGTTTCATGAATTCATTCCCAACTATACTCCTACGGCACCAGCATTTCCTCTATCGGCACTTTTTGGTATTGTTTTTAACTTCTGCTGGAATCATCTTCTCATGCCTTCCACAGTCTAAATATGAAATGGAATTTCATTCCATTTTAACTGCATATGCTGCCAAACAGGAAAAGCTATTTTATGGCCACGCTGTGCATAAATTATGACTTTTGTATTTAAAACTTAAAAGAACTTTTTAAAAAGGCTTTTCGAAATATATTTTTTAAGGTTCAGATTCTACAGTTTTTTTATAACTCTTGCATGATCTTTTTGACGGTTGTGTGTCACTTGGGATCACTCATCATTAACTAGTGCTATATGAGCTGAAGAATTAAAAGGGCTGCCATATTATAAAATTTATCTTTGAACATAAAGTTTGGAGAATTGACAACGAATGACACAAGATAATCTTAGTCAGTATCAGAATGACACTTCATTTCTCTGATAACGGAATGGACCTTCTGAGGAAAAATGCTGTTCGTCATAATGATTGTTCTTTGAAATAGACGATTATATCGTGTTTTAGAATTGTGGAAATAATAAACTAAATGAGGTACATTTTCTAGTAAAAATCAATAAAAAAGAAATACACATATAATTTTCCCTTACCATAAACACATTCCTAGAAATTACAATTCTGATGAGTATAATATTAATTGAATCTAATAAACCGAAGTATAATTTTCAAATTTAATTTTTATGGCTTGCTTCATTTGCCTAACAGAATGAAAAAAAATATACATAAATTTCTTACTTACTTTTCTATCATTTCAATTAATCGAAAGAATGAAAGTACTAATTTATCTTCTATTATTACTTAAAACTTCTACAAAATCATTACATTCCTGTTATAAATATTTAAAATAGTACAAACAATTAAATAAATTATCTTAACTTCATTATAGTTTTGAAAAAACTATAATGTCACTGTCCCCGGTCACTGTCCCCAGAGGTGACTCCCAGCGTATAGGCTTCGACCAGTATTATTGCAGGTATCGAGGCTAGGATATTCTAGAGCCGGTAACTACCATCCCTTGTTGGGCTCCGTGGTGGGCGATGCCGTCAGGCCCGAATCTTTCCTAATATCGCATGGGCTTTTTTAATTTTCAACACGCTTTTTCAAAAAATTTTATAGTTTTTCTGAAAAAAAAAATGGTATGAAGAATATTTCCCCCATTTTGATTCACAAAAGTATCGTTGCACTCGTCGGAGAGGTAATATCAATTAAAAAACTGAATAAAGGAAAACTACTAATAGAAGTCATGAATATGACACAATCGGGAAATATATTGAAATTTGGAAAAATAGGGAACATTGATGTCAATGTCACTCCGCATCGAACACTCAATCATTCCAGAGGTGTCATTTCTGAAAGTGAACTTCAAAGAGATCTGGAGGAAGACTTACTGGAATGTCTGAAAAATCAAAAAGTCATAGCCGAATTACAATCTAACGAAATGGTCAAAACTTTCCAACAAAACATCTCATTCTTACATTTGACACACCAGTATTACCAAAATCCGTTAAAATAGCTTATTTAAACTGCAATGTTAAACATTTTATACCTAACCCTCTAAGCTGCTTTAAATGCCAAAAGTTTGGTCACGCAATAACAGCTTGCCGGGGAAAACAAATTTGTGCTTGGTGATCTTCCGGGTCACGAAAGCAACACATGCAATTCTACTGAGGCGAAATGTCATAATTACGATGGTGATCATCCATCTTATTCCAGATCATGCCCACGCTATGAACAAGAAAAAGAAATCCTGACAGTTAAGATAACAAAAAAATTCACTTTGCCAGAGGTTCGAAAAAAAGTCATAGACAGGACACTAAAACCAAATCTTTCTTATTCATCAGCACTAAATTCATCAACTTCCCCTTCACAACAAACAACCTCTGCCGTAAATAATCTTACATCAACTACAGTAGCAAATACTCATGATGATAATGAATTTATAACAATTAAAAAAAGTGACTGGCTTGAGCTTGTAGCAATTAAAAAGTCTTGGAAGATAGCCTCATCCTCTACCGTAATATCACTGACAAATATTAATTCAATTCCTGTACAGGAAATTCAATCAAATCCACATTACCCTATCATTAGCAGTGATGAACAAATTCATTTGCAACTCCTACAAATTACTAATCAAATATAAAGACGGCGTTAAATAAATCTTCAATTAATCCCGATATAGCTTTATTAACAAATAATACCTCCCTTGTGAAACCTAATACAAAATGTGCTTGGGAAAAAAAAAATTATGAAAAAATCGAATGATAAAGTTAAAGAATCAAAATTTAGCAAACGGGATCGCCTGCTAGGCAATAAAAGAGATCAAAATGTTGTAAATACTTTTTCAAACCGATCACCTTCCCGACAAGATTTTTTGAAAGATTCTCGAAATAAAAAATTTAATGATGATGTTAACGAGAGCGATCCCCTTCTTAAAGTTCATCCATCTGAAGACAATATGTCCGCAGTGAGGTTGAGGACCTCTCACTTTCACCGTAGTCTTCAGCTTTGTCATGTTTCCTTTTTTTTTTTGTTTTTTTTTTGGGTCTTTTTTGTTGATGGCTGCATTTATTTCCTGGAATTGCAGAGGGTTTATGAGCAAGTCTTCAGAACTAAGAGACCTCATAAATAAATATCAACCAACATTTATTGCATTGCAAGAGACATATCTTAAAACAGATAAAAATAATATTCCTAACTACCAACTTTTTAGCAAGCACCATATACAAAACAGAACTACTGGTGGTGTTGCAATTCTTACAGCTGGTAATATACCATCCACACCTTTGATTCTAAATACTAATCTTCAGGCAGTTGCGATCCGCGTTCAGATACAATCTTTGATTACCGTTTGCAGTCTCTACTTGCCTCCCAACGAATCAGTTAACCAAACAGATCTTAATGTCATGATTTCCCATCTCCGTTCATTATCTTGGGTAACTTTAACGGTCATAAAGCTTTATGGGGTAGCTATAGTTCAAAAGCACGAGGTCAAAAAATCGAACAACTGCTTGTTGATCATAATTTATGCCTTTTAAATACCATGAAAAAACCCACTTTCACTTGCCAACGTGAACATTCCATTCGCTTGATCTGGCAATTTGTTCTTCAGCACTGTTACCGTTTCTAAACTTAACTGTTGATTATGATCTATGTAATAGTGACCACTTTCCTTTAATTTTAACAGATAGTAGACACAGTACAACTGGTTCTTTCCATCCTCCTAAATATATCTTAAATGCAGCAAACTGGCAAAAGTTCACATCTCTGGCTAATATTAATTCTAATATAATCAAATCTTCGACTATTGAAGAAGCACTAAAACATATTGTCAATACTATAATCGACGCAGCAGACAATTCTATTCCAAAGAAGTTTGGTAATTGAAGAAAACAAAATAAGCCTTGGTAGAATGCCGATTGCCAAAAGGCATTCAAAAAACAAAAAAAGGCCTGGAGTATATTTAGAAGATATCCCACCACACGAAATTTTATCTATTTTAAAAAGGCCAGAGCAGAATCTCGAAAAATACTACGACGCAGTCGACGGATTTCTTGGCGAAACTTTGTCTCTAATATCACCTATAAAATATCCAGCCGTGAATTGTGGAAAAAAGTAAAAACAGCATCTGGTGTTTCTCACACAAATACAGTCTCTATTTTAGTTCATAAAGGAAATGCAATTTCATCCTTTAAAGATATTGCAAATTGCATAGCAGCAACTTTTGCGTATACTTCTAGCAGCCAAAATTACACTCCAAAAATTTTGTATTACAAAGAAGTTGCTGAAAAACAAAGGTTAAACTTTAATTCTCAGACTTCGTTGCCCTATAACTTCCCTCTAGCGTTTCTGGAATTTCAATCATGCTTGTCTAGTGTGCGCAATTCTTTTCCAGTACCCGACAATATTAGCTATGCGAAGATCAAAAATTTAACAGTTGAATCTCAAAAAGCCTTATCGCTTTTCTACAACCGTATCTGGCTCGAGCATTGTTTTCCTACCATTTGGCAAAATGCAATAATAATTCCATTGTTGAAACCAGGGAAAGATCCTCAAGACCCATCAAATCTTCCCATTGCTTTGGCCTGTTGCCTCTGTAAATTGCTTGAGCGTATGATTAATCGTAGACTAATTTATTACCGGGAAAACAATAACTTTCTTCATCCATCTCAAGATGGGTTTCGGAAAGGTCGTAGCACGACCGATAATCTTCTGGCCCTTGAAACAGACATCCGCCTCGCATTTTAACAAAAAAAGCACTTAGTTTCCATATTTTTTGACATCGAAAAGGCATATGATCGTACCTGGCGGTATGGGATTTTGAAAGATTTGCATGATCTTGGACTAAGGGGAAACCTACCTATTTTTATAATGAATTTTTTGAAACTCAGGAAATTTCAAGTCAAAATGCAGTCTGAATTTTCAGATTTTTTCATCCAAGAGGAGGGGGTTCCTCAACGCAGCGTGTTAAGTGTGACGCTTTTTATTTTAAAAATCAATAACATTTTAAGACAACTATCGCCTTCTGTGAAGGGCCATTTATACGTTGACGACCTGTACGTTTCATGAACGGTGATTAATATGAATTTTATACAACGACAGTTTCAGATTGCAGTTAATGGTATCACACAATGGTGCAATAAAAATGATTTTGATATTTCTACATCTGAAACTGCGGGTTTGCATTCTTGTCTTAAAAGAAATTTACATTCTAACCCAGAAATCAAATTAAATGATGAAATCATTCCATTTTTGGACGAGATCCGGTTCTTGGGTATAATCTTCGACAAAGAGATGACTTTTCTTCCTTATATTAAATTATTACCGAAAAAATGTGAAAAATCTTAAAAGTCTTGTCATCTACAGCTTGGGGAGCAGATAGAGACTCTTTGCTTAAAATATATAAAGCTACGGTGCTCTCTAAATTGGATTATGGCAGCGAAATAAATGGATCTGCAAGGGAAAGTGTTTTAAAAAAACTGGACCCTGTCTATCACACAGCACTCAGACTTTCTTCCGGAGCTTTTAGGACATCCTCTGTGTAAAGTCTTTATGTCCAATGTTATGAACCTTCCCTTGATGCAAGAAAACAAATGCTGTCCCTGAATTATTATTTTAGAATCCAATCAAACAGGAATCCTACATTTTATAATTTTAAACTTCGCCCTTATTTAAATAGACTGCAAGAGGCTAGAAAGTCGTCCATACCAGTATTTTTTTACAAGAGTCCAAAACTTCCTTTCAGAAAACCTGCAGAATCAACACGTGACTCCGCAACTGGTAAATGGCTTTCCACCTTGGGAAAATATTAATATCCAATTTTCAAATCCATTCAACACTTTTAATAAATCCGAGACAACAGAAGATATTTATCAGCAAATTTTCCTTGAACACAGACAGCAATATGAAGACTTTCTTCCAATTTATACATGTAGTGATTGGATTTTCGAAGCGTTAACAAAATAAATGTTCATAGATGGCGCTAGGCAACTAGCGTGAGTGTAATGGAAAGAGTGAGATTATTCGAGTGTTAGCTCTTAGCGAGGGAGTTACTGCGCAGAGTAACTCCAACGAATCTGGAATAAAAGTGTTAAGTTTTTCTATTTGACTATTTTTTTTTTCTAAGCACTCACGAACCAGCCACGACAATACCGATGGGTCAAAATCATCTAATCCTGTCGGTTTTGCTGTTGTCTTACCAGATACAGTAATTTCTTTTACACTTCATTCCTTTTGTTCAATTTTTACGGCTGAAATAACTGCTGTTTTATATGCATTAGAAGAACTTTCTCAGGGACCGGAAAAAAAGTTTATCATTTATACTGACTCTCTAAGTGTTTTACAATCACTAAATTCGTTTTACCTCCATCCTCATTATCATCCTTTGGTTTTCAAAGTTAGAAATTTTTAACTGACTTCTCGGGAATTTATTACTTTACTCTGTTGGATACCACATGTAGGAATTTTGGGCAACGAGAAGGCAGACAAAGCTGCATGGGAAATATTTCAGTGATCACATCTATTCTTATAGGCAATTTAAATAAGCACACTAAAAGGCTTCTTTATTCCAAATGGCAATCTCAGTGGGACCTTGAAACTAACAATAAACTACATGCCATAAAACCTCATGTACAACCATGGTCTTCATTACCAAATCGAAAAGCAGACACAGTGTTCACTCGTTTACGTATTGGGCATACCAGATACACACATCTTCACTTGTTGCTGGATGGACAACCACCTCTGTGCTCTCAATGTGACTGTCAAATGTCTGTCCAACATATAATATCAGAATGCCCACGTTTCAGTGCCCAGCGTTTGATATTTTTTCTAAAAGCGACCCCCCCCCCATTACCTTTGTTACTTGGCAAGACACCACATGCCCAAAATTTTGCATTTTTAAAGTCTATCAAATTTTATGCACTCATTTAAATTTTGTTTTTTAAAGTCTTTCTTATAAACATTGCCCGTTTTTAATTATTGAAGATTTATATGGTTTTAACAATGGTTTGTCGCAGCATAGTCAAAATATGGCTCTTTCCCCAGAAAAATCCAAACAAATCCAAATTAAATTGCAGCAGATAGCTCCAGACATCTTGAAAACATGCATGTCTTTTAATTATTTAAAATATATACTGACCTTTTAATTCATTAGTATAAATAATTAAGTATTTGCTAACAAAAATTAAAATAGAGGTTCCTTTAGATTTCAATTTGTATTTTCTTTCTTGATTAATCAAAACAAAAGTTGTGATTATGTTTTCAAAGTATATACACTGCGTTAAAAAAAAGTAGAAAGGCAGTCGTTTTTTGTAAATTTTCTTTGAATTTTATTCTGGCTAATAGATTCTTATATAGGTTTTTATTTAACAATGTTATTTTATTTTCATGCTAAAAGGAAATAGCTACCAGTATTTATACTTAGAAAAACAAGAATATATGCTGTACAGTGTGTAAAAAAAAGTAGAAAGGCATCTACATTTTTTATTGGTGGAATATGCACAAGTAGAAGAGTAAGTATATATTCTTTTAAAGTTTTTTTTCCCCTCCAGAAAACGTATTTTGTTAAAATTTCACTGGTGCATTAATTTCGGAATGCCTAGAAGTATACTTTTAATGATTTCCAAAAAGGTCAAATTGCTGCATATAAAAATGAAGGTAAAGGTACTAGACAGATCGCTCGTATACTGCATGTCAACCCTAATACAATTTCTAACTTTATTAAAAATCCAGAAAGAAACGGAATAAGAAAGATGACTGATAGACCTAAAAAGTTAACGCCTCGTGATGAAAGAAAAATTGCTCATGAGCTTAAAAAGAATAGTTCAGATGTTGCAAAAGCTCTGAATCAAATAGGACTTATTCATATGTTGAAGCAAACGGTATAGAATTACATCCAAAATGGAAACAAACACATGTTAATAATTATTTGTCTTGGGCTAAGGAACTCATGTCATGGACTTCAGAACAGAGTTCTGTGATATTTTCTGACGAAAAAATTTCAGATGGTTCAGACTGTAATCAATACTGGCATTGTCTGAAGAATGCAGAACAATATTATTCAACAAGACAAATGGGAGGCGGAAGTTTGATGGTCTAATTAACAGTTGGTTATGGAGGAAGAACAAGTTTGGTCTTTCTCAATGGTAGGCAGAAGCATACAAATTACATTAATGTTCTGAATTCTGAGCTTCTTCCTTGCAACTTCAAAATGGAAAGAACAGTGGATGTTTTAACAAGATGGAGTCTCAATCCATATCGTTAATGGAGTTAAAAAGTGGTTCACTGCAAATAATGTGCAGGTTTTACCAAGGCCATCTAAAAGCCCCGTACTGTAGAAAATATATGGGCAATGCTTATTCATTGCATATACTTTTATGGGAAACAGTTTGAATCGCTATGTAAGCTTGGAGTGGTATTAAATACCTCATGGGGTAATTTTGTCAAACAGAAATCCAATCTTTGTATGATTTTTTCCAAACAGAATATTCGAAGTCATGAAACCTTAAGGAAAGAATATGATTTACTAAAAACACATATATTTTTGTTCTTTTTATAATCGTACTACTTTTTTAACACGGTATCGAGTGAAAGAAACGATTTTTGTTGTCATTTATATTTTCTTTTTGAATATCATGGTAATGGTATTAATATTTTTCCGTAAATGATCTAAAAAAGAATTCTTTTAAAAATAATTCTACAAAAAATATTTTTTTAATGTAATATCTTTTTTTTCCTTTGCACTGTGCATAATGCAATTTGTCGTTTTTTATCCCACGATGCATTTTTTTAAACGTAATTTTTTTCATGTGGTCTCTTGAAAATTATTTATTTTCCATAATTGCTAATTAAATACATTTTTATGTTTTTCAAAAATGAATATTGGAAACATGTCATGAAAGCATTTGTTTTATACTGAAGCTATTCAAATAAGTTGCCTTAAACTCAATTTTTCTGCAAAATAATAGGCATTTTTATTGCAATACGATAGTACTCATATTAGTATTAGTAAAAATCACTGAAATTCGTTCAAATCTGAAATACATTATTTTATTCTAAGTAGAAAAACTGATTTAAAGTACATTTTATTCGGTTTTGAATCATTTACTGTCATATTTTAACATATCCCATGTATGCGCAATCAATACTTAAATTACAATATCTACATTATTTGGAAACATTTGATTCTCAGATACATTATCAGGAGCTTCTTCTCATATGCAGCCGACCTCCCCGTTACCACTGAACGTAACAGTATCGACAGGAACATTATTAGGAGTTAAAATTTTATTCGCAGATATAGCGACATATTACTACCTATTTTCTTAAAAGCACTATCAGTGCTTTCATGCCAATTTTCAGTTTGTTTTATGAACATGCAAGCTAGGAAATGGTATACATTTTTTTTCCCTCTTTTCTGAATTTCTGGTAAAAAGTATTAATGTAGTGAAAGTACTGAGATTAACATGTTGGTATTTAAATATTTGTAACTACGTGGCTGCATTAATCAAGAAAATAATTAAAAGATTTGTTTCTTATATTTATTGTAAGTTACAGCCTTGCATAATATAATATCAAAATAGACTATGTAGTACTGAAAGGAAAGATTATATTTCCATCAATAGAAATGCATTGATAAAAAATCTCGGTTAAAAGTATTTACTTCGCAATGAAAATTTAATGTCTATTTATAGAAGGTGTAATGCAATTATAAATAAGACATTAAATTATGCTAGTTGAATTTCAAATGTAATTTTGGGAACACATTTCTGAAAGATAGTCGGTCATATATTTGTAATACTAGATGTTACGAAAAACAAACCACTCCATTTTATTTATAAGAAATTTCCTTGAAACAGAGTATTTGTTTAAAATAGATATTTCCAAACCGAAAGAAAAGTTTAAACAAGTAAAATGTTATTTCTTTGAACAAATAACCGTCTATTCATATTTTTCTTTGTTTTTAAATTTTTAATTATGCGCATAAATTCTCATTTTGCATTAAACATCTGACATTAGATTATATTTATGCAAGATAAGTCAGATTTCGTTCTTCCGCTGTAATGCATTTGGTGTTGCTAGTCTGGATTATCAACTATTTAATTTTGATTGTTAAGATTTCCAAATATTGATGATAATTTAACATTGCTTGACTTACATTATTTAGAAATATAAGAAAAGTTATTCCACTTTCCGTTGAAGACAGGATTTTCCAAATTTAAAAAATTGATTTACAGTTATTCAATTTACATTGTAATTTCTATATTGGAAGTATTTTCTGAAATCGGAATATTCATTGACTATCTTAAAATAGATATTTTTAAAACCTGAATGGTGCTTAAATTTATAATTTGCAAAACTTCATATCAGTCAAAAGTTCACATTGAAAAAGAGGAGATATTTCTTCTTGATATATTTTTAAGACGGATGCACCAGTCTCAAACATTTTTAAATTTTCTACAAATTTCTTGACGTTAATCTTAGCTTAATACGACTTACAAAAATGAGAAATTTTGGAAAGAATGTAGCTGCATCTTGTTTTCAAACATTCTTTATACTTTTCAGATTTTTCGTTAAAACAGCTGCACGTAATTATACTCTTAGGCTACTATGTTATATTACTGTTATATACAAATGATGGCTTTACTTTTGATGTTTCAAAAATTTCAATAGCATGATTCATATTTAAAATCATGTCTAAACTACGAAGGGAAAAAAGACACAATGAAAATTAAATCAAGAAATATTTCTAAGATGTTTATGGCGTTCTTAAAGGTTCTTAATAGGTTTTACCGTGGGGAAAAAATTATTATTCCACGAGAAATAATTCTCAACCATCGATCGGAATGTGAAATATGCATTCTCCATAATCCATTTAAATGCTCACCAAGTTTTTTTGCTAAAGGTAATTAAACTCCAGTAAACCTAGAAAATGAGAGCAATTACTACTAATTAATGAGTGCGTACAAATGCAATTTAGCGAAAGCTCCACTATCGCAGCTCAATGCTGAAAATTAGTATTACACATAGGATGAGTTTCAAAGCATTTCATATTAAACTAAAATTTCTGTGTATAACAAGTTCATTACTATAACCGAAGGACTTTCCAAAACCATTTTATATTATATAACTCGAGAATGACCAGCTATTCTTCCCGAAAACAGTAGATTTCCACTTTTTAAAAAGGACTTCTCATTGTTCTTCAATTTTTTTTAACAAAAGAAAAAAAAACCCTGCAATTTATCACAAAAACAATCTTCCCACAAAATCAAAATTTATGGGACATGGTGTTAAAAAGGCTTCTCCCTCAGGCTAATTTAATGTAGTGAAGTAATTCTCGAAATATGCATTGAAAGCATATGTTGAATGTTTATGAGCATTGATGCAACTACTCCAACCAGCGTCGGTAGTTCACCTTATTTATTGGACAAATTCTCTTGGACATTATTAAAAGGTATTGATCTGATGAGTAATGCCATTACTGCTGCAGAAGAAGGTGCTTCATGACTTGGAGGCACCCAAGTATCCTACTGACAGTTTACATCAATCACAGCAGAAGCTGCTGATGAAAATTAAAAACTCAAAACCCACTATTCTTGTTCTTGTATACAGCCGACCACCCCGCCACCACTGAACGTAACAATACCGACAGGATTTTTTGTGGTCGATTCAAGACCCACTAGTGTCAAATTGGAGCAAATGCCATGCTAATCTATTTTTATGGGCCTGCAAAGAAAGTAGTCTCAAAGAAAAAAACCGGCATAGCTGCCAAACTGCAGAGAGTTATTCCACAAAATATCTGTAAAAATAAAAATAAATACAGTCAATGCATCCGAGATATGCCATAAAGTTCTACTGAGCATTGAATAAATGATTATTGTCAATATAACTCACTAGCATATTTTAGTAAAATGCTGGTTTACCCCTCATATTTGTTGTCCTATATATAGTTGAATTTGTCCTGGTAAATATATTTTTATAGTATATTTAAGGAAAACATGTGCTATTGACTTCTGGCTTTTATAAATATTTTGAGATAAAAACAAAAGCCAAGTGGCAAGCAGTTTCGATATTATCTGAACATTGACTATTTTAATTCATACTTTTATAGCATGTTTTTCCTTCACACGTTGTTTCGCGCCGAATTTTTCAATCTCCTCTTTTCTGCTTCTTAGTCAATCACATCTCTGGAGAGTGACATTATAAAAAATGCATTTCTATAGGATCAAAAAAATATAATTGACGCTATTATCTAGTCAAGAATGAAAGATGGCATGTTGTTTGGATAACATTCTTTATTGAATTACTTAAAATGAATGCAATAAACAATTTTTAATTTACGTATATTCAAAGTTTTGCAGCTCTTGTCATATTTCTAACATCTTTATAAAAGCTACTTTTATATGACTTACTAATTAAGAGTTAATATCTGTTACTCTCATTTTTTCTGGAACTTTGGCTTTAAGTCAGGATCTAAACTACTGAACCCATAACTATAATTTGATTTGAAAACTGTAATTCAATTATAATGCATTTGCAACTTCAAATACTCTTTAACAACTAAACCTTCCGATATAAATAAAAACATTGAAATTCATTGAAATGCTTTTACTTCTTTGATGATTGCTACTTAAGTGTTTAAAAATTTTCCAATTAAAGAATATGTTCGATGTGAAATTTTTAAATAACTTTTTTACTTAATTGAAAGAGATTCCACATGGGAAGAAATGTCGCATAAATAAGTTTAAACTTCTGTTGAGAATATAGAAAGTAATATGGGAATGTTTCCTCTTCTTCAATGATATGTTGTACTTCTGTGCGAGTAATAGACGCATGAATTGCGCCTTAATGGGGCCTCATAAAGAGTTCACCAAATTTCCCATTTTAATTTTCATGGCATCTTGGTCATTAAACTTTAAGGCAGAGCAGAAGTAGCTGCTTTAAGACCAATAAAAAGATTTACTTTATTGGTTATAATAAATATGGTTAATCAATATTTATTTTAATCAAATTGATTAGGATTTATAAAAAATCCTTTTGTATAATCACACGATTATTTCCTAAGACAGGATCAACATTCTACACCACTAATTAAATTATATGCAAATTTCAACAAAGTCATCAATTAAAACAGGCTCTTCTACAATAAAATGTATGCAATGCATTGTCTAAACAACTAATCGTCTGATTGGTGACTTCATCATTCTTTGCATTAAAAAAATTACATTATCTACAATAAATAACATTTCTGCTATTATTCTGATGACTTTTATATCGAAACAAACCACTTTCATAATATTTTAGTAACAAAATGCAGCAAATCTCAGCTAAAAAGTTTCATTTGTTCCCAATAGTAGCAGAAACTATAGGTGAGAAACAATTTAAAGTGATTGGAATTATTTTAATTTTCATTAATAATCATTAATTCCATGAAAATAATTCCCAGACTGGCTACATTATTTATCTAATTTGAATGTGGTTTCAACTTTCATGATTTAAAAAAAAATTAAATCTCATTTGTTTTGGTAGTATTTTTAATTGATTCCTTACTTTCAGTAACATTTCTGTGGTATTCCTCAAAGCCCCTTCTAAATTTACTTAAGACTAAATTACAAAAATTAAAAATAGATAAAAACTATTACTTCGTGTATAAATGTCATTCATCATTACAAAATATTTAAATCTACTAACATTTATATTATGATTTTTTAATAATTGTTTAGTTTTAAAGACTATTCATTTAATTGCCATATGTAATTTGGGAATTTCATGTAAATATATTATTTACTTCATCATCCTTTATTTAATCAAACACTATAGAAGCAGTTAATGTCACAACAATAACTGGTTTACATTTCTTTAGATTCTACAATTATTTTTTAAAGAAACTTATTTCATCATCCCTGAAAAATAATATTCTTATTTAATTTTATAGAGGTGCAATTCTATAAAAGCTACACCAACTACATTATAAGATATTAATATAATCAAATTAGATTTACAAATAATTGGTGAAATAAATTTTAAAAAACCAAATTATTTTCATTCAGTGTTTTTATTAAAAGTTTAAACAATTTATTTTACAGATAGGAAATTCCTGAAATTCAAAGAGTAAAGATTAGTTTAGAAAAAGTAACAGATTTTTTCAAATCAGTACCGATTATATATATAAAATGTGCAAAATTATATTACACCTATTAATAAAATAACTGGATCGTAAAGCAATTTTAAGCTTGTGCTCATCATAAAATTAAAAATATTATTTAGAACCAATGTACTTCAGTACATTTATTCGCCTAAAATATTAAAGTCATTTCTATATTGTAAATTCCTGGAGTCTTCTGGCTAACTTTCTACTTTAAACTTCTGAATTAGTGCTTTTATGGAAATAACATTTTTCATGTTAGGATTTAAACCAGCAAAATATTCCTCATCATACAAAATATTTTGCAAACAAGATTCTCATTTATGATTGCATATTGGTATTAGGGCAGAAGTTAAGAAATTGTATACAGTGGGTTTTGTATACTGCGTAACAAATGTCCATACATTTCAGATTTTTCAACATGCTTATGTACACAAAGATTCCACATGTTTTCTAGTTTTGAGTGCAAAAAGAATAACATTATCAAAAAATGCATTTAAATTATATGATACAAGGAATAGTGTGTAGTTAAATATCCAGAACAAAATTCTCACTTTAAAGTCCACTCATACAAAATTCCAGATCTAATACAAAAAATATTTGAAAAGGAATTATAGCTTTTCTTTAATAATATTCAACTGCAGAAAAAAAAAAGAATCAGGGGAAGAAAGAACCTCTAATCTGACAGTTTGTAATAAAATAAAGTTCTAGACTTGAAAAATCTATCTTTAAATTATTTTTAAAAATTTACTTTTAATTATGGGATTGCATAAAGAAATGTACTAAATATTGCATAATATTCAAATAAATTCAATAACTAAAACAATGAAAATATACTTAAAATATGTTTTACAATATATTAAAAGACTAAAAAACCAGGATAATTGAAAAGATAACTTTTTAAATAACAAAAAAAAATATTTATAAGCAATAATATAGTTTAAAGCACTTGAAGTTATTGATGATAATGTTAACATTAATAATTTTTAATTAGAATCTAAAGTCTTTTCTTGACAAGCACTTGCTCCCTAGAAAGTGACTACATGTCTAACTGGACAGCTATAATTTCAATGTCCTGCCTGATTTTTGGAGTATTTTGAACATTTAGTGCAACATGCATGTGGTAATTTACAGATAGTATATCAGATTATAATCACGGTTAAAAAAATACTATCTGTCTAATGGTTTACAAACAACAGAGAAGTATACGAAGCAAATTTCAAAATTAAACTGCGTACCGTTTTGAGTTATTATATCGTCTTAAAACTAAAAGCCTATAGTGTTTTTCATAAACATGAAACACCTTTTGGTAAGAAACTAAACGAATTTATACTTTTAGTGAAAAAAGTTTAGATTACAAGACAGATTGGTATATATAAATTTACATTTTGAAATATTGTTTTCTGTACAATGGTGGCTTAGCTGAAATGAAAGATGCAGAAAAAAAATCTTAGAAGAATTCAACTTAAATTTTAAGAAATTTAATCTAAGAATAACTCAGTTTTTAACTGTGGTAATCTGAATTGCATTTAAGAAATTTACTGGCTAATTTTTTAATGAACATCTAAACAATAAAAAATGAATGTTTATTAAAAAGTGTGATAATTATGAGTAAATAAGAAAATAAAAAACTCAAAAGAATAAGAGTAAGAATAAAGATAGAAAAAAGTAAAAGAGCAAATTGGGTAATAGATATGAAAAAAACTTTAGCCAAATCTGAACTACAGAAATTTCTGCAGACCATCATAAATTCAAGGCAGAAAAATATCTTTTTTACTTTCTAATTTTAAACTTATAAGCAATAATTATAAACAAGCACAGTAAACGAATTTTGGTGCTTTCCAGAACAAATTGCATTGCAGACCTAGATTTGTGTATTTCCTACTTGTTATTTCATTTTCTTCTTTCTTTCTTTTTATTGTTTTTCATTTTCATTGCAACTGAATACAACAAATTAAATAAAGCAAATTTAAAAAATAATATACAGCTCCTCACTGACTATTGCTTATGTGTGTCCACAATATAAATAACTCAAGAACAGCAATCATTTCATGAAATTCAGATTTTGAGAACTTCTATTTGCACTTATTACTATAACAAAATTGGATTTAAATAAATAATGAAACTTTTATCTTTAGGGAATAAAGGATCTTCATTCCATATTGAAGGAAGAAAAATTCACAATATAGGGGAGTGAGGATATTTAAATTCCAAATGTTAATCATATTATTCAATTTAATACATGAAATGAAACCGATTAATTCATTAATCTTGTGTAACAATTATATAAATTATACAAACATGCAAAAAGAAAAAAAATCAGTAAAACAGAGCATAGCAATTTAATTCATTGGATAAAATACTAATTCATTTTTCTTAAAACAATGCAATCAAAAAAACTATCACAGCATAAAATTCTTTTAAAATTAATATTATGTCTAGCTATAACTTTAACATTTTTAGTAAGAATTACAAAAAATTACAACATTAAACATTTAATTATTCTAAATTTCACATATGATACATGAAAATTTTTATAGATCAAACTATCCAACGGACAACTCATTCAATTTAAATACAGGCCTCAAATTCGATTTTTGTTATTAGATAATTATTTCATGTTCTATACAAATGAGTTGTACTACAATACAAAACTTAAATTTTAAATTTGTTTTTAAAATAGTTAAAATTTTAACATATTTTTAAAAAATATATCAAGTTTTAAATGAAATGTAATAAACAGCCAATCAGAATGTCTAGAAAAAGTATAAAACTGCTTTAATTTGCATAGATGACACTGATAATAAAATAAGTGTTCCAGAAAAGACAAAAGAAAAACAAAATTGAAGTACCAAAAAAAAAACTGTTGTAGAAAAAACATAGCAATGAATTGATGATACCACACACTAAAAAAAGAAAAACACTGCACAATGGAATGATAAATAAGGCTACATTATTTCATTCTTTAACATCTGGAATGGAGAGTTGTTTGAAAAATTGTTTGATTGTACTCTGAAAACATTCTTCAAAGTATATTTTGAAGACAAATTATCAAAGAACATGAATTAAGGAAATATCTTCAGCTCATATAAAAAAAATCAGTGTAAAATTCTTGCATTTTAAAAAAATAAAAATATTCCACTTACATTAATGCATTGAAGCATTATGAAAGTGAAATATGATTAAGCAATTGTATAAATTGTGGATTCTAGTAGCTTCATTCTTAAAGTTCATCCTTTACAGAGAAAGAATGCAAAATATTCAAACGTCCTTGCATTTCTTCTTTCTTAGCAGCTGTAATTTTACCTTCTTTTATGTTTTTAACTCTTTCCTTTTCACTTGCTATAAACCCAATTCCTCTTTCAATAACTTTCTGCATCATTTTTATGTAAACATCTGCAGACTTTTTTTCTTCATTTGAAGACACTTCAGAAGCTTTTTTTTTTGCCTCAGATAAAATAACTTCCTTTTGTTCTTGACTCTTAGCAGCCATGAACTTCTCTGCTAACTCATCAAACTCAGGCAAACATTTATTCATTACTAAGCGAACATCTAAATGAATATTTTAAAAAGAAAAAAGAAGATTATTAAAAATTGAGCTTCGCTGTTCTTTTACCATTTCATAATAGTAATAATAATAACCAACTGAAAGAAGTTCCTTGCTCTACCATTTTTTCCCTTCAACTTATTGCATTTATTTCTTTAAAAAATACAACAAGGAATACTACCATGCACTTCAATTACAATAATCAATAGCTGAAATATACACTCATGTCCATAAATTGGGGATAATTCAGCATCACACAAAAATCGAACTCTAAAGAAAAATTTTCATCTGTAAAATTATCTTTCAATAATATGCAAATTACTGGATACTACCAGATGACTAAAGAGTAAGAGAGGGATATACAAAGAATGATGGCAAAGAAATAAAATTGTTCAGCATCATTCTCTAAGCCGCTCAGTATCATAACTAAATAATTATGATACAGTAGATGCACGTGGATGATTTTTTACATAATAAAATTAACGACTGTCTAGCACGTGAGCGTATTCAGATGGAAGTATCCTAGAATCTCCCAAAGTGTCATCTCTAGACTTTCGCAACGATTCCAATATGATGGAAATCTCAGCAGACGTTACAGTACAAGTTGCCTCCCGAGTTACAGCACCGAATGACCACGGGTGTTTGACGGTAACAGCCGAAAGAAGCAGAATGAGTACAGCATCAGACTTATCTCGTCAGCTATCTTCAGAAACTTCTGTGACAGTTTTAAGGTAAACCGAGTATAGAAGTTTGGGATATATTGGTATTCAGAATCAGAGTATGTCAGATGTATTCCGCTCACAGCAACTCACTATCTCCGGCGGTTAGCCTGGAATAGAGAACATGAAATGTGGATACAATGGGCTTGTGTGATGTTTTCAACTAAATCTAGGTTTAGCTTGCAGTCTGATTCATGGCCGAACTTTAGCAGAGAAAACGCCATGTACCCGTTACCACAAGAGACATCATTTAACGACACCATTATGGTGGTGTGAGAATGCTTGTTTGAGGTGCAATTATACTGGGCTCCAGAACAGATCCACATGTTCAAACCGAAACCATGACAAGCCAAAGTTGTCGAGACATCATTCTGGAACAAGCACGTTTGTTTAGAGGTGCCCTGGGGAGATTTTGTTTGTTTATAACTCTCGTCCTCACAGTGAAAACAACATAAATGAATGTCTTCAATCTGAGGATATCATCCATATGGAATATTCAGAATTTTCACCTGACTTGAATCCGATAGAGCATGTGCAGGACATGCTTGACCGACAGTTGTAGCTCGTCGATCACCTCCCACATGTGTCAGAAATTTCAGAAAGCACTGCTAGCTCAGTTAAATAATCTTCCCCAAGATTAGCTTGATGATTTGCTACTCAGCATAAATAGATGTTGAACAAATTGTATTTCATCATCTGGAACAATGTATTAACCATCATGCTAAATATGTAAGGTTGAGTTTTTGTAAGGTAGAAATTTTTTGTAATTCTCACAGAATGCAAAAATGGTAGTTTAAATGAATTGTATCATACATAAACCATCTTTTTTGTTCTTTATCTTTTGTTTAATAAATTGCTTTTTTGAATAAGTCATGTTTCTTATGTTTCTGAACCTTTATTTATCAGTGTTGGCCTTATCCTTAATTAATGGATATGAGTGTATAATATATCTATAGTTCATTATTTTATTTCTATAGTGCACCAAAAAGGATGAGATTTTCCTTTCGTAGGAATTTCAATCAAGTAGTTTCTTTAAATGGATATTAAGTAATAATATGCAAAACACATGTATATATATAATGTGAAAATAACTGAGTACTAATTCTGATGGCATAAGTAAATTACACATAAACTGTATAAAATCATAAACAACCAAATATGCATAAAATAGACAGAAAATTAAGAGAGCTTTTTGTGATTCTATAACATGGATTTAAGTGACTCTAAGTTCTACTAAAAATAGAAGTGATTTCAAAATTAAAGGTATTTCTTTTCCTTCAAGATTAAAAGGAAAAATGAAATCAATTAAAAGCATGATCAGCTATTGTTAAATTTTGAAATTCAAACAAGTTTGAAGGTGCTAATAAAGAATAAATAAAAATTGCTATTGAGTAGTCCCTCTCTCAAAAAACTGGAATAAAAATAATGACAATGAACACAGAATCATGAGGCGCCAAAAAAAGATTTTAATATATCTAAAAACTATCAACAAAAAATTGTATAAAAATACTTGAGCATAACTACAATAACTTTGAAAATGATTGAATTCTTTAAAAAAGTACTCAATATAGATGGATATAAGTCTCATAACAAAAGAAATAGAATAAATTTAGATATTTTTGCTAAATGTATTTTTGTCAGTTAATAGCAATATAATGATAACATCTAGGCTTTAATTTATAATAGAAGCCTTAGAGAGGAAAATAAGAATAACTGAACAGATGAAAAAATAAGATAAACATATTTTGCACATATATTTATCATTAAGAAGCAATTTTTAATCTGTGAAAAAATTTCAAATTGAGTTTAAACAATTTTTTTTCATGGCAACACACTTAAATTTGGACATAAATCAAAAGAACGTTTATTTACACGCTCGTAAAATAAAATAGTATATCATTTCAACAAGAAGTAAGAAATTATGATGGAAATAGTATATATAAAGAACTGCAGAAATAAAGAATAGATGTTAATATTTTCTCTCTCTCTTTATCAGGAAGATTTTCATTTTAACACTAAAATTAATCTCTTAAAAAATATTTTTTATTTCTTTCCCTCATAGAGCGACATTTTCCATTTTGATGCTTTCAGCATAATACCAATTCCAACTCTTTGCAATTTAAACAAAACTTTTGATGCTCTTGAATATTTCTTTGTGGAAAAGAAAAAATATCTTCCAAAAAATTTCACTGAAAATATTTTATATTAAATTTCATCAAGAAACAACCGATTTTAGCATGCAAATTGTAACTTTATAAATATTTTTAAAATATCAAAAAAAAAAAAAAATGATAAAAACAATTATCAATGTCCAAAGAACAACTAAGTCTTACACATTCTAAATATAGAAACAGTCCTTAATAAAAAAAATATCAACTATCTGCAGATTTATAATCATAGCATAATTAAACAAAATTTGTATTCTGGGTCATTTTCCCCATCTGTTATATATTCGTCACACCAAAAGCTTAAAGTTTGTACAATTTTAAATATATAAATAATCTTCTATAAGTATTTTAGGCATAGAATCTTTTAATTTGCATTACTAGCTTTAAAATAGTGCTTTTGCATATACAATGATCGATAACAGAATAAAATAGGGTGGCAACTTATTTTCTATATGACTGTACTTTCCAATATCTTTTTTTTTTTTTTTAAGTACTATCTTAATTTTTTGTTTCACTCAGCTTAAATATGGAAAATTTTATAATCCCAATTAAATCAATTTCATCTTATTTTCAAAAATAAATGCAAATTAAAAATAAATACAAATAGATAAGGACAAAAATATTAATAAAAGCTTACATGAATGTTCCTTGATAAAATTTTTTATTTCATCTGCTTTAAAATCCCCTGTGAAGGTAATAGGTTCATCTTTACCCTGTACAAAAAGTTTGAGAACAGGAAATTCATCCTTTGACACAGCAAAACGGTCGGCAATATCTGAATTTTCTTTTTCTCCATAATCTGTTAAACATAATTAGATCAATGTAGCATTTTGTCTTATTAAATATCCTTATATCATATCAGAAGCAGTAAATTTCTGTAAAAAAATAATTTAAAGATTATTTAGAAGGTGCTAAATATTATCATAGAAAAAATACGAAGTTAATTTATTAGTTTCAATATCCATATACAAATATATCAATGCTAAATTATTAATAATAAGGCACCTTCAAGAGATCAACCAATATGGAAAATGAGCACCAAGTTTCCTTTTCTACAACAAATGAGGGTGGATTTTTTTTTTAATCTATAAAACAATCCCTATCCCCTCCCCTTCCCCATTCAGTTTAAATTATAATATTTTGAACACTTAACAGAATAGTACTGAAAATATAGTCAATAGAACTAGTAATTTACTAAGGAATTATAAAATGAAAAAAAAAAATCTTCCATATATTTTGTAAATTGTAGAAATTTTATTCAGAAAAGATAATTCTAACAATTTTTTGAATGTTTATTTGATATGGTCTTATAGTGCAAGAGACAGATTTGACTAAACAATACCTAAGCATAAGAAAAAAAACATACAATACAGAACTTCAATAAAAAAGCAATGGATTTTACAACAAATGAATTTTATCACCTACTGAAGGGATGAGAAGTTTTGAAGGATTCAAGAAAAGAAATGAAAAAGATTCTGGTTTTGATGATATTATTCTTCATGGAGCCAAATGAAATAATGCATTTTCCAAGCATTAGTACTTTTTGAGGCCTATATACTCAGAAACACTCTGAACTTCATAAAATATAAGGATTTCCTGGCATAACAACACATATCATTTTTCGCGTTGAGATTTAGTTTAGTTATTATTTTATAAAATTTGTTGATAACTTATTTTATTTACATGTGAATTTTGTTTATCATTTACTTATGTTAAGCATTTCAACATCAACAGTTTTTGCACTGTCTTCATGATAGTGCAATAACTTTTGAAACAAACATAGAAATTTCCAGATTTATCCAAAGAAAATGCTACTGTTCAGCTTAAAAATATAATTGAATGTATTATGGAAACTAACAGTATTATTATAGGTAATTGATTAAAAATGCAATTATCTCTCTCTTTCTCTCTTTTTTGAAACAAATAAAAAAACTTTCTGAAATTCCCTTCATTGTTCTGAAAGTTAAAAAAAAATTAACTCATTGCTAATTTTTATTAAAAAGAAAGAAAAAAATGGAAATAATTAAAATAAAAAATATTACTTTTTAGAAAATTAATAAAATAATTGTTTTTATTAAGTTTAACATTTAAAAAAAGGTAATTAGATGTTATTATAACATTTAATAATCAAATTTCAACAGAAATAGCAATTTAATTATGGATACAATCTAAAGTTTTTTATGTTATGTTTTTTTAAAAAGTCAATTAATTTACAGTGTATCTAAATATATATTAAGAAAATTTTAAATATTTGAGTATGGAATAATGCTATAACAAATTAATATACGGGTATAAAAATAATTACAGAAGCAGAGCTAAAACCTCTAACAATGCCAAATATCAACATCTGCAAATATACATCAGTCTCCATTTCATAGATTAAAATAAGTATGTTTATGCAAAGTTAGTAAGTAAGTGGAAACAATGATTGTGAAATTTTAATTCTTTAATTCTTTTCACTCTTTGAGGCATCCTATAAATCTATTTTTAACTATTTTCATACGATATAGCAGAACAGAGATTCTGACAATAGCAAGACTAGTTGTACCACCATATTATAGCTGAATTCATCTTAAGCCAATATCAGAGTTATTTTAGTGTATAAGTAATAAGTTCTAATATAATTACTAAATGGAAAATCTTAAAATTTTTTGCATGCTTAAAAAAATACAAAGAAGATAGAAACATGCATCTAAAATAAATATTTTATATGAAGGTAATTCATATCCACAGATAAATACATAAAAGGACTGTATACTATACAGAGGCAAAGAGACTAGAAGACGAGAATGTAATATAGATGAGTCCAACTTAAAACTTAGGAAACACCATGAAGACTAAACAGAGTATTTGCGTTATTTTTCAAAGTTAAATATGACGAAGTGGCACAAAGAATATTATTTCCAAGCTCATTAAATCTTGTCAGTTCATTAATGACAATTAAGGGGGAAAAAATCTTTTGCCCTGTGTGCTACCTGCCTTCGCTACACTAATGAAATCATGTTGAATTTGATTCTTTTTCTATAGGAATTTTAATAACTTTATTAAGAGCACTTGCAAATGCATTAGCAACTATTTTTAATATCTGAAAAACTAGGTTTTGATAAGAGCGAACTCAAATAAAATATTAGATATTTTATCATATAACCACAATGCTTAGCATCATTTCTGCATACGAAAATTTTCTTGGGGAGAAGCATTAATATTGGTTTGGCTTTTTCCTTGACTAAGGTTACATTTTTTACCATCTCTTGCAAAACAACACTTTTGTTACTTTTGCATTATCTTCTATTACTTTTATTCTTCTATCTAGTTTTATTCATCTCCTTGTGAAACCTTACATTCTAGTTCTTAATAAATATACAAGATTTAAAAAGACTATCCAACGCCCATTGAGAGAGAGAAGCAGACACTGCAAACCCTTTATCCAATTCATTTGTGTAGTCCAAAAACATGAAAAATACACCAGATTTCCCTATTTGGCTCTGTACAACCAATACTTGCACTATCTCAAACAGGCCCAAAGCAGAAATTTTCAGTTTATAAAAAAACATCCTATAGCTTCAGTAGCAGTGACAACCTAGCACTTTTTCTTATAAATTGAAGGTAAGGATTTTATATATAGCCCTTATCAAAACCTTCACAACCCTTACACAACCTTCTGGAAAGAACTAAGCTAAAATATGTTGGTTTGGTATCAAACCTATATACTATGTCAATAACAGGAAAGTGCCAAATATTGAATTTTATACACATTACTTCAGAAAAAGATAATCTAAAATTTAAATACTTCAATAGATTTCCTTATCTCAGGTTGCTAGAGGGAAGAAAAGAATATCATATAGAGGTTCCAAAATTGAATCTGTTATTTATGGATTAGTTAAAAGCATTTAAATGACTAGGACAGTCAGACTTGCTTTATAAATAGTATGAAGACACTTATTTTAGATTTTTAGTCTAGTCAGTGTTTAATTACAATTTATTCAGCATTTCCTCAATAAAAATTTTCATTTTGTCAACATAATTATTAGTAGATTTTTTTTTTTAAATCTCTGACAACAGTAAGGAGTTCTTTATTCATAGTTATTTAGCCCAGAACTACAAAAAAAAATGAATGTGAGAGTATTGAAACTGATACAGAAGAAGCACTAAAAGATTGGGAGTAGCAGTTTAGCTAGTTTAACAAAAACTAATAGAAGAATGTAAAAAAGTTAATTTCTCCCTATTAAGACACGTCATTTTAAATAGCCGAGAAGGTTCTCAAAATTTACTACCTCAAAATCAACCATGCTTAGTTTTTACAAATAGCTTAAAAGATTTTTGTAAGAAATATTCAGAAATGGTTACTTTAATTATAGTTTTATTAACCTTATCCACCAGCAATATTATATAATATGTATCTATACTTATAATAAAGCTGAAAGTGTGTGTGAGTGTTGGTGCTTTATAGGAGAAACTATTTGACCTACAGCTACGAAATTGGTACATGTATAACTTGGGGGTCAGGAATGTACACCTTGGAGTACATTCCAGACATTTTTCCACTATAACCTGAAAACATAACAGCAAAAAATTGATTGTTATATCATATTCAAGATCAAAAAGTTATCTTTTTGATGATACTATTGCTTTAACTGACAAATTAAATTTCTATTTTTAATGAATTCTTAAAAAATCTTAGCATATTTTTCAAAAATTTATTTCTCAAAAAATAAAATTAAAGCTGCATATGCACGTTTTGTGTAAGGGGAGGGCGAGTAAATTTCATCATCGCCTTGCCATCATATTGACAAAAGCTCAAATTAGAAGATAAGTTGACTATCATTACAAATGAAATACATAAAAATGTAATTTTCAGCATGTGTTTGTATGAAATTAAATAAATGTGATAAATTTTTTTTATGTAAATACAAGGAAACATTTTCTATGATCTTTCACCATGCTTATATTGTTAACTCAATTAAACTGTTTTATTTAAGGCAAATATGGTTTAATAAGTACAAGATATCAACTATAATTAGAGCCTAACAGCTAATTTGTAACATTTTGGTAGTAGACATACATCTGTTAACAAATAGTCTAAACGAAATAAATAATTACATTTTATATGAGTCAATAAAAAGTTAATGAATCATGAATTTTAAATTTTTACATATATTTTGTGTCCTATGAGTCATGTTTAACAAAATATTCTTCAGAAATTAATATTTTAAATTTAAAAAGTTCCACACCAATAAATTAAATCACAAAAGCTGACCGACTTAGGAATATTTCAACATCACTATTCTGTAAAAACAGGTGACTATAGATTGCTTCATCAATAATCTTGAAGAAGTCAATCATCTTCAATAGTTTCTCAAGAGTGATTGCAGGTCTAGATTATGAAAATGTAGACTGGTCTAATATTGTTACATTCATAACTTAATAAATTGGTCAGATTTGAATGCAGAAAATAGCAATGTCTATATATTTATTTATAAATTAGAGAGTGAAGAATATTTTTTAGAATTTGATTCCTTAGAATCAAAGGACTGTCTAAAATTTAAACTTCAAAATTTTTTTAAATATTTATAAACAGAAAAAAAAAATTATTATTGACAGCAGTCATATTCTTTAAAAAATAAAAGTAAAAACTGAAATTTTTCTAGAATAATTATTGGAGATACTTTTTCCGTTACGCAATATTAATTGTAGTTTTATTATTTTCACTTTAATTTGAATTTTATGGGCATTATAAAAAAATTAGAGAGACGAGAATTACAATGAACAGAGCGGCTTCTAGATAATAATATAAATAAATAATATAACTATCAAAATTTGAAGTTGAAAAATGTTTTGCTGAATAAGCTATTATGAGAATAAGTTACATAAAATATTAATTGAATACTTTAGTGAGCATTTATACTAGCGAACCGGCTGATTGCCAAAGGTGGCAAGTTAAAAATAAAATAAAAGTACACTTTTGTAATTTAAACAGATTTCCCCATCTATTACTTTCAAAATAAAAGTAAAAATAAAAATTAAAAATAAAATAAAAGTACACTTTTGTAATTTTAATAGATTTCCCCATCTATTACTTTCAAAATATTCAAAGTTTATATCAATTACTTAAAAAAAACCTTCCATTTAATAACTGTAACAAAGTTTACATTTATTAGAAAATCAATATAAGAAATTAACAAACCTTGAACACCAATTTCAGCTATCATAAGATCAGGAGAAAATCGGGCAGATTCTGCCACTTTCCCATACTCGTCTTCCTTTTCACCATATGGATAAGTTATATCAAATTTTACAAGCGATGCTTTGAACTTTGATATCATCTATTAAAAAAATTTTAGTGAAGAAAAATTAATTATAGACAAAAAGTACAAATTTGTACAGTAAAACATATATATAATGTTTCCTATAGGTCAATTTGTGTAAAAGCGTTTTTGCTTAAAAAATTTATCCAGTAATTAAATAACTATTCAGGGAAAAATTAAATTTTCTTTAAAAAATCCTAAGGTAACAGCAAAATAGCTAAAAAGTGTCACTGTAACAGCAAAAATACTGCTAAATGGGTAGAATATTTTTCAATCAAGTCACTACAAAGTAAAACAGTCAACGATAATTGTTTAATTATATAACTATTTAGCACAATTTTTTCCTAATTCATTTGTATTGTACACAATCTATTGTATATCTGGCAGTCTTATTTCCTGTGTCATTTGAAAATATTTTTTTTTAAAGATAAGCATGATGAGAAATTTTTACACAGCATTTGTCAAACCAAATGTAAGGGGGAGGGGACATTTTCACATAAAATAATTGAGTTAATTTAAAACCAAACTTAGGAAATAAAAATTCTACATTTACCAACATTTAATGATTTATACCTTGAGTTGAACTAACAAAATATTTACCTATATTTTTTTCCGGACTAATGGATCGATATACAAGCTGATGAACAGAGTTTATCTTAAGAAACAAATTCTAAAAATTCTTGGCTTACACTCACACACACACACAAAAAAAAATGGTATATTCATACGAAAAACAGTTACAAACAGTTTATATATATATATATATATATATATATATATATATATATATATATATAAACAAATAATGAAATTTAAACACAAATAAAAGCAAAATCTAGAAGAGAAATATTCATATTATACAATCAATTTGCATTAATATACAAAACATTCAAATATTTCATTTCAAAAGTTTTAAATAATGCTTCCATTTTAACCAAAATTATTACCAATCCATATTTTTAATGCAAAAATAAATAAATAAAATAGTGACTTTCAATCAAATTTCCAATATTACTTGAAAAAAAAAATACTTTCCACACATTTTAATATATTAAATAGATATGAAATATTTTAAAGCTTTATGAAACTTTGTATTACATGATAACAATCTACAATTCTTTCAGTTATTTTGTTAAATTATTCAATTATGTTTTTAAAAAGTCGTTATCTTAAAAATATCCTCTTTTTAAATAGCTCACAATTTTATTAGTATAAAAACTTAACAACATTACTATATTCTTCAGGCTATTATACAACACTGAAAATATTGAACTACATTATAGATATATTATTTTACATTAGTATGGAAGGAATAAAAACAAATAAATTTTTAAAAACTTTATTCAACTGGTACTTTATTAAACATGGTTTTTGCAATCTGGATTCTAACAGATACCCACAGTCTTGAGATAAAATGATATATAGTTATGAAATATTCTAAAATAGTTGTGAGAATAGGTTAAATGTAACAGGACTTAGCAAAGCTAAAATATCAAAAAGACAGCTGTTTCAAGTAACCAAGTTTTTCTTAAAGTACTCTGAGTATAATCTAATTTTAAACAAGTACTTAAATATATTTAAATGGAAGCATTAAAAACAAATTGCCTTTTAGGAATCTTTTTCCACTTGTCTGTAATAAAATACTCTGTTTTTAAATTTGTTTGCAGATACATGTAGCTCAATTTTACTTTTATATTAAGTTAAATAACCCACAAGTCAAATACAAAGATTTGTATTTGAGTATTCAAAGTACAATAAAAAAATTAATTTTTTTAACCTTTTTAAAAAGAAATCACTTACCTTGCTTTTTCCTACATGACAACCCTTTCAAAGTTAAATAGAAATTATATTATTTCAGTTAATCATAATATCTTATTTAAAAGCAACTGCTCATTTAGATACTTAAAAAAATCAATAAAAAATATCAACACAGTAATTTTATAAATAATTAAAATTGATAAAATTTTTAAAGGAATAAGGAAGCGAAACTTCAACTGCCTAGGGCAAGGATTGGCAACCTATTGAATCGAAAGAGCCAAAAGCAATAATTTACAAAAATTTTCAGTTTTTAAAGAGCTACTAAAAATTTTCAATATCATATAATAGTATCTTCTTATATATATTTGATTTTTGATATAAAATAAATAGCTTTAAGTACTGAATAATCTTTGTTCATATAAAAACACAAATGCAGATAGTTACATCAATGGGAGCATTGATTTCAATACCTTTTGAGAGTTTGATTAAATCTGATATATAGCTTATTGTTTTAAGTTTCAAGCATGACTCTAGATTTATATTTATTAGTTGACTTCTGAATTTACTTTTGATGATATTCATGCAAGAGAATGTTTGCTCACACCAACATGTCAACCCGAGGACCGTCAATTTCATATACCAACCTCGCCTCACTGTTGCATTCTGGAAGACTATTTTCTGCCCCGAATATATGGGCTCATACTCATAGACATGGTTGCTTCAGTGAAACAGAAATGAAATGCAATTAGCTAAAAGATACACATGGTCACAGAGTCTCATCTCTAGGAACAAAGCAATAGTTCAAATTTATCTCACCATGATCATGTTAAGCGTAGCAATTTGTAATTAACAAATAGAAGCTGTAAAAAGATTAGGCAAGTAAAAAAAAATCTTATCTTTTAAGGGTTTTGATAATAAATTATTAATTGTTTGTGTGGAACTGGAGAGTTGCAACTTTACAACAAAAGAGAAGCAGGTTGCTAACCCTTGGTCTAGAGACTTACCCAGAATTTAAATTGACCTCAAGATACATCATCCATAATAAGCTATCCTTTCAAAGGAGCATTTCCTAGCTTACCTCTATGTTGACATCTCTTGATATTTTTTACATCAGTTAATTTTGTTCTTTCATTTGATTTAAAACATATATGCAAACATTTAGTTTCATTTTAAAAGTTTATTACTATTTTAGTTTTTATTCTTTTTCGTATTTTAAAAAAACATATGGTTATAGAGTAATTTTTTCCAAGCTGTTTAGTAGTTGGTTGAATCAAAAGATAGTGAGAGATAATTTAGATTGTGTTAAGTTCTGCAATATTTTTCAATGATTTCACATAAAATTGTTTTTAAATTAAAATTTTCTTTAGTACAAGCATTTTCCGGAAATGTTTTTCAATGAAATGTTGTTTCAGTTCATCATCATATTTGCTACTTAAAAATTACTTAAACAGAGATTAAATTAAAAACCATTAAAAAAATCTAATTTTGAAATTTTACGAGAAACCTGAAACTCGCAATCATCGAAATAAAATAAAAATGTATAAATGAGTTAATATTTAGAAAATAAATCTATTTAAAATAGGGAATAAAGCATCAAAGGATGAAAACGTTGGCACATGCAACTGAATTGTGACGGGCTAATTTTATTTATTGATAAAGCCACTTCAAGGAAAATCAGAGTCCTTGAGTATAAGATTTGAGTACCAAAAATGGAATATATGACTTCAATTTTTAATTTCTGAAAATATCGAATAGACATTTTAATTCTTTTATATTTTATTACTTTCTTAATAATTACTAGAAAATATTTGCCTCATTCAATAAATTATATTATTGCGATTACTTTTTAAAAAACTGCTACAGTTAATACAAGAAAAAAATATATATGATGCAATTATATTCTTCCAATTGGTTCATCTATAAGCTGAACACTGTCTTAAAGTACAAAAAGAAAAAAGAAACTTTTATACGAGCAGCAAGCATTCAGTATTAGTAATACAGAAGTTTAGATTTTAATCGCTTTCCTCTGTTTAAAAGAAAATTTAACATGTAATTACTTTCACTCAAACTATTCCAAAAGTAACATTTTGTATTAAAAAAATGACCATATTTGATTATTTAAAACTGAATATGAAAATCGATTCACGTAATCAAAGCAATGTTTAAGATAAGAATTAAATGACATAAAAATGTTTTTTTATGTAGTTTACAGTAAATTTAACACTAAAAATGAAACACAAAGTTTAAAAAAATATTTATTCGTAGGGTGCTTTATTTATTCAAAAAAGAATAAATGCTTGAATATTTTATATGAAACAAGAAAAGAAGTACAACTAGGAGCCGGCATATTCGGATAAAATTTATTGCGGTGAGAAAAATACAGTTTTACAGTGCGAAAAGTTTTATCCACGTGATCATAACACGTATCAAAAATTCTAAGAGAAAGAAAATACTCACTTTATCAAATGTCCAAGAATCTAATGACACTGCACCTTTTAAACCGGCACTAAAATCAAATCTATATACAAGTATGTAAAACAAAATTAGACCAAAAAAATTTTTTTGGTTCATCTTGATACGAATCAAGTTAAATAATAGCAATTATCAGATAAAAATAAATTCACACAGCTAAAATAAACAAATTATAATATTGTGTGTGTCTACTCGAACAGCAAATGCAATAGAATTTTCGTTTTCGTTAAAATTCTAGTTGCCAGATTGAAATTAAAAATAAACAAACTAATGCATAAAATTGCTGGAAAACGTATCAAATGCAGCAAAAAAAAAAAAAAAAAAAAAAAAAAAAAAACTATAGAATTTTATAACAATTACTTCCAATGTTAAAGATTTAATAATAATTGTATAAAACTATTTTTCAACAACCTATAAATTGGAACATGTTTTTTGATGCAATACTCAGTAATACCTAAAGAAAATAAAAATAGAATTGTTAGTCTTAAATTCTTTCAACATGCATTGTATGTATGCTTGTAGGCTAAACGACAACAAAAGAATTTATCCAGAGTAACATTTGAAATATATAAATTTCTAAAGATTGATAAACTTAATTTACCTGAGTGAAATAATCAAATGTGCCTAGAATCCTCGTTGTTTAAAAGGCCCTAAAGACGAGCTGATTAGAGAGAGAAAGAGAGAGATGCATAATCCTCGAATTTTTGAATAACAAATATTTTTCTATTCTTATTTTTAAACATTTATTGCAAATAATTGTTTTACAATCACATTTTCAATCAAAAAATATTAATTATTATTAATGATAAAATTTATTAATTGTAATTAATTTATTTACATGAAGTATGATTGACTTAATCTATGTATTTAAATCTAATTATTAATTTTAATTCTATTTCAAAACCATTTATTTATTTAAGTTAAGTATTTTCTTTAAAAAAAATTGAATTAACAAAAATGTCATTTCTTTAAAGATTTCACTTTTTGCTCTGTCAATAGATGGCGCTATTAAAGCACCAATGGCGGGTGGCGGGTCATTTCACAAGCAATTCAAAACTATTCTTAAGGTGGGTTCACACGAGGCTTTTTATTGTCCGCAAACATTGTCTATCTGCTGTTGTCCCGGCATTGTCCCCGTGTGAACACTTGAGACAACGCGGACAACGTTTGTCCCGACGGGACAATCATTTTCCATTGTCCCGTTGTGGTCACGTGATTTTTCGGAAGTAGGCGTGATCTTCTATTGCGGACAATAATAAGCCTCGTCTGAACCCACCTTTATACCAAGTAGAAATGCATAATCCAAGATTTTTTAATAAAAAATATTTTTGCTATAATTATTTTTAAATATTTGTTCCAAATAACTGTTATTTTAATCATACTTTTGATTAAAAATTACTGATTAAAATTAATAATATTTTTAATTATAATTAATATTTTATTCATTAATTTAAGTAATGTGGTGGTGTTGACAATTTATCTATTTGTGCTAAAGTTTTAAGCTTACCGATTTGGGGACACTGTCTGTCCGTCACAAGAATTCTGCTAGACGATCGTCTGTATTTATGATGGCGGGCGTCACAGAAACCGGCTTCGGTTGGGAAGATCCATTTTGAATGGGTGGAATTGGACGGAAGTCTTGGGCGTCAATTGTTGCGATAAGAAAAACTTGTTGCTAGTTCGTTTTCTCGCTTTAGTCGCAATTGCACGATCTTTATATTCGCTTAGCTTACTTCTTTTATATTTTATTAATCTTTTCTTTGGTTAATATTCAACTGCATATAATTATTTTTTTGTCTCTTAATAACATATAAATTTAAATCAAATGAAATAATTACGATTAATTATATTATTGCTTTTATGTTAAATTAGATGCGTTTGCAGCGGATAATTTTATATTAATAACATATAAATTTAAATCAAATGAAATGATGACGATTAATTTTTTATCTTATACTATAATACGAGGAATGGTTGCCAAGTCGAAAATCGCCCCAGAATTAATAAACTCCGGTAAACTTGGGGATCTGGGGTTTTTGGCCACGAGGAATCGATTGGCGCCAGTTTTGAAGCGCTGCGGTCGAGCAGTTCGGAGTTACAGATAGGATATTTTCAAACTTTATTAGTTCGCCATAATGGCTATAGATGGCAGCACTTAATATTTCTTTGTCTATTGCCTAATAGGTTTCAAGCGGTAACGTGCTGCCATCTGTAGCCAATATGGCGAACTAATAAAGTTTGATGACCACACGATTATTTTTAAATCACAAAATTAAGGAAAAACAAATATAAAAGAAAAAAATAAGGATAACTTTATATTTTTACTAAATTTTCTTTTAAAAAAGTACGATTCTAATTCCACTGCTTTTTATTAAGGGAAATTTGTTAATGAAATTTTGAATTTAGCGCTCGTTCGTTAACTAAAAAGATTCGTTCTTTTTGATTCGTTCAAAATTCCAATTTCCAAATATTCGAATTTCCAAAAAGCATTTAAGGAACTGATTTCGATTTCAAATCACCATCAACAAAGTCCGACATTTCAACATTCATCAGATTTCAAGCTACATTTTCAACATGCAGAACGCACCTCTACATGAAATTCTTCAAGGAGCCGGAATTTTGGAACAACAAGCGATCAACTCAATTCTACCCGCAAATGGACAACTAGAAGATACCGTCATTGTCAGAATGCTTCTCAATTACGCCGAACAAGCTTACCCGACCGTCAAAGTTGCCGTACTTCACCCTGAATTTGTCGCACGCTTCTACGTTACAACAGCGGATGGCGCTTATGAAGGAATGGCTCTTCTCAACGATATCAGCGACCAGAACAAGGCTTCCAACTATCTATACGGCGTTCAACAAGGATTCGACGTGCTACTCATTCCCATTCACAAGAGAGCTCAAATGGATAGAGGCGAGCACTGGATGCTAGGAATTTACGAAGCAAGCTATGGAGAACGTCAACTATTAGTCTGCGATCCAGTCGACAACCCGCTGCCCATCGATGCTGTTTTGAGAAAAATACTGCGACACGTTTTGAATACCGTTGTTACGAATGAAAAGCTGAAAGGATGCATCGTGAAACCTCGCAACGCTTACAACCACAAGATGACGCGTCTTCCTGCGGAGTTTACATCGTCTTTTATACTCGACAATACCTCTCTCATCGACGCCTTTTCCTGGACAAGAATTTTCAAGAAGCGGATGAACGGAAGCAAATTTACGAATTCTTGTGAACAGTGACCAATTGAACATGTCGGGACCATCTGAAGCCGCATCTTTCACATCTTCACCAATGGTTTCACAAATTTTCTTATGGCATGTATTGTTTTGATAAATCACAATTGAAAATTTAAATCTTCGAGTTAACTTCGATACCTGTTTTCTCCGAGCGGAGCTCGGTCACCCGCTGGTCTTGCATGATTTTACTTCTTAATTTTTTCTTCTTGCGTAGTCGTTAGACATGCAAATAATTATTCAGTTTTTCTATTTGCTTTGCTTTTCACTTTGTAAATTTATAACAAAAATATCAGATATTTTCAATACTCCGAGTACGCAAATAAATTTTTATCTTTGTGATTTTTTTAAATTTGTTTTCAACAATTAAATGTTATAATACATAATATCGCCAGTTTGGCGCTAAACGTGCCAACTTGAGAAACTTGAATGAATTTCTACCTCCGCGAAATGAACTCTTCCTACAGTAACCTGTTTCTATGACGCCCGCCGTAAGCATAGACGATCGTCTAGCAGAGTACTTGTGATGGACAGAAAGTACTTTGATCTGGATGGCCGCCAAGGGTTATCACCAAATAGTAAACAAAGGGAGCGGAGTCGCCGATGTGTTGGGTGCTAAGCGGTTATTTGACATCCGCTTTGGCAAATAGATCCTAATTTATTTATTTTTTGGGGGGGTAATGCGGTTATCAGTTCGTAGTTCGTATGCATCCGCTTTAACAAATAGTTCTTAATTTTTCCCCCCTCGTTGTAATGCAGTTTTGTACTCCGCTTTGGTATAAAGTTCTACAGAATAATATATTTAAATATATATATAAATGAAAATAAATAATAAAAGTTTAGTTATAAGCTAATTAGTAAATTAAATACATACAAGTAAACGTTTTTTTAATAAAATATTCCCTATAGTAATAATGATATTGTTCAAATATGTTATTTTTTATTATAGGTAAGGTTTTTCACTATATTTCAAACACTTTCGGTCGTTAATATAGTTCACGTTTTATTCCTTAAATTGTATTAAATAATTATTCCTCGTATTATTTTCAAACTTAATTTTTATAACAATTAATATTTTCTGTTCCTTTTCAATTCAACTATCGGTATATGCTTACATTATCCCTGTTCCAGTTATATCTGTGCAATCTTTAAGCTTCCTTTATTCATTATAATGATAATTTTGTGTGTTTCTTTTTAGAAATTAAGTTGAAATACTCAAGATATATGGGGGCAAAGGGCCTTAAATGTCCATAGAATCATCAGAAACAAGTTGCATTTTTTTCAACCTTTTCATTGTGTATTTTAATGATAATAAAGAATATATATATTAAGCAATTGTATTAATATTTCCTACATATTGCTAAAGTTTTTATACCAATAAAAAAAGTTTTAAATGTGGCCTTCTTACTGAATTATCCGCAAATAATAGTTTGCTTAAATCTGTTGATACAATTTTTTTGGACCAGAAATATATATATACATACACACACACACACACATATATATATATAAATATATATATATATGTATTTATAAATTCCATCTTCTTTTTTAAAATAATAATAGTTGGAAAATATTATGAAATATTTTTATTGGTATGCAACTATTACTAACAAGCACAAGCCTTTTTTTAAAAAAAACACTGTATTTGAACAATTTCCGTCCTATGATCGTATAAAAATACAGTGAATCTCCAAAAATAAACTTCATATTTCTTAAGTAGTATGGATAATTTTAAGCTTTTTTTAAAATATATATGTAGATATTTTTTGGACAGTCTTTTAATCAATAAATAAAAACGTTTTCTCAAACAAAAAAATTAAATAGATCAGGATCATTTCAAAGCAGTGCAGTTCCTTTGTAAGTAATTTCGTGTAAGACTGAAATGCAAAACTTTATTGGAATATACAAAAACAAACCTATAATTTTCAAGTTTTTAACAACCAAAAAAAAAAAAAAATCGTCCCATAAAATTTCTGCAATTTTTTAAATTTTTTAAATGTAGGGAGATTTCTCATTGAAAGAATTTTTCGAAATAAAATCTGAAACTAACAAATAAGCAGCGATAGTATGTTCTTCTAAAAGGTTCCAACAAATTAATTAAGTTAATGCCATAATAAGGTGAGAAATGTAGCGAAAAATGGTAAGTAATAAAGCTAATTATTTTACTTATTTCGCAATGTTTCGGTTCGTTAATTTTCGTTAAAGGTCAACATATTTATGAAAATTTAACATAACGCAAAAATTTCTCCTAATTTCATAAGAGATTTATAGGCGTTGCAATAACAGTTTTTTAAACCCTTTTAAATTTTCCTTCTGCTCTAAATCTCCATATTTGGTAGTTTAGAATACTTTATTTGCCGCCTTTTAAACTAAGAGCTAAAGTATACCAGGAAGTTTATCATCATAAGACTTGCAAAGTTACCAGAAATTGACGATAGAACAATGCAATGCTCAAAATGAATTTATCAGATCAAATTTTTGTAAATAGAAAATAATAATAAAACAATAGAAACAATTGAAATAATAACAGAAATTTAATAGAAAATAATAAAAATTGTTTATCACTTCTTATTTCTGATACTTAGTAAAAGGCTTTTTTTTCCCCAAATGTTTCGCAAATTTATAAGCAGCTTTACAGTTACAAGTAAAATGAAAATAATAATTTTAAAAAAATGATAGTAAATACCTTTTTTTTAATAGCAATATTTGAGGTTAGTGACAAACTAAATGTTGCACTGCCTTAAATTTCTAAGACACTTATCAAATGAAGAACCTTAAACAATGAATTGATTTAAAGTTTTGAATTTTATTTGAAAATGTTGAATTGAATTTTTTTAGTAAAGCTTTTTTTTTTAAATCATAGGATTAACATATTGAACGTGATTAAACAATTCAATGAAGAAATGATATTATTTCGAACTTTATTAAAAAATCATTGTTACAAATTTATTTTAAGATTAAACTTCTAAAAATTATTTAAACAAAAAAAAAGTATTCACAGAAACGAAATTAGAGTTCAAATAATCTTTTTAAACCTTAACATGAAGTAAAAATACTTTTAGATTCAATATGTTTTGATCATGAAGCAAAAATAAATTCTGTTATTATTTTTTAATGAAACTTCTAATTAAAATTTTAAAAAATAAAATTATGGCCTCTATCATTATGGCCTCAAGTTAAAATCTCACCATATTTTTCCTACTATTTTCTGTCCAAATAATGCTTGGCATTGATTGATTACACCTCAGAGCCATTATAGTTCTCGTCCTGACACATGGCACTAAACCAAGCTGATCTGCATCCACCCGGCGCCTGAAATTTTTATTCCCTGTAATTATATCATTCTTTATCCTTCGGGAAGAAAAGACGGTGAACAATGGAAAAAGGGAGAAGGCTGATATTTAAACCCTATTTCCTGCTTTAAATGGTGTGAAAAAGGGCATATGATTCATGCATACAAAGAAAAAGGTTAGGGGGGCCATCCCCTATCGACTATTACTTGAAATTTAGATGAACATTGTTGGAACTTCTGTTTCATGCTAGTAAAGGTGGGTTCACACGAGGCTTTTTATTGTCCGCAAACATTGTCTCTCTGCTGTTGTCCCGGCCTAGTCCCCGTGTGAACACTTGAGACAACGCGGACAACGTTTGTCCCAACGGGACAATCATTTGCCATTGTCCCGTTGTGGTCAAGTGATTTTCCAAAAGTAGGCATGATCTTCTATTGTGGACAATAATAAGCCTCGTCTGAACCCACCTTAAGAGTTTGAATTTAAGAGAGGGAATTCCCCTCCCTCAGCTGTGCGGAACCAATTATCACAGTGAGGAGAATGTGTTTCTTGTTATCTTATCTTACTGCTGACCACTTCTCTCCTCCAACTCTCCAATTTACTTTTTCTGACATATTAACAGTACAGCAATGTTTACTTCTAAACTCTTCGAGCACCGTAGACTTGTTTTTCTAAAAATCAAGTCCGCGTCCGAGAGGGAGGAAACTTGAAATTTCACCCTCAGCGGTTGTGTTCGAGATGCTGCAAACGGTTTATTCCTAAGGTTTTTGCCGTGGAAATCGGCCAAAATATCTTTTGTCAAAATCATATAATTTTATACATAATATCATACCAAATATTCAGGATATATTTGGCATATTTCAAATTTCTCCATTTTTTCTAACATATTAGTTTGTTCCTAAAAATCTAGCTTTCAGAAATAATTATGTTGTACATTTGTAGAGGTACCTCCACAGTAAGGTATCTGATAGTAAAGATGAATTCGAGAGAACATTCTTGTCGAATATGTCTTATCAATGCATATAATCAATTGTATTTATTCCCTTAAATTCATTTCCTTGTTGGATAACTTACAAAGTAAAGTTGGGAAGATAGATGTAAATTTGATTCTATTAATTTTCAACAAAAATTTTTGTATTGATTCTTCATGTAATTTTCTTTGGTCGTTTCCTAATTCAAAGAAGAGGGACTGGAAGAAGTTAAAATACCTAAACTGAAGAAATTTCCTTTTATGTAGATATGATTTGTTTGATTTATATATTTTTAAGAATCTGCAGTGTATTTGTGTGCAATAATAACGTATAGATCACCGTCCAGTACAAATCCAAAATTAAAGTTAAAAAATTAGGTTGAAATTTTATCTGCATCTAGCATTTTATTTCAATTACTAAGTCAGTATCCATTTTACTATTATCTTTAAGCTCTTGATCTCGAGTTTTTCATGTTTTTTCAGTTACTAAAATATAAGACTTTTTTTTCTTCTCAAATTTAAATTTTCACAAATTTTCTGAAGCTGTTATAATGATACCATATGAAGTTCAAGAAAAAAAAAACTTTTTCTTGAAGAAAAAAGGATTTTTTTTTTTTCTTTTTTTGCGGATTCCTACTGACAAAAAATTATTTATGGCCAATTACCGATACTCTTCGTTTTTATTTCCAACAAAGTTGAATTTTCAAAAAAATATTGCAAATATTTCTCTGAAACTATTACCAGTTATTTCCTTCAATATTATACGAAATTAACTAGGATTTCAGAAATTTATATCACATGAGGGAAAAAAAAATTTTTCCCCAAATTTTCATTTATTTCTAATTTGCACATGATCCCATGAATTTATCATTGCATTTTATAGCTCAGTTTATAGGGCTTTATAATATTAATTCATTTTAAAGGACTGTTTTGTTCTTTGTCTCAAAGTTTAATATTGTGTTGTTTAAACTCGAAAGTTTAATATGATATTTATCTTGTAACATTCAGGATTAAACTGAGTGTCAAGTTTTGTACAGATTGTTCAACTGCTTAAAAAGTATAAATTGCGAGCCTAAATGAAACGACTTTTGTGAATTTTTTCCTAAGGAAAAGTAGAATTCGATTGGACTACTTTAATTTAGTGATGGGAAATCTCGTTCATTTGAAAGATTCGGTTCAAAGTCGTTCGTTCACCAACTTGACCCGTTCGTTCAAGGTGGTTCGCGAACGACCGATTAGGACTTTTTGAACGAAAGAGTTAGGCTCTTTCGTTCGTGAACGAATGAGTAGGCTCTTTCGTTCGCGAACGAATGAGTAGGCTCTTTCGTTCGCGAACGAATGAGTTAGGCTCTTTCGTTCGCGAACGAATGATCTAGACTCTTTCGTTCGTGAACGAACTGATACATTGCTTTCGACTCACTACGTCATCATGGGACAAACCGGAAATTTCCGGTTGTATTGAGTGTCAAAGGAAGGCAACTTCTACCTGTACTTTTTGACGCATGCGCTGTTACTTAGCTATATGTAGTTCGTTCCGAGAAGATGGTATGCACAAAACAGAGAATGGGGGAATGATAACTAATGATTCTCTTCCCCTCTCACAGAATGAAGACACAGGCTTTGTACTTTTGATCATTTCACAGTTATTGTACTGCTTGAGATTACACAGTTATTTAATGATTTTTAATGCTTTTTTAGAAGCGTTTCTTAGGTCAGTTTTTATTTTATATTTTATTATGAAATATAAGATTGGTTATTTTGACAGTATGGAGTTTTCAATTACGTTTAAATAATTCCTTAAAAATCTAAGCTCACCACTGTTTACTAAGTATAAAAGTATTTCGTTTTTCGAGATTTTACATCATTATAACATTTTTCAATAAATTTTAAAGTAACATTATAAATTAGCATTTTGTCATAATTTTAATTACTCAGCTTTTATTTTTAAATTTTATTTACTTTTATTTCCTGGAATATATGCCAATAGTCTTGTCTACTTAATAAAGAGCAGGATTCACTTAGACCATGAGTTTTCGGAATATTGATATTCCTATTGTTTTATACTTGCACAAATTTGATTGGATTTTTATTGTTTAAGAGCTATATTATTGCATTTATTCCTATAATAATAATAATAAACAATAAATAAACAAAAGTTTTTTTCTATATTGTCGTAATACGCGTATATATAGATGCAATATCTGAATTAATTTTTAAAATACTACCGAAAAATGTACTTCAAACTTTTTGAAAATTTATTTAATTAGCGGAAAAAGTTGTACTTCAATACAATTCAAAAGACTGAGAAGTAAACGCACATATATTTAATTTTAAAAACGATGCAAAAAGGGGTTTTGTGCAATTTAATGCTGCAAATTCTTAAATTAGCACCCTTCAACTCAAGAAATAACCACGAGCCAAAACTGTTAGTTATAGTTTCAATGTCAGTCAATCATCTAGAGAATTTTGAATATTGCATACAGGGATTTGATACCGTATGCACAGGCCGGTCCAGATAATCAAATAGACGTCTAAAGAAAAAAAAATTGGATTTTTTTTTATTCAGGGGAAATTAAGTTTTTACTTTCATTCCATTTTTGAAAGCTGTGCATTAGGGCTTATTCAAATTAAAATGAAGAATTTTTTAGATATAAAAACATTATTTCCAAGTGTTTTTTTTTTCATGCTTTCAAATTTGAACTATAAATTTGTGTGTTTTTACTGTTGTTGTTGTTGTTATCGGTCACTGACTATCACAAAAGCTACACCAAAAGCTCTGACAAACTTTGAATTTATGCTTAAAAAATTTAATTAAAATTTTTCAAAAATTAATTATTTAATTTTAATTTATTTTTAATTTAATTTTTTTTAATATCCGGGACACTGAAATCATGTTTTTTGAAGATGAACCGTATTTAAAAGATTTGTATGTAAATTTTTATATCATTTAATATTAAAACAAATTGCTTGTATAAAGGCTAAGTTAAAAAAAAACATAGGTTTTAGATGTTTGGATAGGAAGATAGTGATGTTGCATTATTTAATGAGCCAGACAAAGCTTATTCCGTGTCTGCATATTCAGCCCATAATCATGATGTAGTTAAAATAGTACAGAATAAGAGAAAAACCATTTTTTTCTTTTTTTATTTAAACATTTATTTTATATCTGTAGCCTATATTACAATTAATGAACGTTTTCTTTCTTGGTCAGCATCAAAAATTAAACAAGACATTTTGCAATTTACGAGAGCAGTGTAATTAATGTCTGAGTTCTATATAAAAAAAGATCTCTAATCGAGAGATTTCCTTTTCAGAAATGAAGATAAAACAACATTGAAATAAGGAGATTCATTTGAAAGAAGTAGTAGCTTAATAAGATAAATATTAAATATTATTACCCCTTATTATTTGTCCTTAGATGCTAATTCGTTCGTCTTCTCCTTTGTGTAGTAATAGACAAGATATAATTAGTATTTTTTTTAAATAAATAATTTATTATGATAGCAATACTCGTCATTTAAGCAAAATTTATTTCTTATTTTTAAAGGTAAGAATAAAAGAGCATACGAAAAAAAAGAAGAGTAAAATAAAATATTCGACGTAATTCATTTTATGACAATAATTGTAGCATAAATAATTTTTGAAATATTTTTTAAAAGTATTATTATTAAAACAAAAAGTAAAATTTAGTATCATATCAGCAAAGTCGTAAATGATTCCTAAATCTTTTACTATTAAAACTCCCTGAAATCTCTTGTATAAAAAAAATTGCATGCCGCAGCCCCCCCCCCCCTCGAAAAAAAATCTCACACTTTCTGATTCTACGAGTTGAACACTTTTACCTCCCCTGAAGCTTCCCTTTTTGCTAGACGAGTATCCAAAATTTGTAGTGATAAAAGAGCCAAACACCATGTAATCAGCTCAAGGTCAACTACCAGTCTTCCTAAGTGATAATGTCCCCCCACCAGCTTTCACATTCTTTTGCGGACATAACCACAAACATCTGTCTTCTTATCTCTATGCGGTTCAAGCATGAAATTAGCAAGTTCCATATTGTCGGTCGCGAACGAAAATAGCCGGGTCCACACAGTTAATGAACTGGAATAGCCGGGTCCACACAGTCGGTCGCGAACGAGAATAGCCGGGTCCGCACAGTAATTGAACTGGAATAGCCAGGTCCGCACAGTAATTGAACTGGAATAGCCGGGACCACACAGTCGTTCGCGAACGGTAATAGCCAGGTCCACACAGCTAAAAACGGGAATAGCCGGGTCCACACAGCCATTTTCGAACGAACGACTTATTCAGAAGATAGCGATCCGATTCAGTTCGTTCACTTAGATGACCCGTTCGTTTCGACCCGTTCGTTCGCGAACGACCCACCTCTAGTTGTCAGTTTGTTTTTATCAGCCATGCAAAGCAGTTGTGTCCCTGAGTTTCTTGGACTGGAGTGGAGCACTGAAATTGTTATGGAATTTTTGGATTTATACGAGTTGGAAACCAATAATATGGAATCCACAGCATGAGGGTCATAAAGATCGGGCCCAGGTGAATGATGCCTGGAAAAGAATTCAGAATTCTATGAACATTGAATGCTCATTAGATTTATTAAAAGAAAACCTGATGTCCACATACAGAAAACTATCAATGAAAGTCAGGGACAGCGTACGGACAGGGTCCGGAACGGAAGAGATATACAAGCCGGAATGGTTTGCATTCCAAAAAATGCAATCTTTTCTTCATTCCGTGTATACGCCACGGAGCACGAAATCATCCGAGGTAAGAAATTCATTGCCTTTCCTTATTAACATTTCAGTTTTTATTAAGTTATTCCGTGTTCTAATACAAATCCTTTATCCTGTGTTCTAATTCAAATTATTTAAGCAAAAATTGCTTTTTAATGATATGTTATTATCCTGTGTTCTAATACAAATTATTCTTTAAATCTTCTGGAAAATTCGTTGAATTTCATGGAATTTTGTCTCATTTTGCATTAAAATGTGTTAATTTCTACCCTTTTTAAAACCATTATCAGTTTTAAAGACATTTTTTTTTCTTCCTTAATTTTATTAATTAAATTTTTTTTTGGACCACATGGGTTTAATAACGCCATTTTAGACCAATCCAAGATGGAAGACAATTGGCGAATTTTGTAAAATTTGGCGATATTTTGGAGCAGTTTGGCGAGGGTCCGTACCATAAACTTTACTTTTACCGGCAGTTTTTTCCCTGAAAGCTGCAATTTCCTATCTTGTGGAATTTTCAGTTGCCTTCGTTTCAATTTTGATAATAAGGATGAGTAATTAAAAACTCCTCCGTCACTTATCTGCCCTTGACATCCAATGTCCACAAACGTGAAACAGTAATGGGCATCTACTAGAGCCAGTAGTACCACGCTGAAAGTCCCTTTATAATTAAAAAACTCAGCAGATGTATTATTTGGGCACTGTATTATAACGTGTTTTCCGTGAATCGCCCCCAAACAGTTTGGAAAGTTCCACTGCTTTTCATATTGCTCTGCTATGCACAACCACTCATCTTCATTTTTTGGCAACTGAAAACAAAAATAAATATAAGTTAAAAAAATAGAAATAGTTATTATAAATGCAAATTTAATAAACAGCAAAATTTCAATAAGGCTAAAAATTACGCTTCTATTTCAGAGACTAGAATATATTTCTGATGAGGAAACACCCTCCTGCCTCAGTCATGAAACAGCACATCTCAGGATGGTGCTGTTCAAGGTGGGCCTCGAGAGGGAAATAAAGGAAAGCCGAGTCCATCGATAAACAGATGAACGTGGCATTCAAATTTTTGAAAGAAGTTGCTTCCAAACCAAAAGCTGTAAAAGACGAAAGTTATTTGTTTCGTGAGTTGCTGTGCTGTCCTCAGAGCTTTTTAGACTCTGATACTAGACAGACAGCAATCACGAAATAATTAACACGAATGTTTAATTTGAGGAGGAAAAAACAACAGCCTCAAATTTTTTCCGTTACAAACTTTTTATCGTCATAAAATGAAGTTGAGCATTACAGTTATAATGAAAAAAATAAAATAAGTTATTTAAAAATGTTTCTTCTGTGTTTTTTAAAAAATACTTCATGCAGAAACTATCATAAATTTTTTTTCGAATTTCAGTTTATGAAATGCTTATGAAAATTGTATTTCTTGTAAATATATTATTATTAATATCTAAAATTTCTTAATATATGACGTTTTTGATGAGCATTTTCAGAAATTTCAAATATCTCATAGATCAAATTTTAATACTAATTCAAATCAAATGGAAATACAAAATATCTATTTTAGATAAGAAAAAATGTAGTAGAATTCCAAAAATCTTTAAAAATAGTAATCATTACATTCATTAAAAATTAAAAATATTAAATTTAAAATATATTTGTACAGCATAAGTATTTTAGTAAAATAAAGAAAATTTTATAAAATTTTTAATCAATTTGGTGCCACTATTTTGAGTTAATACTAGATATGAGAAAATTATGCAGTTGGAGAGGAATGTATTTTTAGATTAATTCTTAAAAGTATAATATCTGTAAGTAAAAATGTTGAAATCCAAGTTGGTGATACAATAACAATAGCTTGACCAGTTATTCAACTTATAAAATACTGCAACATACTTTAATTACATATAAAAATTTGAAATATTTTCCTGTGAATAATTTCTTCCTTTATACTTCATTGAAAACAATTACAGTTTAAAATATTAAAAAAAAAATATTATGTCTATTGAAATGCACTTACAAACTAAATATCTGTTTCCAGTTCTGATGAGACAAAACTATCTGCTTCTTGTTTAAAAAATTTTACAAGTACACAAATTTTTGAATTGCAAAAGGTGAATAAAAAAACTAATTTAAGCATCATCAATGCTTATTTTGCCACTGTGCTTTTCCATAAAAGTATTTATAAACTTTTCTGCAATATAATATTGGATAATATTTATAACTTCTTAATTTATTTTTTTTAATTACCATTTAACTTTTGTTTTTTCATAAAACTAAATTTTTTAAAAACATGAGTTAGAGCCTCTTACCTTTATTTCTTCTCCTAGCACCTGTATGATGGCGTTACACAACATCTACGCATCTAGATATAGTCTGTTTAGAAAATTTAAATAAGTACGACAAGCTGATAGCTACAAGCTACATAGCTTTCCCCGGTTGCAAAAAAATCTTAAGGCAACAGCAAACCTTTCTTGAACTGGAATTGTCTCTGTCATGTTGGTATTTTGCTTAATGATGTGTTTTCCGATTTTGCCCAACAATGATTCAAAATCAATAGCTGACATTCGGCAAAAATTTTCAAAACTGCCTGATGGTTGTTGCCTTAAATCGCTCAGCCAATCAGTAGCGCTGTATCTGTAAATAAATATATCGCAGTTAGATTAAATGCAGCTAGTTTAAATGATTTAAATTTTATAAATAATTTATTACAATCAAAATTATAAATACCTTTTTCGACTTTTATTCAACGAAGTCATCGTGGGACTCCGGCTAGACGTTCACGAGTCGAACAGGCCTGAAATTTATTCGCTTTTGGGGATGACAAAAAAAAATACTGTCTATCCTAAAGTATGCTAGAATAATAAAGTAATATATTCATACATATAAGTATTTTTTATATTTTTGTTTTATAAATAATTCCATTTCAGTGAATGTATTCATCGCGAAACAACAAATAACATACTTTCTATCATTTCTAATTATAATGAATCAAGCACATTTTTACTATTGAATTCTTTGAGATTTTGTGTAATTTTTGTTAAAAAAAAATTCTGTTGTACATCTAAGACTTTAATGCTCAATGATTTAATTTTCTGTTTAAAAATTTAATTATTATTTTATTTAATAAAATTACTTTCTATATTTCATAAAGTTTTGAATATTTTAAAAGTATTTCCATCAACTGGGAGCAAAATCTGGTTATAAGTAGTCTTCTGCCAGATTATTTCAGAACAAATAGACTTAATGATTTCAAAGCACAAAGAGCTAGGTAAATAAAAATACTCATGTATAGCATCTGAAATAGAGACTAGTATCAAATTTTGAACGAAATCTGTCAAGCGGTTGCCTATTTAGTATGTATTTATGCTCGTAAAATTTGCAATCTATCGATTTTTATTTCGGAATATTTTCATATGGTGGAATTGATTTCTTCCGTTTAAATTCGTCTGAGATTTCCAGATTTAAAACAATTCCCAGAATTTTTCGTATGTATATTATATGTTTATAACGATGACACTTTATTTTATATTTTTTAATTACTGCACAATATGCTCCCAAATGTATTTGAAAAATGTTTCAAATCTTTTAATAGAAAGCAACGTAAATTACTTTTAGAATGAAAGATAAGTTTCCTTTATGTGAAACATTAACCCACTATATTTTTCCAGACATATTGACAAACACTTGAAAATTCATTCCAATCTAGAACGACTTTTTACTAACCAATCATATCTCAGAACTGTTTGTCAAATTTAGCTATGAAAAATGCAATACAAACACACACACACGTACGCGCGCGCATATATATACGGACATACAGAACCAAAACATAAAAACAGCAAATATAAAATAAAATCTCTGTATCAAAATTTCAATGACAGTCCGATCAACTATATAGTAAAAGCTTTTTATTCGCGGGGTATATGTTCCATAAATATGCCGTGAATATGGAAATTGTGAATACGGAATGGTAATTTATATGGGATTATAGGGGATACGTACCTAGGAGACAAAATAAAAAAAATACATAAAAAATCAATTTGATTGAAGTTTTTGAACATTTTGATTAATTATCTTAAGGCTTAGGCAATGGTTTGAAGAATTTTGTAATTTTCTCTTGCTTGACAGTTTTTAAAAGCTCCTTCAATTCAGACTGAAACGCAGCAGTCGCATTAGCAATTTGCCTCTTAAAAATAAGACTTCGTTCCATAAACGGATCAATATTCATAAAGAAATCGCAAAGCTCATTTGCCATTCTTAAACCTTCACTAAGATTTTTCAAATTAAATGTCACGTTTTCAGTGCTTGTTGAAGCCTCTTCTTCAGTGGGCTGTGAATTTAACAATTCCTCCAAGTCGGTTTCAGTCCTCGGCGATATCATTTAACAACATACTTCAGGCAAAGTTGTAATAAGATCTATTTTCCTTTTTTTTATTAGTCCATTTGACGGCATTTACAAAGGATATTGTGTTGGGTGCCTATTAAAATCCTTTTATGATTATGTATGTACTTATTAGATCCGCAAATAAAGAAATGTTTAGCCGCGAATATAGGAATTGGGTCGCATTTTTTAAATTCGCGAATAGTGCAAGCGCGAATAAGGAGATTTTACTGTACTTAAAAATCACCTGAATGTTTAACCCTGAAAATAGAGAGAGAGAGAGAAGATTGGTCCACTTCAACAATTTCTTTGATGCATAACAAAGAAATATTTTTTAGACGTATAAGTTTAAGAAAATAATAATATGTATACACTTTATAAAATCTTGTGGTAAACCTGTTTCGTATACATCGAAAAACATAAGAAAAATTTTACCTTTCTCTTTTTATAATAATTTTTGGAGAAAATTACAAGAGAAATTTGCATTTTTAAATTATCAAACACATTTATTTTATTGTGTTTAATTTTTAAATTCTTGAGCACTTTGTTTAATGAATGCAGAATTTTAAACGGGCACAAAATAAAAAGAAATGTTCAGCGAAAATATAAACAATAATGCCCATTCACGGCAGAAACATCGGTTCATATAAGGCATTCAGTTAGTAATAATAATATTTTTTAAAAAGCACATAAAAAAAATCTCATATTTTACGGAATTATTAGCAATTACATCTGATACTCTATTATTCAACACAAGTATTTCCGATAAGTGGAAAGAAATTGTAAAATATTTACTCAATTAAGTGGGTTCACACGAGGCTTTTTATTGTCTGCAAACATCGTCTCTCTGCTGTTGTCCCGGCATTGTCCCCGTGTGAACACTTGAGACAACGTTTGTCCCGACGGGACAATCATTTGCCATTGTCCAGTTGTGGTCACATGATTTTCCGGAAGTAGGCGTGATCTTCTATTGCGGACAATAATAAGCCTCGTCTGAACCCACCTTTAAAATAAATTGCCCCAGAGTTACAATAATAGTTCATTATTTTACATGCAACATTTTAGAAAATTACTAAACAAAATTTCGTTTTCGAAATACATGTTAAAAGTGATTTGACATTCAACGGAACAAAAGCTGGAAAATAATAGAGTTATATTATATATATGTATTTTCATCCAAATGAAAGAGAACTAATTTAAGTTCAAATCTATAAGAATAACAGGAGATGAGCTTTAATTAGGCTAACTTCTCCCGTAGAACTCAAATCCCTTTTCATTTTCGTATACATAAATATACTAGCCGCCTTCGGTGCCCAGCTGGTTCATCAGTTTTACTGCTGTTTAAAATTATTAGTTAAATATTTTATATAACGTCATTGTCAATTAAATACTTTATTAACTTCTGTTTTGATAGCTACTTTAACAAAAAAAAATTTAAGGTTCAATTTTTGATAGTCATATAGTTCACTCATGCAGTTATAAAGGCCTTAAGACCATAACGTACTATATGTCTTTCTAATCATCTGTCAGTTCACTCAAAATTTCAACTTTAAATTAAAGTGTAAATGATTAAGCTGCAAATTGATATAAAAACATGTTTTTATCGAAACCAAGCATTTTTTTTTAATATAAAAGAGAATCATTATGCGTACTACTAAATAATTACAATAATTTATGTTTTATTTTAAGAATTATTCAATAAAAATTACTTAGAGTCTTCATAAAATTCAGATTTTAATTTGATTTTCAAAAAGATTAAATGATGCGAATAATAATATTTTATTTTATTTTGGCCTATAAACATAATTTTAAAAAGTATTGTCAAATTTTTATACATCTTCTAGTTATAAGGAGTCATATTCTACGAAATGATCTTGGCACTTCAACTTTCAAATAAATAAATGAAGGTTTCAATCTTCTGCTATAAAATTTGAAAGACTTATGAAGTTTTGAATATAAATGTTCGGAACATTCAACATTTTCATGCTTAGGTCAGTCAGTCTTGAGAAATCCTGGATGTTGATTGGGATATAACCTTTGGAATGGTCGATGAAGTGCATTAAAATTACCCGTTTTTAATTGATAGTGATCGTCAAATATTCCATAAATCAGTAAGTTTTAGAGACTGAGTTGATTGAAGTTTAGCTCTTTTTATTTAAAAGCTAAACATTCTCCATTTTTTAAAGCATGTTACATACTATGTAGTTATTTACTTCATTTAGACTCTTTTTATAGATGCATTGTTATTATTAAAGGTTTACAAATTAGCCGTTGGCCCTTTAACTGAATATATACTGATGGAAAAAAAAATCCCAACACAAGGAAGGAGCTGTGCTAGATAAACGAAATTTGGTAGGCGTGTTTATACATCTGAAAGATGACGTCGATTCAAATTTCGAGCTACGCGC